>NW_017547904.1:171389-193099 GCF_001854935.1 Bemisia tabaci
CCCCTCTCCCACCCGCAGAAGTATCCACGCACGCCGAGTCTGACCAAGCGGAAAGTTTTTTTTTCGAATTTCCACGTTTCCACCGCAGTTACCCAACCCGGCGGAATCGAGCCCCCCCCCCCTTCAACCCTTTTCATGGATCGCAAATGTGGTGCATGGATGGGGGTTATCTGTTCTCTCCCGTGGACCGAGTGTAACTCCCTTTCGAAAACCGTTTGTACTCGACAATACCTGCACCTGCACTCGCATTGGAGCTAGCGAATTTGTGACATTCTTAATTCAGGGAAGCATTATTAACTTAACACACAATAACTTAATCCTTTTCGCCCCTTGCTCTATTTAAGAATATCTCAAATGAAATTGGAATGAGTAAAATTGTATCACAATAATCGATGGCTTAAGTCGGAAACAACGTAACCTCCTTTGCACTACACACGGAGATAAATTAGTTAGTCGACATAATCAGCGACTAGTGAAAAATGCGCCAGCTACTGTGCGGTGGTCACTATAACTACCTTGGTGGAGGTCACAACTAACCCAGTAGTTACTTTAACAACCAAGATGTAACTACCGGGGTAGTTGTGACCTCCACTGCGGTAGTTATCGTAACTACCGCACGGTAGCTGGCGCATTTTTAACTAGCCGCTGGTAGCGTCGACTACCCTATTTTTTCCCGTGCAGCATCTCCAATTTTTACGTGCCTATACTTAAGTTTATGAACAAAAACCAACGAAAGTAACTTCAAATGTTCCGTATACATATATTTCTGAATACGCGACGAAAATTGACAGAAATTTTCGACAGTTCCTGCACTTGCATAGGAGCTCGTAAATTTGTGACATTCTTAATTCAAGGAGACAGTAACACATATTCACTTAATCCTTATCGCCTCTTTTTTAATTCAGGAGTATTTCTGATAAAATTAAAATCAGTGGAATTGTATCATGGTCGAAAGCTTTAGTCGGAAACGGTGCACCAACCTCATTAGCACTGAAACATCTTCGATCCATCCTTTTTCTTTTTCTTTTTTTTAAAGAAGAAAAAAAAACCATCGAAAATTTCTTAAAATTTTCTGTACACATATGTTAGCGTTAAAGTATGTAATCCATTAATGTATACATTAACTAGTTAAAGTATACATTAAGTGAAACGGCCAGTTAAAGTGTAGAATTTTTGTGGGTTGCACACTTTAACTAGTTATTCTATAGAATAACGAGCGGCTCACAGGTAAAGTGTGAAAGTCACAATTGAATCAAGTCAAATTATCAAAACAAAAACAAACGGCTATTCATGATGCACGAACTGAATTTCCGTTATAAAAACATTACTCAAGCCCAAGTTAAGATTTTTTAGACTTTAGTGAAACTTGTCAAGTAAAGGAGAATGTCATGAAAAGGGGCATTGTTGTAAAACCTATAATTTTTCCCCACATAAATAGTCGCTGTCAACTAGATTTGATTGATTTGCAGTCGCAGCCCGATGGTGAATTCAAGTTTATTTTAAATTATCAAGACTATCTTTCGAAATTCGTCAGTTTGCGAGCTTTAAAGACAAAAACAGCAGATGAGGTTGCGTACAACTTGCTATACATTTTCACGATTTTTGGAGCCCCAGCAGTATCACAGTCGGACAACGGCCGGGAAATTTGCAATTCAGTGATAGAGTGTCTGAGGGAAATGTGGGCTGAATTAAAAATTGTGCACGGTAAACCGAGACATAGTCAGGGTCAAGGGAGTGTAGAGAGGGCAAATCAAGACGTCGAGAATATGGTCTTTGCATGGTGTAAAGACAACGAAACAACGAAATGGAGTCAAGGTCTGAGATTTGTCCAATTTCAAAAAAACAGGACCTTCCATTCGGGTATCAAAAAGGAGCCCTTTTGAGGCGATGTTTGGATGTCCTCCGAAAGTGGGGCTCAAAGATTCCTCCCTTTTTATACTTTAACTGACACGTCCCAGTTAATCCATGAATTAACTAGTTATTCTATGAAATAACTAGTTAAAGTGTGTAATAAAAATTTAATTACACACTTTAACTGGCTGCTTCAGTTAATGTATACTTTAACTAGTTAATGTATACATTAACTGAATTACATACTTTAACGCTAACACATATTTCTTAAATATCGACGAAAATTGACAGGAAGTTTAAGAAAATATGTTGGTTATTATATAACGCGTAAATTTCAATGACTTTACCAAACCGCTGCGTAAATCGCGTATTTGCCGCGATATTACAGTCATTATCGCGTAATTTAGGTTTTTTTCCAGAAAACTTTGACGAATAAAATTCGTGCACTTAGCACAAAACAGAGATTGTGAGTGGGAATTTATATTGATATAAGTAATCCCCTGAAAATATCACACGAATCTCGCGATATTGAGATGGAACTTGCGCAATTTCTCCCATTTTCACACGCGGAATCAAGTGAGCAACTATTCGAACTCCGGAGTGGGTATGTGGTATCGCGCGAAATTGAAGGAGAATCTTACCTTTTCGTTTATCTGGAGTTACTGATGTTTTGCTCGCATCGATTAAAGTCGAGTATTTGCTGATATATTAAGGTGAAAACAAGGTGGAGAAATGGTGCTGGGTTCATACCATTTCGCGGGGAAAACAAAGCCAAGAAATTCAAAAAATTAAATTTTAAACAGTTTTATTTTCGACTCTAATTTTAATTTTTGGAATTTCTTGGCTTAATTTGTTTTACCCGCGAAATGGTGTGGACCTAGCACCATTACTCTACCTTATTACATACAGTTCGGGCTACTTCTTAGTGTTGTTTTCTCATTATGGTGAAAATTAAGTGATCTTTTGCGACCTTTATCAACCAGTGGAAAATTTGCGCCTGTGCCGTGATATTGAGGAGAACTACGCTTAATTTTTAATGATTTTACTGAAGCGCTAGGTTAATCGCTTAGTTCCTGTGATATTACAGTCATTATCGTGTAATTTCTGGTATTTTTTTTTTTTTTTTTTTTTTCCAGAAAGTGCCGAAGAAATCGCGCATTTCACGAGAAACCGTGATGGAAAGCGCATATTTTCTTTCGATATAAGTAATTCGCTGGAAGTATCGCAGTATTTTCGCGATATGGATATGGAACTCGCGCAACTCCTCAGTTTCTTACACGCGGAATCAAGCGAGCAACTATTCGAACTCCGGAGTGAGTATATGGTATCACGCAAAATTGAAGGAGAATCTTAGCTTTTTGCTTATCTGGGGTTACTGACGTTTACGTAGTTATTCTCACGTCCATGTAAAAGTCGCATATTTTCCGATATATTGAGGTGAACATTCTGTGATCTTAATCAACCGGTGGAAAATGTGTGTTTGTGCCGTGATTTTGAGGTGAATAATATCTTATTTTAAGAAAGTCAAATATGATGAACTCGTTGCGTCACTTTTGGATTAAGTATTCTCTCCTTTAGGCCATCAGTATATGATGAAGATCCGAAACAATTCTCGCAAATTGCAACAAATTAATGCATGTTCTCTTCCGTAAGGTAGTCAATTGCTTATTACTTTTTGTTAATGGTATCCAACCCCTTAAAACTAATGGAAGATTGCTTAAAGACTCGTAATATTACCGCAACAAGCTGCAAGAATTATACCGGACGTTGGTAATCAGGCACCAGTTGTCGTGGTGACTGTAACATCCGTATCTGGTTATCTGGTAAATATTGATAGTCAAAAAGGTTAAAGTGCCAGGAATAAAAATAGGAAAAACGCCAGAAATTCTCCTTCAAACAGAAATTCGCGGAAAAAAACATCTTATAGCGCTGAGTCTTAACGCACATTAGGTAAATTAGCGCTAACTACAGGCAGTAGTGCTGAGCCCTACAGCTTTAGGGTCCAGCCCTACAGGTTGCAAGGCAGCCCGCTCAGCCCTCTTGCATGCACTGAAAAAAATAGTTCTGTTCACAGGGCTCCTGCACTTCTTTTGTCACAGTCATAGAGGCTTCCGTTATGAGGACAGAGTACTCTGTTCCCACGACCGAAGTTCTGTTCTCACAACAGAAAAATTCTGTAAGTGCAACAAAGAAACTGCAGGAGCCCTGTGAACAGAAGGATCTGTCGTCAGTACTACCTATTTTTTTCTGTGTGCAGTTGGTGCAACAATTGCATGGAATGTTCGCTAATATGCGTGATGTAGCGCCCAGTGGCGAGGCGCGAATGATCGATCATCACTCAAAAAAATAGGGTAGTCGACACAACCAGCGGCTGGTTAAAAATGCGCTACCTAGGTACCGTGCAGTAGTTACGATAGCCATGGTCCATGGCTCATAGTCCATGGTTGTTGATGTAACTACCGGGTTAGTTGTGACATCCACCACGGTCGTTATCGGAACTGCCACACCGTAGCTGGCGCATTTTTAACCAGCCACTGGTTGTGTCGACTACCCTATTTTTTTCCGTGATCGATATTTTCCAATATGAAGCTGTGGTGAAGAATCTATTATTAAGGTGTTCCTTCCGAACAATCTGTTTGGCGATCCTTTCTCATAGGTTTAAATGGTAGATTCATCGATACATCGCAAAACATGCACTCCCCCGGCAGCGCCCTGTGCGAAGAACGGGTAAACCGCCGCACGGTGGATCGAGTCAATAGGAGAGGTCGGACGAAATTCGGAAACTTTAAACGCTTATAACTCCGTTTACACACGACTTTGATGTTCTGAAAGTGGCTCCGTTGATTTCCTCATGAAATTTTCTGCTTTGAGCACCCCCTGAAATTTAAAATGTGACGAAATAAACATCAACATTTGCAGTTTTTGTCAAAAATTTAATGTCCGACCATTCAAATTGACTCGATCCACTGTGCGCCAGTCAATGTAACACTGAAAAAAAAACTCCGGCCGTGGGAGCCGCAATTACGGGCTATATAGACATATCGTCCGTTCCAGGCTCAAAGGCCGAAAATTCCGGCTGCTGGAGCCGTAACTTTGATTGCTCCGGGTTCAGAGGCCGAAGCTACAGCTCCAGCAGCCGGAATTTTCGGCCTTTGAGCCCGGAATGGACGGTATATCTATATAGCCCGTAATTGCGGCTCCCACGACCGGAGTTTTTTTTTCAGTGAACTAAACTTCCAATTTTTGGCATCTGAGCGTTTTTTATTATGAACGATTGACTTAGCCTCAAGCCTCAATTCTCAGTCTGTAGTAAAACACTCGGCATTTGGAATCTCCTCGGGCAGCCCCGCCATTAGGGGGTGACAACAACTCGTCGCACGATTCAAACGAACGAGATGAATTGCAAAATTCGGAAATATAAACTCGAGTCGCACCGAGAGTAAACAGATGTGATTCCTGTGTGATCCCTTTCCCCTTTTTTCAAACACGAAGTCAAACCGCAAGCCGAGACCGGGCGAGCTCAAGGGTGGAAACAAGAGGAGACGGAGTGTCAATATTTTGAAAGGCCGCATGCTCAGGGATCGGAAGAAAGTGTTAGGTAGGCGACGATAGCTCACCTGAACTCGACCACCCACGTCGTGGAGGCCTGGAGCCGCAGCTTCAGTAGACACCAGCGGCGTGGCGTGCTTCGCGATAACTCGATCGACCTGCCATTTAATCCTATGGAAAAGGATCGATAAACAGGGTGCTCGCAACGAACACCTTCATAATCGATTCGTTACCATAGCTTCAAATAGGGAAATATCGATAATCGATCATTCGCGCCCCGCCTCGAACGGGGACTCCCTGTTCATCTTACAAGAGCGTTAAAAAGGGAGTAAAGAAAATATTAACCTCATCAGCGTAATCTCGGTTCCGAAACGGTTATGGCGCGTCGATCGTTTACCTTTGAGCTGATCCGACAGTCCACGTCATAACCGCACCTGCGTGTCAATAGACATAAAGACGGAACACTCGTGTCTAAGTGCAAGATGCACGGGGGACAAGTGGAGCCACCTTGGCGCTTCTCGTTTTGTGTGAGTGTGTAAATTAGCGCGAGAATCTATGCGCGGCCTACGGAATTTTGAATCAAGGTGGTCTCTCGGTTCAGCTTAATTCATGTTCATGACTCAATATTAAAATACTCAATTTGATCAGTAAGTTACCGATAAGTTTACCTCTAAGTTAATTTAGTGTATGTCTAAGAGACCTATAATAGCACCGACATCCTCAATTTAGAATGTAAAAGGAGACCTAGGGGGATCCTGGGTCCCATTCAACATCATGTTGTTGGCAATGACAATTTTTTAGACGTGACCGAACAATGGAGATGCTGTATGTGCGTATAAGCGGGATTTGCGGCTTGACTGTTGATTCTTATATAAAAGTTCGCGAGAAACACGATGGTGCCACTGGTTCCTCTGAAATCATCTCCCAAGCTCAAAAAAAGCTCTCAAAGTGAGGCCAAAATGGAGGGGATATCCCACGCTATCCTGAGAGTCCACCTCTACATCAAGACAAACTCTCCATGCAAAGATAGGGAGCAAATACATTGACAGGGCTGCCACTTTATTTGGGGACTCTAAAACTGAAAACACGGCAACCCTGCTAATATATTGATATATCCCTATCTTCGCATGGAGAGTTTGTCTTGATGTAGAGGTGGACTCTCAGGATAGCGTGGGATATCCCCTCCATTTTGGCCTCAACTTGAGAGCTTTTTTTGAGCTTGGGAGATGATTTCAGAGAGAACCAGTGGCACCATCGTGTTTCTCGTGAACTTTACATAAGAAACAATGGTCAAATCGCAAATCCCTCACACATGCAACATCTCCATCGGAGCGTAATTTTGCGAGATTGAACATGAATTCTTATTGAAAGTCACCGACTGAACGGCCTCTCTCGGATCCGTTGCTGAATCCTGAGTTTTTGGCAAGCAAGGTGCAGTTTTTTTTAAATAATAATTTCATTAACCCCTAGATTCTAAAGCCGGATCAAATTGACCCGAGGCTTGCTTGAAACACGTGCTTCGTGGGTTGTAAGGGGCCGACACATACAATCTTTAGATGTAGACCTGCAAGTACATCCTAAACAAAGAATCAGGCATTGAATTGGAAAAAAAATCTAGGATAAACACGGCCAAAAATAAAAGGGACGTATTCAGGCCTCGTTTTTTAAATTTTTCTCACGAATTCGAGCGAGCTTTTTTCGGCGCCATAGAAAGGAGCATTGCGAGTTCACGCCTCTCCTCATCGCCTTCATTTTTGCAGATGCAACATGGACATCCAGCATGCACGAATAGTTGTATCTCTGCGCCGTCATCGACGCGCCTGTTTTCCCTTGCTCTATTTCCGTACTGTGTAGGTTTCCGTTTGCCTTATTTGTATTTGTAGTGGTGCTTCAAAGGCTCCGTGAGCGACACAGTCGTAAATAAGAGAGACATAATCCAGCCTCGGTTTTTAACGTTTTCTCCCAAATCAGGGCGACACCTCATTGGAAGCATGGAGCGGAGCATTGCGAGTTCACGCATCGCGCCTTCAATTTTACAGACGCAACATGGACGCCCATCAAGCACGAATAGTTGTATCTCTGCGCCGTCCTCAACGCGCATTGCCCATATTCTGTTAGTTTCTTTGCTCTTACTTTCTCTTCTCCCGTGTACATGTGAATTTTCCGCATTTTTCATCGTCGTAAGTCTTTTTCTCCTCTTATTTTTCTACTTTTCAGGACACCACGCCACGCCATGCGGTCTTCTGCATGCCAAGGAGGCGTTTCTGCCAATGGCATATAGAAGATAAAAGTGCGAAGGTGCATAACTCGGAAAACGCGATTTTCCAGGAGAGTAAAAAAACTGTCCACATTTTTCCTTATTGTCAGTAGGAGGATAATAATTCTTGAGTATAGTAGGAATAAAATGATTTTTCAGACTCCATCAGCATCTTTAGTATAGTATCTCGAACTGTCAGAAAATGCAGTAGAAATGCCGAGATTCGCGTTTTCGGCACTAACAATAAGAACTGACGCTTTATCACAAGATACGCATTTTTGCAATTGGTGTTTTAAACCTATTGTTTGCAGATATGGACCATTTAAAGCCTGAAAAAAGAGAATCGCGCTTACAATTCCTTATCAGAAGCTTCAGATTGGTCTCATATGGCCAGATCAAGCATTATTATGATTGAAAAATGACATTTGATCACGAGATACGCTTCTCTGTAATTAGCGTTTTGAGCCTGCTCGTGATCAGTAAGATCAAAAATAGAGTACTTACATAAAACTTGTTTAGAAGCTTGATTCAATACGATAGATGAAGAATTGTATGACTCGATTGATTCAAATACATCTGACCATTGTGATGAACTGTCAGTTCAGGATTGCTTTGGCCCAGAGAGCGAATAAAGGACATGAATGCCGCGCGCCGCTAGTAATAGGTACCTATGAAGAAATGACACTGGAAAGCCCTGGATAAGCATTTAGCAACTTTTCGAAACCAGCGAATTCCTAAAAATAAGTAGGTAAAAACACAGGAAAGCTTATCAGGTGATGTATGCTGTTGGCGGGGAACGCTGAGGAGCGCGCGTTGCGCGCAAGGCGCGCCGAGTCAAATTATCGGGCCAGAACGGAATACGCATTCCTGGACTTCAGCCTGAGATACGCGAAAAAAGTTCTACGGTTTTAGGTAACATCCAAATTTTTTTCGATTATAGCCTCTTGCTGGCAAATAGACGACATCTTTAACAACACGTTTATGCAGCCAACTCAAAAATGTAAAAAAAAAAATTGAGATACGCACTTCTGCACTTTCACCATCGATATGAATTTCTGTAGTTTCGCGTCAATGTATTCTCTTATTCGAGTGCTATACCTGACAAGTCTCGTGGATTTTGAAAAAGTGAGAAAAATCGGAACGCCTTCAATTTTTCAATGGGCAACACACACATTCGTGGAACACGAATTGTTGCATCAAAGTGCCGCAATCAACTCAGTTCGTCAGTTAGCGCATTTTTTCTCGATTTTGGACGAGGAAAAAAATTTCGAGAAAATTACTCATCTTGCGTAGAATCGATTGGGCCTTTAAAATCGAGACTCACCAGAGCTTCCTTAGCGGAGAAACGAGTGTTTTTGACCGTTCTCGAAAAGTTACTCTCTTAATCGCCAGTTGTAAGATCCAAAAAACTTCCGACGCATTAGGACCAGAAAATCAGACTCAGTGCGTCATCTTACATGGGGCCAGATGCATTTCACTCCTAATTACGGAATTTTCTATTCGATCCTGAAATTTTAGTCCATACGCACATTAGCGCCTACAAGACGGTAGGAATACTTCACGCATTGCGCCAAACACAATGCAAAAATCGAGATACGCAACTCCGCACTTTTACCATCGATATTGGGCCAATGACCGGTCCAGGCCTAGTTATTATCTTAGTTTTGAATTAATATGAGCTTTTTAAGTGCTTAAATGTGTCCTACGAGAGATTTCAAAGATGAAAAATATATCAGAATGCTGATATTCGTACCTTGTCCAAAGATCCATCTCGAACGGTTTTCTATCAGGCAGATTATTGATATCGTCGGTGTACCGAGTATCAGGGCGCAAAATCGCGAACTCCTTCAAAGCCAAATAACGCAACACACCGGCAGGATTATCCCGGATCCGTCAAGCAACCAGGGCTCTCACTAATTATTATTAAGTCTTTAACTTACCGGCAAATTAAAACTAATATCATGTTTGATGTCAAATATTAAATTTGATTAATACGATACAGCGCCGCGCCCGTGCGGGCGGGCGGTGGGAGGGGAGGGAGGAACTGAGGGGGGGGGCGTAATGCCTTGTTAATATGTTAGCCGTTCTTTAAGCTTCCTCCCGCTTTTCTCAACGTGTGTGCTTTTCATTTTGAGCGAGCAAACTCTCCTGGGCAAATATTTGATCTCGTGTCTCTCTCTCTCCTCCCGCACTCGCGCGACTGCTCTCTCGCTCTCTCCCCGCCCCCCTCCCCACTTCATCTCGTTACCGGGACACGGTTGCCGCTTTGAACGTTAAACCACTACTTTCTTAAACCCTCTCCCGCCCCGCTGAAGAACGCCGTGCGAACCTTCAGGAGTTGTTAAATTTCCCACCGGTTAAATACGAATTTTCAGGGAAACTCGTGAATATTTTGTCGCCGATTTTTCACTGAATGTTGCACGCGATTTAATCTGAAGTGTCTGAAAATTTAGAGATAAAATACACATAAATAATCTCAAAAATAAATATGTATTCAGAAGACGTTTGGCAACATCCAAGTTATCATACGGCGTTTACCCTAAGCGCGGCAGTAAATGCGTGCTTTTTGCCAGGATTCTGACAACACCTCCTCAGGCTCCTAACGTTTCGATCGATAGACAAATGCTATTAAACGCATCTTGTCTATATCAAAAAGCAAGTCGTGTGGTATGCATATCCTTAGGGGTGGCATTATTCAATCTCTGGGTGTATCTTCCATCTCTTCATCTGTCTCTTCGCTCCCCCCCGCCCTCTCCCCCCTTTCTCTCTTTTGTCGTGTTCGGGGAAGCGTGTTTTCGTCTACTTCATAAATTAAACAAGAAATTGAAGTGGCGCTATTTGCCGAGAACTCGCGCGGCATGATTTTAATATCGTCCTCGCGATTTTTCAACCGGAGTCACCTGTGTGATTCGCTCTCGAGTATGATGCGACTTCGGTGCGCTTTTCCCGATACGCGATGTTCCTGCACACCGGAGTATCGCCACCTTCCGGCCGAAGTATCACAAGCGCCATGCGTGGTTTCAAAATTTCCGCCGCCATTTTATTTTTTTACGGAAAAATTGTGCAACGCGGCTGTCCGAGAATTTCACTGGATTTTCTTTACGTCCGCACTGAAAAGAAAATCTCGGTGTATTTACTAAAGAAGGGTAAAATTACCAAGGATTCAGGGTTCTTCTTGATCCCAGTTTTTTCTTGGTAAAATTACTATTGATGGAATGGTAATTGTACCGAGAAATCTCGGTAAAATTATTGAACTTTCTCGGTAATTTTACTGGACCTCGGTAAAAACGCCAATATTTTTCATCGACTGTGGTAGAATTACCGAGATAAAATGGGAAAGTTACCGGGAATTGATTACCAATAAAAGTGGTATTCTTACCTGAAAAAAACAGTAGAAATACCGGTTTTTAGGTAAGCTTACTAGTCTGTATTGGTAAAATTACCAATAATTGGTAAAAAACAGTGAGATGGTAAAGGTGCCAACGGACCTTGGTAAAAACGCCGAGAATTTTTTTTCAGTGCACTTTCTGGCCTAAGTATCACAAGCGCCATGCAACGTTTAAAAATTTCCGCCGCCATTTTATTTTTTTGCGGAAAAATTGTACTACGAGGCTGTCCGAGAATTTCACTGAATTTTCTTTACGCCCGGTTAGCCCGATCGAGATACGCGGTATTATAGTTTCATGAGGGTAAAATTTAATGAAGTTGGGTGCTTGTCTGTCGGTCTTACATAGAGAACTGATCGGCGATCGACTAATCGAAAACTATACCCTCCGCGCAATGCAAATGCAAGGAAACACGCCGTATGCAAATTCGACGATTGCCAGATTTCTCGTGATAAAATATTTATTTTTGAGGAAATTTGTGAAATATTTAGTTGAAATTTTCAGATACTCTAGAGTGCGAATAAAATACCCGGACAAATCTGAAGAAAAAAATTCACAAATTTCCCTTAAAAATTCACGAATTTCCCTAAAAATTCACGAATTTCACTTAAAATTCACACTTTATCAAGGGAAATTTGACAATGCCTAAGAGCTTCCACGATGTTCTTCCTCAACACGGCAGTACAGGCGACCCTAAGTTTCACCCTTGGAATTAATCTAATGAAATGATTAAAGTACACAGACTCTGATGGCATAGGTATTTTTGTACGTAGCATGCACGTAACGTAAGAATTCTTATTGTTTTCATTGAGTAGTTACTAATGGGTGCCTCTTTTCGAGTCATGTTCGCAGCTCTCGATACTATACCCGTGCTGAGGAAGAACGCCGTATGAACATTCCAGACTTGCCAAATTTCCTTCGATGAAATGTTTATTTTTGAAGGAAATTATGGATATTTTTCCTTGAAATTTTTAGGAACTTTAGATCAAAATATGAACAAAATTCTCTGAAAAATTGGAAGAAAAATATTCATAAGTTTACCAGGAGAATCTTGTTTCATCAAAGGAAATTCGGCAACGCCTGAAGGTTCATACGGCGTTCTTCCTTAGCACGGCGGTATAGGTGAGGCGAGAGGTGAGAGGAAGAGGGCGGCAGCTGCGTGCTCCATGGTTTCGGTATAGAAATGTGGTGCGTGTTTGCACAGATGCGAAGCTCAACGGGCTCGTTGCGACTGCGGCTACGGTACACGCGTAACCTCTAAACTGCCGTGTTAAGGAAGAACGCCGTAAGAACATTCGAGAGTTGCCAAATCGCTCCAGATAAAACATCTGTTTTTGAGAGAGATTGTGCGTATTTTTTCATGAAACTTTCAGACGGATTGTAGACAAAATTGCGAACAAAATTGTCTGAAAAAATTGAAGGAAAACATTCAAAATTTTCCCGGTAAATTAGGTCTTAATTGAAGGAAATGTGGCAACGTCTGAAGGTCCATACGGCGTTTTTTCTTAGCACAGCAGTAAAGGTCTAACGTACTCCAAGTCAACGCTGTAAGTACGCAACCACGTATCTCGGTTTCCGACATTGCAGACTCGTTGTCATTCTTCATTTTAAGTGGAAATCTACTAAATGCTAATTCTTAGAAACTGTCGTGATTTTAATTCTCTACGCGAAGGAACGTCTCCGAAAACTTGAACCGAAAACTAGATCAGTGGTTGCGGACTCACACTTTCCAAGTATAGCTTACTTCATAACTCACAATTGGACGTATTTCTGCCAAACGGGACTATGTGCATAAAGACATGAGCCCTGAAGCTCATGAGAATATATGCATAACACGGCTTATGTCATAATGCACATAGTTCCGTTTGACAGAAATACGTCCAATTCGTCGTTTCCCGCGCGGAGGAATGTAACTTCGTTCCAAGGTTGCAAATTTGACTGAAACGCAATTCAATTTTTTACCAGAATATACCTACCTGTGCAATTTCGGTCCAACATTTTTCTGATTTTTGCGCAAAAGCAGAGAAAAAATCGGTGAAATGTTCAGTGAGAAACGCCCTGGATTTCGTTGCTGAAAATGCAATTTGCGTGGGGAGATTTGGCAACATTGAAATGTGGTTACGTTCTTTCGTACGGGAACGACGAATTGGACTGCATCTTGCAATTTGGACCTATAAATTCTGGCCCGGTTTAAAAACAACGTATGTGCCATTCGTTTCCCTATGCACCTAAGTGTTTTTTCAGATGAGCCAGAATTTATAGGTCCAAATTGCAGAATGCAGTCCAATGTAGGTATGCGTTATTCTTGTGAATGTTATAAAGCACACAGCCATGGAGCGAAGCCAGCTTCCGTTGCTACTGTTACCCAACCCATTGCAAGGTTTTAGCTGATTGCACAAACCACTTTGAGAGCCGGAACAACTTTGACCTCTGAGTAAACTGCGAATGAGACAGCCTTTTCATCTTCACATTCATTTTTCTTCCCTTTTCCTGTCATTTATAGACATAGAGACTCTAAAGTATTGATCCATTTTACAGTTGCAGACTGCCTTGTCATGAGAAGCAGAGTTGTGTAATCATTACTAGACACCATGTAACTGACAAGATTCTTGTTCTCATGACGAGATGGCCTAGTATGGATGACGAGGATCCTTGTAATGGTGATATGGCATGTTTTTCAAACTTAAGTAAATACAATTAAATTAGGGACTAAAGACAACCTTAAGAATGATAAACGCAGGACCCTAACTTATAAATTGAGGACTTCTTCAGTAAAAGCGCGTAGGAGGCTTTCAAGACTACTGTGCAGCGCAGTTCTTGATTTGGAAGTGATGTATCCGAAAGCTCTTCCATACATCTGCCCCTAATGTACATGCTGCCAGGCACGTTTGAATTTAGTACCCCGGGGATAAATTATAGTTTTTTTCCCCATGAAAAGTTCCCATATATTCAATGATGCAAGATGTTTTGACTGTCAACTTTACTACGGTTGATCAAAAGAAGGAGATGAAGACACGGGTGTAGTGGTTTGCTTTGATCTTACCATTTTCAACCGCCCATAAAAATTGGTTCCGCCTTACTTGCCGCGAAGAGTACCATTAAAAACGATTTCTATGTTTTGCGTGTTTTTTTGCGGGAGCGATGCGGAACTAATCTCTGTTTACCTTGAGATGTGATTAGGTTTAACGCAACCCCTTTACTTCAAGTCCCTTTTCTAGGACTAAATTAAAAAGGGTAAAAAGTGTTGAAGCCGGGAGTAAATCACAGAGCAATTTGAATATGAACTGAGCGTCTCGAATGTTCTCGGAAAAGAATGGAAAACTCGCTTCTGACAGTAACTCGGGGGCTATTTACAGTTTAACGTCCTTACATAGTAGTAAGTGCCGTGGCGTGGTGCTAATTATTTTTGGAATTGTAAGTTAGCTGTCCTGTGTTCTCTGTAATTTTTCTTCATTCCAACTCCTTCCAAAACTGTATGGAATATGTGCATGTCCTTTTCATAGGTGTTCACCCAAGCCAGAATCATTGAAATATGATTTCTTAAACTCTTGATGAATGAGAGAGAAGGAGATGGAAGAAAGGAAAATAAAACAAGAGAATAAAGGGAAGAAAAAGCAAAAGAAAAAGAAGAAGAACAGAGGAGGGAAAAGTCGCTTCTCCTATTTCTTAAAAGAAAATAGCAAGAAGATAAAGAAAAGAAGGTGAAGGAGAAAGGAGGATACGAGAGGACGGATCAGAATCTAGAAGATAGTGAGAAGAGAGGGAAAAAAGCGAGGAAGAAAGTATGAGAAAGATGGACGAAAGAAGAAGTAGACGAGGCATAGGAAAAAAGGAAAGACAATTAAAGAAAATGGAGAGAAAAAAGATGAGGAAAAGGGAAAGAATAAAAATACATCAAAAATGAGAACGAAGGAAGTAAAAGGACGATGAAACGAGAATGAAGAAAAGACAAAGATATGGAATCGTGGTATCATCGTGATATTCCAAGCTCACTCATAACACATAAAAAAATAGCTCTTTACTAAACGGGAAAAGATTACATTAACGCAATGTCTGTTCGCCTTCAATTATTAGTGCAGGCAACATGCGCTCCCGCGTGATCGAATAGTGGTATCATGCCCCTTAAACCAGCTCAACGGTCCCTCTCTGCCAATCTGCATCTTGCTCAAAAGCGTGCTTCGCGTGCCTATGCCGCCGGGCTAGCAACTTCCATCCCCTCCCCCTTCGCTGTGGACCTTGCTTAGGAAAAACGTCATATGAGTACTCGAATATTTGCAAATTTCCTCGGTAAAAAATATTATACAAAAAAAAAAAATATTCACAAATTTTCCTGAAAAATCGTGATTCGTCAAAGATAATTGGACCGCGTTTAACAGAAAGGAACCAAGCCACATCAGCTATTGCCAAATTTAAGGGGGCAATTTAATTTTTTACGAGATAATGTTTGTGCAAAGTCCTTTGAAAATTTTAAGGAATTTGCCTCGTACTATGGAGAAAATTCACTGAAATGTGCACTAAAATCCGCACAACCGTTTTTATGGGCAAAATTAAATTGCCTGATTGAATTTGGCAATAGCTGATGTGGCTTGGTTCCTTTCTGTTTAACGAGGTCCAATTTGACAACGTCCGAAGGCCAACAAGGAGCTCTTCCTTGATCGGGGGCACTAAATTATTGCACACGGATGTCACCGAGGTGGGCAAAGGGAAGCAAGGCCGAGGGAGGCGGTGAATGCGGAAGTAGGTGGACGGTGGGCCGCGTGGTTTACGGGCAATTAGATACCTGGTCACGTGGTCAAATCATAATTTGCCCCCCCCCCCATACACGGCTGTCCCCCTGGCGGCCGGGGGTGCGCTAACCAGGGTGGATGGCGTGGCGGAGCGTCCTCTTGTTTTACCAACACGACGCACGTGCCGCGAGGCAGGCGCCCTCTCCAATTCCAGCTAATTATTACCGGTAACCTGCCAGCGTAGTGGTAGCATTATCAGTATCGAGGCGTGAATGGTCGATCATCGATATTTCACCGTTTGAAGCTATGGTAAAGGATCGATCATTTAGGTGTTCGTTGCGGACACCCTGTCTATCGATCCTTTTCCATAGGTTTAAATTGGAGGATCAATCGATTTATCGCAAAGAACGCCACGCCTTTGGTCATATTTATTTCACGCGTCCGCTCGTCACTGACCGATGGCCGATGCGCGGAATATCAATATTCGCGGTCGTCGATAGTGAGCCAGCATTTTTTTTAAAAAAAAGAATGAGCTACAGAGGATCATTAAATATTTTGTCGTTTGTTTTTTGTTGCTTACGTTGTTTTTAGCCGTGCGGATGAGGCGGTGGGTTGACATTACTTTAAAAGTTTTTGAAAATAATCTCTGTCTATAGGCGAGTTTCCGGGAGTGGATTTCGCCTATCTCCAACCAGATCTACACTATCGAAAGGGTGCAAACCAAAGGATAAAAACGCTTCGTTACAGTCAAGAACTAAATTCAGTTGCTTGATGAATTATTGGCCAACGTTTTCATCCATATAATTTTCGACCCACCTCCTGAGGTGGGTGAGAATTTTGAATATGGTAGTGATTGCTAAATGCCGAAATTGCCGAACTACTAACTACTTACTACTATTGAACTACTACTACTACTACTACCACCACCACTACTACTACTACCACCACTACTACTATTACTATTACTACTACTACTACTACTACTACTACTACTACTACTACTACTATTACTACTACTACTACTACTAATACTACTACTACTACTACTACTACTACTACTACTACTACTACTACTACTACTACTACTACTACTACTACTACTACTACTATTACTACTACTACTACTACTACTACTAATACTACTACTACTAATACTACTACTACTATTACTACTACTACTACTAACTAACCCCACCACTACTTACCACTACTCACTAATGCTGATTGTGGTATACATGCGCACCGTCGCACATTTTAGAATGAGCCTTTCGAAAAGAACGGATGTGAAATGGAGTAAAACTTCAAATATTGATGGTTATTTCGTAATTTAATAAATTATAAAGGGCGTATCTTTAATAAGATTTACAAGAAACCCAATGAAATCACTTGTAAACTTTACACGCTGTATTAATGAAGGTATGACCTTTTAAAGTTTACCTATTTTGTCCGACTTCTCTGACTGATTCGCTCCATTGTACATATACATCGTACGGAGGGAATTTAAATTAGTTCTAAACGGGGACTGGCAGTTTGTCAAAAACTCAACAGAATCCAGTCGCGAAAATTCGCCTAATGAGAACAAATAATTATTTTGTCCAAAATTAGGTGAACAATCAGAATTTCAATCTGAGCGTGAATGTTTGAAACTTGGCCTCGACATTTGACAAAATCAAGGATTTGATTATTTGCCTGTGACCTTTTCAAATGAGCAAAGTACATCTCTATTTGAGGAGCACCCTGTATCCATGCGAGCAAAGCCCGCTCATGTATTAGGCAGGCCGGTCAAAGCGAACGGTTGACCTCATCGCATCAGTTGCGTGCGCTGCGCATGGAGGGGTATACGACGTTCGGACTGCCTCTTCGCCTTCAAAGCCGCAGTCCCACGCACCCCGATTTCTCCACCATTTTAATTCTTAATTCCTGCGGTTTCGTTTCATCCGTTCAGCCTGTTATAACGCAACGAGACGTTTAATAAATTTACCCACGATAACCTGATATGACCGGTGATCATTCTTAAAAGTCGGCAATATTGTTTTTCCTCCATGTAAATGTATGTAAAACAATTGGGAGAGTATGGATTCGATCGGCATGAATCGATTGAAAAATGAAAACGTGAATCGATGTCATGAATCGATTGAAAAATGAAAACGTGAATCTATCGACATCAATTGATTGAAAAATGAAAACGTGAATCCATCGATTTCATCGACAAAATTCGATCGATTCACGGGCTTGTCGATGAATTCACGGGTTTGTCGATCCATTCACGGGTTTGTCGATTCATTCACGACTTTTGTCGATCCATTCACGGGTTTGTCGATCGACTCGCGGCTTTTGTCGATCCATTCACGGGCTTGTCGCTGGACTCATGGGTTTGTCGATCGATTCACGGGCTTGTCGCTGGACTCATGGGTTTGTCGATCGATTCACGGGTTTGTCAATCGATTCACAGGTTTGTCGATCAATTCACGGTTGTCGATCGAATCGGTTTCGATCGATTCACGGTTGTCGATCGAATCGGTTTCGATCGATTCACGTCGATCGATTCACATTTCCATTTCTCGATCCATTCATATCGATCGAATTGACATGGGTGTTTTTAAATTAACTGTCGATCGATTCACGTTTTCGTTTTTCGATCGATTCACGTCGATCGAATCGACACCGGTTTTTTAATAATTTCTCGATCGAATCGGTGTCGATCGATTCATGTCAATCGATTCATGTCGATCGAATCCATACCCTCCAAATAATTGATTCGAATGGAGGAACAATCTTGTTGACAACTTTCAAGAATCGATTTGATATGAACGAACGTTACAAAACTGCTACGAGCAACGATTACTGGTCCCGAAAGCTGCTCATATTGCCTATAATGAGACATTGAAGGCGAACTGGTGCTAGCAAGTCAGAAAAAATGGGACTGAAGTAGTATATTGTTACAGCCATGATTAAACAGAATGAACTTGGCGGAAATGCTGCGAGAAACTATTACTGCTCCTTTAAGTCACTCACTTTGCCTATTGAGGTGTTGAAGGTGAACTGATCGGGACGAGTGAAAAATAATGTGAAAGGAGTATTAATGCTTTAACGCCACAACTAAAGCAGGGGATTTTAAATTTAGATAATTAAGGACTCTCAATTGATACATTCAGTGATATTATCTTATCGGGGTTCTAAAAGGCCTCAAAAGCGCAAGGAGACTCCCAAGAACTCTCAGAGGAGATGAGACAAGATTCATGATAATAAAATACACAAACTCCTCCAATAGATATCTACTTCAACAGTATGTTGAAGAGTAGAGGATGGTTGCTGGCCTACCTCAAAAATTGAAGGAGAAATAGGAATGTGTATAACCTCCACACACCTTTTGTAACCATTTCGCCTCCTCTAATAAATTATCAGTCAAAGAACGCTACTGAACCAGTATATTGAAACACGACCTTCCGCATTAGCCTCACCGCTGCGCCGACCCCAAAAGCCCGGGCGAATAAGTAATATGTACTTACATGTAGAGGGTTTATCTGTAATCTGCTTATTTGGCCGGCATGCGGTTTTGCGCGCTCTTCCGGCGCTGTGTCCCAAAGTTTTATCTTGTGGCATCAAATGAGGTGAGGGCTCCGTTATTTACTTCGCCCTTTCGACCTTTATTACTCCACCCGCGGCCTTTATAGGCGGTTGCTTCGTGGTCACCGTAACCCTCATTGCAGCTCACTTGTCTCTGTGTTTTGTGGGCCAGTTCGATAAACTCACTGTCTCAAATGCCATGATTTCGGTGAACCGGTGGCATTGGCGGATACAGCAAATTGGCAACATTGGTTTTTCTCCATTTAAATATATGGAAATGTATCGATTCCTGGAGAGGCCAGGTGCTCCGACTAGAATCGATTATTTTCATAAGTTTAAATGGAGGGAGTCCGGTGTTACCAAATTGCTGGATCCGTTTCTGATCGGCGGTCATTAAAGGTCATGACGCGAAAAATTAATTATTCATATATTTCTCTTCAAACAGTTGATTCGGGTTTTCACTAAGTTTTTAAACACGGAGAAAAAAAGTCAATTGTCGAGACCTAATATTCAAGTGAAATGGTTATTCCTCATTAATTAAAGCCGAAACTCAAATCCTACCCTATCATATAAAATCATAAGAAATAACGTGCATAACGCATGCTTCGGAGATTAGACCGCGAAGCGGCCAGCGGGCAGTGGCGTGGCGTACTTTGCGATATATCGATTGTTATGCCATTTAAACCTATGGAAAAGGATCGATAATCAGGGTGTTCGCAGCGAACACCTTGGTAATCGATTCTTTACCCTAGGTTTAAATGGCAGAACAGCGATATATGGAGTAGCATCTTAGTGTATTGCAATTCTGTCACGACGAGTGTCAATCCAGCCACAAATTGAGGTGAGGGTCCAGCCCCAATTCATTAAAATTGGTAATGTTATTCAAAAACTTATGTCTGGACTCCAAAAAATGAGGATACAATCACAATTCGTCGCTTCTCCGACGGAAGGGCGTATCTGTAATTCCACGTGAGCCCCGGGAAGCGTAGAGTTATACGGAGAGCAGGGCTCACAAGAAAAGCGAGGTAAAACCTCACGTCCGAGGAGCGACGAATTAGCCCTGGTTCGTTTTTTCCGAAAACAAAACAGCAAGATAAGACAAAGCTGAAAAAGAGACCCTGGTAAAAATTCGCTGTTGGAGCTGCGTTTCAAAATACTATAGGAGTTCTTATAGCCGACTGAAAAAGGCGATAGAAAATCATATAGCTAGCTGTAGAAAGTGGAAAAAATCATACGGCCAGGCTACACGAAGCGATAAAAAATTATACAGCCGGGCTATAGTTCCTATCGCCGGGCTTTACACTTTATCGCCTGGCTGTTGCTTTTTGGCCGATCGGCTATAAAAGGCTGTAAGAAATTGTGTAGAAATTCGTGTGCTTTGTAAATCCTTAAGTTTGTACGGAATCACCTTAATATTTACAATTAATATAATATATTACAATAATATTTACAAAACGCACATTATATTTTCCTTTACTACATATTTTTTTTTCATCAATTAAAATGAGAATAATTCATACAGAGTGTGCAAACATTTCAAAGTCATGAGTTGAAAAACGCTGACTCCACGAGATTAAATATTAGAGCCTAATACAAAGCGGAGCGGCGGCGCATTGGCGCCTACAAACCTAACAGGCATACTTCACGCATTGCGCAATGCGTGAAGTATCCCTGTTAGGTTTGTAGGCGCCAATGCGCGTTTCGCGCTGGCTGCCCGCCCGCCGCGCCGCGCCGCAGCGTACCAAAGCTTGAAGCAACTATTTCACACCAGAATACTATTGCACAGTATCATACGAAATTGATGGCGCTCCAACATATTAGGAATGGCAGGCATCCTTCAAAAGTAAGATACTACGATACTATCAAGATACTACGGCCCAAAAAGAGAGCGGTAGTCCAAAACCTCACTAAGTCCTAACATCCGTACTTAGTAACGTTTAGCGTACACTTTATTGGCAGGCTGTTGCTTAAGCGCCATCGGCTATAAAAGGCTATAAGAAATTGTGTTGCCGGCCATAGAAGCTATTGGAAATCTTACAGCCGGCTGTAGGTCTATGGTATTTTGGAACACAGATTCTACTGCCAATTTTTACCAGGGGATACCGATGATAGCCGATGATACCCACCGACAGCCAAAACATTTTGCAGGTCCGGTAGATGTTCTGTAGATTTTACAAAGTCGTGACAAAAAGAGAAACATTTTAGGGATCGAAAGAGCCTCAAGTAATAATCTCAGCAACATGTCAACTTGTGAGGTCACAAAAGACGAATTGAGAGGATTCGATAAAAAACCGAAACCTGCCGACCGGGGGGACATTTTCTCGCGTAATGGTAGTATTACAGGAACCCTCTCAATTTTAGGTACGGGCGAGA
>NW_017547904.1:193241-231573 GCF_001854935.1 Bemisia tabaci
GGGGGGGGGGGGGGGAGGAGGCGGCTCAGGGTCTAGTGGCCTTTCCACCTTTCCGCTTGAAGTGGAGGTGTGTTCCATTTTACCGGGGAAAATGTTTTTAAGGCCTCGGCGTTTGAGTAATGGATTATTCCCTCACTGAGCATTATCAATTTTAAATTTGGATCGACTCAAAGATTGTTTTCTGCTGAGTTCTTTGCATACCTTTGAGAGCAAACGTTTAATATTTTGCAAGTCGATCGGTCTATAAGAGATGCTACCGTTGGAAAGCTTTACATAGAGAAAACTATGATTAACAGCACTATGTTAGATAGTGGTGTTTCAAATGAACCATATAAAAGTCATATATTTTATCATTATCATCGGTTTCGGCTACTATTAATGAGAATTGAGAAGGTCATAATGTAACATCCCTTATATGGTAATTTTAATCATTGTGTTTTCTCAGCGACATACCATTCACTATCCTCTACCCCGCCTGAATGTTATCCTTTAGTGCATCAAAACGCATTTTCATATGACGTTATCATTAGGGGTGACACCGTAATTTTAATTGGTACGAATTAGGTATTATTATCAATATTCATAATGGTTTGAAACATCATCTAGGAAACGCGGTGGATGAGAAACGAAGAAACATTGAGCTGATGATTATGAGACTATATTCTATTTGCCAGTGCCGACGAAAAACAAATTCAAGTTCAAAAGCGTTTTATAAAAACGAAAAACAACTGCTCGTCAAAGAAAATTGTCAAGGCAGTTGGGCGTCCTGTAAAGCCTGGATACACGCTCAAGTGCGCACCATCTACCACCAATTTTTTGCGGCCTGCAATGGTAGATGATGAAACTGTGGGTCTCATCCGTCATCTGATTTCCACTCAACCGTGCTTATTTCATGCTTATTTCAATCAACACGCTGTTTTAATTAATTTTAGATAAGAATTTAGATAACTCTCGATCGCCATTTTTGTCATCATTTTGATCGGAAACTGAGGGAAATTTGAGCGTGTATCCAGGCCTTTAGATTGGCCTTCATTTCTAAATTTACCTCACAATTTACGGGCGTAAACACAGACCAATTTTTTTGATTAGTTGTTTCGAAAGAACATTCCAACATATGCTAGGGAATGTTAAAAATTTGGAATTTGATGCAATCATTTTTCAAAACGGAAACAAGGTACAGTATTGATGCATAATGTGTTCAAAATTTGGGTAATGGCGGACCATTCAATTTTTTTCATCCCTCTCCATGCTTATGGCGCGGATCAGCTCTGAGCAAAAGAATCTCCTATTTCACCAGCGTTTGTTTGAATAGGTATTGAAGTGACTAACAAGGTGACGGTGTATTTTCTACCTAGGGTTAAGGGTCACTTAAGACTGCGCGGTGTAAATCAAAAGGTCCGAAAGACTGCTAACCCATCCTCGCATTTCTCTATCTTAAAAGGACGTCTTTGAATCGCCGCCTTTTTTCTCTTCAATTTCAGTTTGGAGTGCTGAAAAAACAAAAGAGAACGCTGCAAGGAATCCGGCATGGCGGTCACCATTGAAAAATGTTGAATTCATTTCAAGATTTAACTACGCTATCGAACATAAATCAATTTGCACTAGACAGGAATCAGTATTAGATCATGTGAACTTAATGCTGACTTGTCAAAAATGAAGTTGATTTTTGCGTATTTGCTGCTTTTTAACTTTTCATACTTTAATTTTTCGTCGGTGAATAAGTATTGCTTTTCGCAGTCGCAATCGAATTTTGAGGAAAATTCAGTCGCAAAAATGTGGTTATTTTTGGCCTTTCTTTGGTGCAGCATTTTGGCCACAATCACACTAATAGTTCATTGCAAAAGCGGCTCAATACTTCACTCACAATAGTTCTCACTCGTTCCAACAAGTTCGCCTTCAATATTTTGACAGGCAACTTCAGTGGCTTAGGTTCATTGATAGTTGCTCGCAGCATTTCGGTCCCATTCACTTGGTTCATTAATAGTTTTTAGACTGCGACAACATCGTCTGACGTCATTTCCGCACGGAAAATAAATAGATCGCATTTAGAAAAAAGGAACCGACACGATCATAGTGTTTTCAAAATCGTGCAACTTCTTCTTTTCTTTCAAAAGTACCCATAATCTATGCACAGTTTTAAAATTTGCACAGTTATTTTCCTTTGAAATTAACAATTTTTTGGTGGTAAGCAAAAACTATTTCGACGGTGAAAGTCGGCAATCACATAACTCGATTTGCGACGTCGCAGACTTCCTGTCATACTTTATTCTTTAAACGGAAAACTACTCAACGGTAATTCCTTAAAACTGCCGTGATTTTTCCTCTATGTGCGAGGAAAATTCTGCAAAAACTGCAAGGAATCATGTCCATTTGTTCTCCTTTAAAAAAATAACATAGTTGCGGAGATTTTCAGACACCGCAAACGAGTTATGTGATTGCCGACTTGCACCGTCGATTTGCTACTCTAAGGGAATTTGTGTATAATTATGAAGAAGCATCATTTTTACAACACTGGAATCGCGCTGGTTCCATAATGCTAAATGCGATCCAAATGTAAGAATCGAGATGGCGGATCTTCTATCGCTGTCTATATGTGCGTTAACTTAGTTGACGCGCACTCTACCAGATTTTGATTTTTTTTTTTTTTTTTTTTTTTTTTTTTTTTTTTTTTTTAATGTTGAAGCAAGCAAGAACCTCAATAATTGATAAGAGTGGACCTCCGGGTCTTGAACAAGAAGTAGCGGGACGTTATGCGTCGTCGCTGAGATAGGGAGAGGTGGAGTTGGGACGGCTCTTCCGTGGGAGCTACCAGTTCAGCACGCGCCCTTCACCCGCCTCCTCCCACCCCCAACACCCCCANCCCCAACCCCCGCCCCCACCCCCGTGCGATATTCGTAATCAAATTATCAAATTACTTTTTATCGAGCATCGTTACTTTAAGCGGCGTCGCATTGCCAGGTTTTGGGTTGCGATATCAATCAGTCTAATGTCTCGCGGGGGATGACAAGTGAAGTCCAGGTGAGATACTTGCCATGACGTCCTCCAGGACTCACGATCATTCCGTGGCTGCCAGATCTCTTTTTTAATAGTCAATATTAGCCTTGCATAGGGCATATTAAACCTGCGAGACACATTTTCTAGAATACTACGTTCAGTGAATGGAGCATTTGAATGCACATTTTTTATTGCTTCATCTGAAAGTGTTTAATGAGCTGATTGCACGGTACTTTTTATAATTTTTTTCTGTCATGGGAAATAGTATTAAAAAAGATTTTAAAGTGAGAAAATGCACCGCCTAGTGACGTCATCTAGCGGCATTTTCCATTTAAACATACGTATTTTAGCAGATTAGATCATTTTGTCATATCTTGTCCAATAATTGTTCAATTTCTTGAACCAAGGGTATCCTCGAGGTCAGTTCACTCAGCAGTTTCCACTTAAACACGAAATTCATAAAATTTCAGACACCTGCATGTTCTCTATTGCTATCTTGAAATCATCAGACCTGCAGTTTCATCAGTCATATTTCGGGCTTTCATGTGCCAAAATATCCGTAGTACTTCGCGAAGCATCCCCATCAATATTTCTAATTTAATTGACTGATATTAAAGGTCCTTTTCCCACATATGTACGACTTTACTCCAAAATCTCGTAACCCGTTTCCGGTGTTCCAAAATCTGCGCTATTTAATTTTTTCTACACCGAAAAAAATTCACGGGCTATACAGAAATTAACTCAGAAGCTGAAACTTCCGGGTGCTGTAGCCGTTGCTTCGATTGCTGAGGGTGCTACGTCCGGAACTTTCGGCCTCTGAGCCCGAAACGCGAACGGTATGTCTATACAGCCCGTAAGTACGGCTCCCACGGCCGGAGTTTTTTTCTTTCTTTTTAGTGTAAAGGAAGAAGATAAACCAACATCATCGGTGTATTACAAGACCAGTCTAGACCCACTCCAAATACAAAAGTAACCTAGAGTGGGAGTGAGGCCGCAAAAATAAAAACATAAAATGAAATGAAAAAAAAAAGTTTTGCCAGGGACGTTTTGCAGTATCACAATTGTATTTTCAACCGGAAAAAAGGAAAATTAAAAATATATACAAACTAAGCCTCATTGCTGTTACTGTAAGACTCGAAATTTATATTCCCCAAATGGATCAATATGGGAAAATATAGAGGCAAAACCAACTCAACACATCCTAAGATTGCAAATATCTCCGCATGTTGCTCACTTTACGCAGCAAGAACAGTGCATTATTACCTTTTCAAAAATGCCCAAGTTTTGAATTGCATTTTGTTCCAGAGGTAAATGAAAAGGCAAAACTGATCCCTGTTGTATTGGCTTGAGAAGTAGGTATGTTTGCGGGTCATGTATTATGTGCAATTCAATTAATGATGTATAAATATTTGGCATCACTGTTATGTGGATCAGTGATGCGCAACGGGTTTAATTTGCAGCCAGCGCCGTGACAGTATGCAAGTCATGCTGCATGCATCCTCCCTGCTCACAAATTAATTAAATAACCCATGACCACTGTATTGCGAATCGACACATTTGACTCAAATAATTGTTCAATTGGACGAATATATGCTAAAAACAACTATGTTGCACAGTGGAGAGGCACGAATAATCGATAATCGAAATTTCTCCATTTGAAGCTATCGTAAAGAATCGATTATTAAAATGTTCGTCGCGAACACCCGGTATACTGATCCTTTTTCATAGGCTTCAATTGGACCGCGTTAAACAGAAAAGAACCAAGCCACATCAGCTATTGCCAAATTTAATCGGACAATTTAATTTTAACATGAAAACGGTTGTGCGGATTTTTCTATGAATTTCTCCATAATACAAAGCAAATTCCTTAAAATTTTCAAAGGAATCCGCACAAACGTTCTCTCGTAAAAAATCATTCCCCTGTTAAATTTGGCAGTAGCTGATGTGGCTTGGTTCCTTTCTGTTTAACACGGTCCAATTTCAGATCAATAGATTTATCGCAAAGCACGCCACGCTACTAGTGTTGCACAAAAACCCTGTGCACATGACTCCTTCCAGCTTAAATTCGTCCAGCTTATAGAGCCTCGCTGAACTCTCGTATTAGGTCTTAAAAAATTGATCCGTGTTTGTAGGGTGCGTTTTACTGAGGAGAAGTGTGGAAAATAATAATCTTGCTCTGGAAAAAATCTCATCTTGTAGGACATGCAATTCAACCAGCCTCCCATTTAAAAACAAATTATAATAGGTCTGGATACAAGTAATTTGTCAGTTAATGTTCAAACATTCTGCTTTTAATCCGTCAAATTGAGGGGTACGACCTATTTTACGTAACTCAAAAGTGCGGTATCATGAGAGATTTTTTACGACTGTTTTGCGAGAGGTGGAGAATAGGTGAAAAATTTGGTCAAAATACCCTACGTAATAACTGAACGACTAGGGTTGGTCCAAAATTGATCCTTAAACTAAAATCGGAATCAAAGATCAACGCTGTTCATTTGTATCATACATAACATTGATAACAAAGGACACAACAATGATACAACAAGGACAGTGAACAATGGGAAACTTCTCGCGAAAAAAGGTGAACGTGCGAATTTACGTAGGATGGATCATCAAGCTGCTAAAAACTCTTCTCTAAAAATGTAAACACAAATTTCCAGCCTGGGTCAGCCAAAGGGGAAAAAGGATCTATTAAGAATATTATAAGGACACATTATAAGAAATAGATAATAAAAAAGAGAGTGAAATAAAGTTGGCTTAAAATTTACTGTGTTCCTATGAAACCCAAGTTTTTGGTATGTCGTATGAGCACGACTGGGCTTGGGATCCAGCGGGTCGACTGTTGACTCGTTACCGAACGAACCCGATCGATATACCCCTATCTTATCGATGCTTTTAATCGATCAAGGTCATTCGATATCGATTCAACAATCCAGTCGCAGGGTTGATGCTTTGTCGCCCCTGTTCGTGACTCCTAATAATTTCAATCTATACTATAACCTCCGAGACCTCCTAATTTGGCGTATCTGGTAACGTTTAGTTCGGCGTTCTACCGGGCCAATTTTCATGATTTTTGCGGCTATCGACGGGCAATTGTCTACTGATGAGCCTGCTGTATTCAGATTTTGAGAATATGACGCAGGTTTTTCTATATTATGTACGGTGAAGTTCCAAATTCTCCCATTTAAGCATGTAATTTTTTATTTTTTGTCATAGTTCTTTTGAGCGTTCTACTGGCCCGATTTCCATGATTTTTGCGGTAATCAACAGGTGATATTTCCTGAATGAGCCCGCTGTAATTAGAATTTGATAAAAAGACCCAGGTTTTTCTTTAAACTAGGGGAGACCAGAAACCTTAGAAAGGGAGGCAAAATTTGAAATCCCGCCGATGAAAAATGGCGGGAATTTCAAATTGAAGTAAGCGGGAAAGTTGAATCTTGGTCTGTTAGTAGGGTAAGCGAATGGAGGGTATACTCCTTTGCTATAGACTTTCCAAGACAAAACGCTCCGTTCCGTTTGGTTTCAATCTTGACGTGAAGTTTGAAATAAATGTCGATTCTTTCATTCGATTCTTATCGTTCCAATTGCTTCCGGCCAAAGGAAGAATGGATAAATTAGAATTTGGTGTGAAAATATTTTTATTTTTTATGGTCGTTGTTTTGTCGACGCGGGCTTAAGAGAACGAGAAGCGCCCTCCGGGGGTTGGGCCGCGTAGCGGCCAAGGGGCATAGCCCCCTATCAAATATGAATACGCCAAGATGAATCGAATAGACGCTTCCTTCAAATACGAGAGGGGGAGGGGGGAGAAGTTGAATCGAAAAATCGAGTAATCGCATTATTGCACTCTTGAAGCTTCAGTGGAAGCGGGTGGCCGCCCCGAGCGCTCGGATTCGTGCCGGCTCCGAAATTTTAATTAACCCGGTAAACTGAAGCAGCATAATTAACTCTGTTTCATTTTAAGTGTTTGATTTTTGGGGGAGGGGCTCCTGCCGAATTTCGCCTCCAATAAACAGGAGCTCACTTTTCACGAGAGCAGAGCTCCGGAAGAAATGATCGGGGATGAACGACGGCATATTGGACGTGTTTCTGCCGAACGGAACTATGTGCATTAAGACATGAGCCCTGAGACCCCTTAAGAATATAAGCTTAACAGGGCTCACGTCATAATGCAAATAGTTCCGTTTGGCAGAAATATGTCCATTGAAACGCCTTACTGAGATGCCCTCTTCGGTTCCTTAATCGATTTAGTTGTATTCACACTCACATTCTTTCGGCCCTGGTAATTATTTCATTATTATTGAAATTGATAGACAAAGCAATGGACAACGAAGACATAGGGAATATGGAGCGATCCTTTTGGTTGAAATGGGTGGTTTTAGACTAAACGAGAAAATGATGGACGAACTGTAGGGTCTCTTGTGGGTTGCCGTTAGTTAGTCTATTACCTACCTCATTTATTCATTGCAACCACCCGCTTCAACCAATGGGATTTTTACATATTCCTTTTGTCTTCATTGTCCATAGGTTTGTCTACCAATTTCAATAATCTGTCTGCAGGTGCGCAGCTAGATTCCAGGAAATTCAGGAGTTCATCGGTTTCAATTAATTCAGAGTGCTTCGAGCGTTGGCTGGCATGGTAAGAGGGAAAGGTAATTCACTGGTTAAGGTACAAATGCTCACATTCCGGCTGAAGTATCACAAGCACCATGCAACGATTAAAAATTTCCGCCGCCATTTTATTATTTTTTACAGAGGAATTCTTCAAAGGAGCTGCAAACAAATTTCACAGAATTTTCCTTGCGCTGCCGATAAAATTCAGTGAAATTTAAAACAGATCCAACCAACAATTTCTCTGATAAAAAGTAAAATGGCGGTGGGAATTTTTAAACGTTGTATGGCGCTCATGATACTTCGCGGCCGGAAGGTGACGACATATTTGGGCGACGTGGTGTGGGGCTGTCTAAAAATTACTTAACGCGATTTTTCTGATTTCTTAACAACCACCCACCCCGTGTAAAGCGATCGGAATGCTGGCTCAGACACCCCCAAAATAATTGCATACAATTTGCCACAACATCTCCCCCACCCTATTTTACAAAAAAACTCTAAAGAAGCGCACGTTCGAGTGGCTTCTATAAATTGGCGAGGCTGATAATTTATATTAAAATGTAATCGGATTACCGGATAATCGGATGAGCGGCTCGGTGTTCCATATCATCCCAACTATTCGTTTGTCAAACTGTACTTCCGTTAGATACCGTCGAAGTTCGGTTTGACAAACCGAATAGTTGGAAGATTTGGAACACAGAACGTTTGGTTCATGCAACCAAACTAAGTTTTTCAGAGTGCATTTCTTTCGGCTTGTCTGCAGAAAGTAAAAAAAAAATACTATTTTATCGGTCCATATGACCGATCTTTGTCCGTCAGTTCATTTTAGGTACCGTCAAAGTTCGGTTTAACAAACTGAATAGTTGGAGGATATGGAACACAGGGCCGGATTAAAGGAGTGGTCACATGGGCCGCAGCCCATGGCGGCAAATTTTGCAATTTTTTTTAATATAGCTATAAAGAAAAATTGGATTCAGAAAAAAAAAATTACGAACGAGAAAAATACTCAAAATCTCTCGTTTCCTGAGAATATATCTCTAATTTTGTCGTCCTTCTGTGATACAATAGACAGCACCTTTAATTAGTCGAGTTAAGACTAAGAGAGAAACCGAACACGGAATTTGGCCTGGAACGGCGCGGCGCAGAGAGCAATGATGACGAGAACGTGAGATGAAAAGGAGAAACCCTCGGCGCGGCGGTCGGTATGTTACACATTTTAGCGCCTACAAGACTGCATGAATACTTCACGCATTTGGCCAAAGACGATGCGGTCGCTGCGGTCAGCAGCGGACAGCATGAAACGCATAGCGCCTACAAGACTGCATGAATACTTCACGCATTGCGTCAAACACAGTGCGTGCAGCAGCGCAGCGGTCGGCCCGAAACGCATAACGTATGTAAGACTGTAGGAATACTTCACGCATTGCGCCACACACAGTGCGATCAGCGCGGCGCGGCGGCGAAAGTTAAAATTATTAAACCACATTTATGTTTGTTCTTTCAACATTTTTTGGTTCATTTCTTATTAATGAAAGGCCTTGTCCATACAGGGATAGGTTTACGGAACTTAACTTTCGCGCCATGTTTCGTGAACTTTTGCTAGTAGTTTTGACAGGGCGTTCGCAAAAAATGTGACCAACACAAGTAAACGCGTCTTATACACCCCTCCCCCTCCGGCACGTTCACCTGATGGTTTTTATTGATGTTTCAAAACGAATGAGAAGGGGGCGGCAAAATACAGGCGGCCCATGGGCGGCAAGTAAGTAAATCCGACCCTGATGGAACACCGAACGTTTGGTTCATGCAACCAAACTTTTTTTTCAGTATGTGAATTTCTTTCGACTCGTCTAAAGAAAGTAAGAAGAAAAAAAATATTATCTTGTGGTATTATATCAGTTTCGTCAAGAAGTGCCATTGTGTCCCCTAAATCCCATATAATTTGTATATACGTCGTTTTACGCCCTCATTTCACGACCCGCACAACTTTAGTGTGGCAACAGCCGCTTCTCAAAATAAATAACCGTTTATTGATAATTCCTACGAGTTAATTACAGGAACGCGCGAAGAAAGGGACAGAACAAGACGTTTTCGTTGCGTACTGCCGCGCTGTGGAAGAACGTCGTAAAAGCCATCAGGCGTCGCCAAATTTCCTTCGATAAAAAACGAATTAACACGGAAAATAGTGAGAATTTTTGTTCACAATTTTCAGACGATCTTGTTCGCAATTTGATTTAAAGTACCTAAAAATTGCAAGGGGATCTATGCATAACTTTCCTCAGATATGAATACTTAATCAGGGGAGATTCGGCAACGTCTGAAGGCTCATACGTTGTTTTTACTTAGGACGGCAGCGTAGTCGCGAGCCTCGCTCCTCGGGCACACCGTCGCCGGAGTTGGGCCGAATTCGTCGTCTCCCGCAGGAAGGAACGTAACTCCATTTCAAGGTTGCCAAATTGACTTAAACAATTAATTTATTTTACAAAAATGTACGTAAGCAATTTGTATCCAAAATATCTTTGTTTTTTGCTTGGAATCTAGAGAAAAATCAGGGAAAATTTCTGTCAGAAATACCCAAAATTCACCTGATTAATAGGCAATTTTCGAGGGGAAATTTGGCAACATTGGAATGGAGTTACGTTCTTTCGTCCGGGAGACAACGAATTATGAGCGAAGAAATTGGATAAGCCTGGGGGGCCACGCAAACAGAAGACATCACGTTCTCGAGTTTTCTTTCCCTCGCGCGCAGCCCCCCCCCCCTTTCCCCCGGGTTCCGCTCGCTCACCCTCCCTCCGAAGCTTTTCCAGAAATAATTAATACCGTCGTTTTTAACGAAACTTCAAACTTAGTTTAATTTTGTTGGCATTAAAGTTTTCCCCCCGGATCCAACCCCCTCCTCCGCCCCCTGTCGCGTTGTCTCGATCTGTGTCTCTCTCACTTTGTTTATTTATTTGGTAGAACTCCCTTCGTTTCGGGACTCCCTCGTGTGTTGCCGATCTTTACTCAAATTGCGAAGCTCTCTCTGTATTAACGGCCATCCGCCTGGGGGGAGGGGGGGGGGTTGAAAATGAAAACCTGGTGAAGCGGATTCAAATAGCATCTTCTAGTACAATGAATAGTTAGACGAAGTTAGAATTAAAGTATGACATTTTCACAAGGCAGACTGCCTGCTATGGGCATGTGCAAAGTATGTCAGTTNTTAACCGGCCGCCATTTTGAAACGGTTTGAGATATTGACTTCGGGTTTGCGCGAAAAGTTTTCTTTTTTTATGCTCTTTCAAACGAGCTATCACAAAGGGGGTCTTCCCATTTGAAAATTCAAAGTTGGGGGCCGTTGCCCCCCCAAGGGAGGCCCCCCTGAAAATTTTAGGGGTGCCAAAAAGTAGCTCCCTTTGACCTAGAAATATCCTCCAAGTTTCAAATTTTTATCTCAATTAGGTAAAAAGTTAGAGGGGGTGGAAGGGACTTTTGGATCACCCTGTATAAGTGGTATTAGACAGAAAATTAGGGGATGCGATTTGCCGGAGGAGCTGTGGCAGGATTGCTACCAGTGACGATTGGTTGTATTAGTGGTGAAAGTAGTAGTATTAGTAGTAGTTGTGGTGGTGGTGGTGGTGGTGGTAGTAGTAGTAGTAGTAGTAGTAGTTGTGGTGGTGGTGGTGGTAGTAATGGTAGGAGTTGTAGTATAGTAATAGTAGTAGTAGTAGTAGGAGTAGTAGGAGTAGTAGTAGTAGAAGTGGTATAAGTAGTAGTAGTAGTAGTAGTAGTAGTAGTAGTGGTGGTGGTGGTGGTAGTAGTAGTAAAATAGTATTAGTGGTAGTAGTAGTAGTAGTAGTAGTAGTAGTAGTAGTAGTAGTAGTAGTAGTAGTAGTAGTAGTAGTAGTAGTAGTAGTAGTAGTAGTAGTAGTAGCAGTAAAATAGTAGTAGTGGTAGTAAAGTAGTAGTAGTATTAGTAACAGTTGTAGTGGTGTTAAGAGAGGAATGTAAGCACCACTAGTTTTGTTTCTCCATCAAAATTTCACGTAGAATTCGTAGTTATTTACCGTCAATGTACCAGTTTTTGAGTCACCAGTGGGATTCCCATCATTGCGAACTCATGTGTTCTCGGAAAAATAATATGAAACTTCCTTCAAAACCCTCGGAGAACGCCTTAGTTCAAAACTTAATTTTGCTGTTTTGGTCATTTTCGCATAGATTCGCCCCCTCCACCATGCTCGATAAACTTTCGAGCGAGATACAAAGGTCCCTCTTACGATGCCGAGTAAAAATGTCTCTCAGAATCCTTCACTAATCCCGCACATTTCCACCCCCGTGAACTAACACAAAGGTGGAGGGCGGAAAACAATTTTACGAGGCCTCACCCCCGTCGAAAATATCGCGACAGTTGTGTCGTCAACAGCGGGGCTCTCGAGGAACATTACCGAGCTGTACTTACGACAACAAGAGCAATTTAAATTACTCGCCGACCGGTTACTTTTGTTTTTCTTTTTTCCTCCCCCTCTCGCTCCCTCTCCGCGCAGACTGCATTTTTGGAAATTCCGATGCGTCGTCGGGAGGGGTGTGAAGGGCCGCGAGGGGGGAGGAACGAGTGGAAACTAGCTCCAAATGGTTTGTTTAGGTTTGGGGATGGGCGGGACGGGAAGAACGAGAGCCCTTCGAAAGTGAAAACAAGGGGAGGATCCGAACGAAAACAAACTCCTCTCATTTAAACAATTTGTTCGTGCGCTAACCGAAGCCGATTCGCGCTCCCATCTTAGCGTCGCCCCTCGGAAATTTCCGAGTCGCGAACATGTGGACACATTTTTAAGCGGTGCTCCTTTGCTCGTCAAGCGACAACTGTTCCAGTGGAGTGGCGTACTATGCGGTATATCGATTGATCTGTCTTTTAAACCTATGGAAAAGGATCGATAGACAGGGTCTTCGCAACGAAAACCTAAATAATCGATTCTTTACCATAGTTTCAAATGGGGAAATATCGATAATCGATCATTTACGCCTCGTCACCGGTTCCGTCTCAAAACTGCATGGCGGTTGGTCCCTTTGGTATTGCCTGTGCCTCTTAAGAAATTACGAGTGGTAGAAGTATGAGAGAAATATTTTTTTCAAAAATGTTTTCCATAAATTTTACATACCTTCTTAAGTAAATAATCTGCGAAAAGATTTCCTGATTCGCACATCCAAACGATGTATTCCGGTTTTTTTACATTTGAAAAGTATCATTCACCGATAGGCTGGAATAGGGACCGTTTATTAAGTATATATCGACGGTGAAACTACCAAACCACGTATCTCGTTTGCGGTGTTTAAAAATCTACGCTCACATTTTATTTTTTTGAAGTAGACCAAATCAATATCATTCCTTGAAATTTTCACGAAATTTTCCCCGCACAAAGAGGAAAAATCACAGAAATTTCCAAGACTGGATGTTAAGTAGTTTTTCATTTAAAAAATAAAGTATGACAGGAAGTCTCCGACGTCGCAAACCAAGATACGTGGTTTGGTAGTTTCACCGTCGATATGTAACGCTCTTGGGGGCCTGAGGGAGGGGAGTCGAGGACAGCGTTACGGAATTGGACGTATTTCTATCAAACGGAACGATGTGCATTAAGACATGAGCCCTGAGACCCATAAGAATAAACGCATAACAGAGCTCACGTCATAATGCACATAGTTCCGTTTGATAGAAAAACGTCCCAGGATAAAGACCTGTGTCGCCGAAGCGTTCCTTCCCAAGTACACGGAAAAAAAATTGCTGGAGTAACATCCCGAATGTTAAGATTTCGTGTATGACAACTCTTGATTGTTGGTCTGAACACTAGGGCTGTTAAAGTAACATCCTAGCTACGTTGAATTAACAACCGTAGCGCTCGGTTCAATATCCGAGAGTTGTCGCAAAAATTCTTAACAGTCGGGATGTTACTTCAGCAACTTTTTTTTCCCCGTGTAGCAGTGATCACGATAAGTTGCGATTCGATCAAAGAGGGTATTACAATTTTTTCGACGCCGAATTCCTGCAATATTATGGGATGAAAATCGCGATTAATTCCAGTTTCATCGCATAAATTTGCAATAAAATTGTGATTTAATCGACGGAGATTTATCGCAGTATTATCGAACAAAATATCGTGACGTATTGGGATAAAATCTCGATTTTATCGAACGCGATTTTATATACATAGATTAAATTAATTGTGACAAGATTGAGGATAATCGCTCAGGTGATGATCCCAGTGATTTCATGGATTGTATTAGATAGTGGTTCGATGTATCGTTTGGTTCAAAACAATAGAACGCAACCTCAAACAAAAATTTTAGAACTTAAGTTGGAAAAGCTGAAAATGACAAAATCCCTCACAATTTCACTTTTCATTGCCATTTTGCACTCATAAGAATAAAAAATCTATCACAAAAAAAAACCCGTTTCCTCGAATTTTTAAATTGACTTTTGAGGCTACGTTTACATGTTGAACCAATCGATATCGATACAATCTCACCTGTTAGATGTATCGAATACGATCCTCTGCAAATAAATTGTAAAAAATTGCAAGCAATTTAAAAATATCGCAAGTTTTCCTTCGAAAAATACTAGCTGGGTTGCCACTGAAAAAAAATTCTCTGCATTTTTACCAAGATCCGTTGGTACCTTTACCATATCACTTTTTTACCAATTATTGGTAATTTTACCAAGACAGACTGGTAAGCTTACCTAGTAACCGGTATTTTTACTGTTTTTTTTCAGGTGAGAATACCACTTCTATTGGTAATCAATTCCCGGTAACTTTCCCATTTTATCTCGGTAACTCTACCACAGTCGATAAAAAAATATTGGCGTTTTTACCACAGTCCTGTAAAATTACCAAGAAAGTTCAATAATTTTACCGAGATTTCTCGGTTAAATTGCCAATTCCATGAATGGTAACTTTACCAAGAAAAAACTGGGATCAAATAGAACCATGAATTCTTGGTAATTTTACCCTTTTCTTAGTAAATACATCGAGATTTTTTTTCCAGTGTTCTGCTAAGTGCCTTGATAGAGCTGCCGTCATGACGAAGGGAGCAGTAAGTGTCAAATTTTCGGAATCAAGTTTCCTTCAAAATTCGTCTAAACTCTTTGAAATCACTGAAATTGCTAGAACAGTGAGATTCATCTGAATTGTATCAAAACGAGACATACAAGGAAGCCGTAAGTGTGCGAAACCACGTATCATCTCCGTCTGCGACGTTGTAAACTTCCAGTGGAGTGGTGTGCTTTGCGATTTATCGATTGTTATGCCATTATTAAACCTATAGAAAAAGATCGATAAATTTTTTTTCGCACCGACATTTTTTTTTCATTGTGGGGAACGGAAAAGGGGGGGGAGGGTTAAAAAATGCCGAAAACTGCGGTTTGTAACTTATGAAGATTCCGGTAAAAACTTGACATGACGGAATGGGAGTGATGAGCAAATGGAGGATGAAAATTGGAGGAGGGAGCCGGCGCGGCGTCGGGTCCGGGAAAAAGGGGGTACGAAATCAGGACGAGTGACTGGGGGTTGAATTATTAATAGGGCTCGGCGGAGTCCTTTCAGGCGGGCAGGATGCGCCGCCGGGCGCCGGGTCCCCGGGACACGGAGGGATGACGAGGGCAACACGCCAGTTTTCTTTCACACTCGAATCTAATGATAACAGCTCATGCATTATTTAGTCGCCTCACTAGCGCCGAGACCCGAGAGCGCCTTTATTCCCGGACCCCGCCTCCCCTCGCCCCCTCGGCCAGCGTCGCGATTCCCTTTTCCGTGTTCTCTGGGCACCGCACCGCACGCAACGACGCCGATGGACGCCAGCACCGCCGCACAGTAGACCCCTTCAATAAAAAAAAATTCTCAGCGTTTTTACCAAGGTTCCTTGGTACCTTTACCATCTCACTTTTTTACCAATTATTGGTAATTTTACCCAGACAGGCTGGTAAGCTTACCTAAATACTGGTATTTTTACTCTTTTTTCAGGTAAGAATACCATTTTTATTGGTAATCAATTCCCGGTAACTTTCCCATTTTATCTCGGTAATTCTACCACAGTCGATAAAAAATATTGGCGTTTTTACCAAGGTCCAGTAAAATTACCGAGAAAGTTCAATAATTTTACCGAAATTTCTCGGTAAAATTACCTGTTCCATAAATGGTAATTTTACCAAGAAAAAACTGGGATCAAATAGAACCCTGAATTCGTAGTAATTTTACCCTTTTCTTAGTAAATACACCGAGATTTTTTTTTCAGTGCTCTGCTGAAGTGCCTTGATAGAGCTGCCGTCATAACGAAGGGAGCTGTAAGTGTCAAATTTTCGAAATCGAGTTTTCTTCAAAATTCGTCTAAACTCTTTGAAATCACTGAAATTGCTAACACAGTGAAATTCATCTGAATTGTATCAAATTGAGACATACAAGGAAGCCGTAAGTGTGCAAAAATGACGTAATCTTAGGCAAGACAGCAGTAAGTGAAAATATTTCTCCGGAGAGCCAATGAAAACAGTGCCCTCAAGTAAAGTGCCGCCCTCTTCTGCAAATTTCTAACCTGGAAATGTGCTTGCTGCGTGTGTCCAAAACGCAACCACGAAAGCATGCAGAAGGAAGCATTTACGGCTGTCTTGCCTAGCAATAACCTAGCATGAAAATGAAAATGAAAAAAAAAAAAAAAAACTCCTTTTATTTAATGGAAATAAAGTCTGATTTTAATCATCCAAAGGATTTCCATGAGTCTTCCGGATGATTAGTGGCAATTTGACGAACAATGCAATGGCTTCTTTCGATTACATTTTCCGGTCAGATGCTTCTGAGCCCGTTTTCTCAAAACTTCATTTTTGCACTTACTGCTCTCTTTGCTATCATGGTAGAGAGAATGTGGACACTTGGACAACCGCACTTGCTGCCAACCTTACTACATCTAAGATGACTTCTCCCGAAAAGGGTAAAATTAGCGTAAAACTATGTAAAAACGTCGTTATAATACATTTGAGTAAAGTTCTTGTTGCGATATGCAAATAAAACTACACTTAAGCCATTTTGTATTTAAATTTAACTATAACGTCCGCCATTTTCGGGTCCTTAGAGTTCCATGAAGCTCAAGATAGAGGAGCCAATCAAAATTCATAGCTACATGGCGATACTCTCTCTATCCAGGCACTCTTATCAACGTGTGACACAGCGAATGTGGCAAAACTCCTGCGAGCAACTATTCGTGCTCCCAGGCCGCTCAAATCGCCGTCACGATTATTGAAGGCAAACTCGACGGGAGAGTAAAGTGTTCCTCGCTGGTACAAAGCGACGCGCCTTCAATAATCGTGACTGCAATTTGTGCGGCTTAGGAGCACGAATAATTGCGCGCAGTAGTTTTGTCACTTTTGATGTGTCACACGTTGATTTTAAAGGCTCTTCACTGTTTGTCTCTCATTCCGTCGAGTTCACCTTATAGAAGATTGCACCGTGGTTATTGAACCTTGATGGCAAAAGCGGCTCCTCACAGTAAACTCTAGATTATCTAAATGGAAGAGTTATCGATAACAGGAATGTCACCACCCTAAGTAGAGCAAACGAGGAACTTCTCAAAAACACCTCGCTGAGACTAATGGGAGTTCATCAAGAATTAAGATGAATATGCTGATTTTAATTAGCGTGGGGATATTAGATATTTCGATGCGTTACTTCCGTTTTACCTGAAAATGTTTATTTATTATGTATCTCTCGAAACAATCTCCCACGAATGCGTTGCAGGTTGCGATGATATAGATTTTTCGATGAAAATCCGACAATTCGACGAAAAAGTGGCGGTTTAGGATTATCGCAGGACCCTGTAATTTTTTGTGGGCTCTTTTGTGCAAAAAATTCATAGCTCCCAAGGGTATGTACCAAACGCCCAGCGAGAAAAAAGGCATTTTTGCTATACCCTAAGGCGAGTGGTTGCAATAGACATAGGGAGTACGTAGACTAACTAACGGCAACTCACGAGTCCCCATCCATGACAACCACCCGTTTCAACCAATAGGGTTGCTACATTTTCCCTGTGTCTATCGCTTCATTTGTTTATCAATCCAAGTAACAGTAGTCGCGATAAGTAACGATTTGATCGGAGAATGTATCGCGATTTTATCGACGGGTAAAAAAATGCGATTTCATCGCTTAAATTTGAAATGCAATCCCGATTTTGTCGACGGCCATCGATCGCAATATTGTCGAACAAAAAATAGCGATAAACTGAGATAAACTTTTGTTTTTATCGAACGCGATTTTTCGGAGATAAATTTGCGACAAGATTGAGGATAATCGCTCAGACGTTGACGATCCAAGCGATTTTTTCGCCAAAAAATCTTGCAAAAATCGTAACGTAATTTCAAATATCGCTATTATCCCGTTGAAAAATGCTACCTTGAAATCTCAATGATCAGCCACTGATATAGTTAGGTTGTTCCCGGTGAATGCCTTTGAGTCTCGAGTCAAAAAAGCTTCCAGTGCCCATCTCACACGACACCATGAGCGGCTGAAATAAAAAGACCCTTAAAATAAGAGCCACACTAACGTGCTAAGGGAGAACGCCGTATGAAAATTCGAGAGTTGCAAAATTTCCTTCGATAAAATGTTTATTCACGAGGAACATTATAAAGATTTTTCCTTGAAATTTTCAGTAACTTTTAGTGAAATCGGGAACGAAATAATCTGAAAATTTGGACGAAAAAAATATTCACAAGTTCAGCAGGAAATTCGTGTTTTATCGGAGGAAATTTGGCAACGCCTGAGGGTTTATACGGCGTTTTCCCTTAACACGGCAGCCTAGAGCGAGGGGCCGAGGGAAAGCCCTCGACTCGAAAGTGTAAAGTCTTGTATTCTTTTCGCATTATGCACCAGCTAGGCCCGTTTCAGCGTTTCAGCGTTCCGCTCCGTTCCTTGAACTCGGCGACTTTTTCACGAGTATTCATTCTCCTCGGTGTTTGTTCCCGCCGGGGCTCCTCTCACGGAAGGGCGCATCTCAGTAACAACGTGAGCCCTGTGTTCCGTAAAGATCCACGTTGTCCGAGGCTCATGTGGAAACGGAGATACGCGGTTCCGTCAGAGGAGCCGCGTCTTGTCTTCCCGTCGCGACCATAATCGCCATGTGTTTGCAGTTTGTTTGCCGGCCCCCGCCGGGCACCGTTTTATATTTTTAATTACTTCATTTTTGCCACCTTCGTCGAGCACGCGACGCGCGAGCGAGCCTGCCAATTTCGCGCGCGCCCCTCTGTTTGCGCCCCTGTTTGTGTTTGGACAAGGAAAACACGCCCGAGAATGGACTCGTCTCGACAAGAAAATCATCCCGTGATTCCGTGCGTTCCCTTTAATGGCTGTCGTTGCTCCCGCCATCCCGTCGTCTCCCGCACGAAGGAACCTAACTCCGCTCCAACGTTGCAAAATTGACCCGAACAATTCAATTTTTAACGAGAATGTACATACGCGGTTTTTGTCCAAAATTTCCCTGATTTACCATTGGAGATCAGCAGAAAAATCCGTCGAATTTTCGGTTAGAAATGCCCTAAATTATCCTGGTTCAATTGCACTCTGCGAGCAGAAATTTGGCATTATTGAAAAGTGGTTATGTTCTTTCTTGAGGGAAACGACCACCTATCTTGCGAATCAAAAGCTCGCGTGGTCAAGAGGGCACCGGACGAGTTCTTTAGAACATGCGATAGTTTTTGTATTCATACTATAGTTCGTCATTAGTGCTGCGACTTGCATGCATTTAAGGAAAGTCAACTGCAACATACGAGTAGGAGACTGCTTGAAAAGTTCAGGTGGTCATTAGGACCTATGTTGTGGCTCTGAATGAGGAGGAATTTCTCCGATGAAAATTTTCCATTTTATTATATTTGTACTTCAAGGTTCAAGGTAGGTTTCAGTTTCCTTTTGCATTGCATGATGAAGCTAGGAGCTGGTGTCCAAAAGACGTTTTTTATCCCAAATACCTTGAAAATGGCTAAAAATAGTTTTCCGATGTTTCGAACCTCTGCTAGTTTTTTTTATTTTTTTAATAGAGAACTAACCAGCAGCTTTCCTTTATATTTTCGGTGGATTTTTTTCACTAATTAGGAAATATTCCCAGAAGATTTTGAGGGGATATTCTGGTAAGGTAAGAACCTTAAAAACTCCCTAGTGTGTATATGATGTACCTAGAGATCTTTCTCTAGGTACATCATAAACACACCAGAGAGCTTTTGAACGTTGCAATTCAGATACTTATTACATGAGTTCAGTCATCGACTTATCACAGCTATTAACGGGCCAAATTGTGCTCTTAATTCAGTTGCAGCGAATGCATTGAAAAATGCGATCCATTTTCAGCTGTTCCAGCCGAAAAATAGTTTGAGAAGACCCAACTTTCGACATCCGATACAAAATTTTTCGTTGAATGGAACTTCAGAACTTAAACAGAACCTTCATATATTTATAGTAATTTGGACTGCATTTTGCAATTTGGAACTATAAATTCTGGCCCGGTTTAAAAACAACGCATGTGCCCAGGGCCGTATTAAGGGGGTCGCCACATGGTCCGCGGCTCATGGCGGCAAATCTAGGGGGCGGCAAATTTTGCAATTTTTTTAAATGTAGGTATAAAAAAAAATCGGATTTAGAACAAAAAAATTACAAACGAGAAAAGGCTACAAAATCTCTCATTTCCTGAGAGTATGGTAATTTCTAATTATGTCGTCTTTTAGTGATACAAGAGACAGCACCTTTAATTGGACTTAATTTTGCGATTAGGAACTATAATTTCTGGCTCATTTGAAAAAGCACGTATGTGCATAAGGAAATTAATGGTTCATACGTTGTTTTTATACTGAGTCAGAATTTATAGTTCCTAATTGCAAAATGTAGTCCAATTAGTCGAGTTAAGAGATAAACCAAACTCACAATTTGGCCTGGAACGGCGCGACTTAGGGAGAAATGATGACGAGGACTTGAGGTGAAAAGGAGAAGCCCTCCCTCGGCGCGGCGATCGGCATGTAACACATATTAGCGCCTACAAGACTGCACGAATACTTCACGCATTGCGCCAAACACGGTGCGGTCGGCGCGTCGCGGCGGCGGAAGTTAAAATCATTAAACCAAATTTTGTGTTTGTTTTTTCATCATTTTTTCGTTCATTTCTTATGAATGGAAGGCCTTGTCCATTAGAGATAGGTTTACGGATCTTGATTTTCGCGCAAAGTTCCGTGACCTTTTGCTAGTAGTGTTGACAGGGCTTTCCCAACAAATGTGTTCAACACGAGTAAACGCGTCTTATACACCCCTCCCACGCTGACACGTTCACTTGATAGTTTTTATTGATGTTTCAAAACGAATGAGAAGGGGGCGGTTAAGTACAGGCGGCCCATGGGCGGCAAGTAGGAAATTCCGGCCCTGCATGTGCCATTAGTATTCCTATGCACATAAGTGTTTTTTCAAATGAGCCAGAATTTATACTTCCAAATTGCAAAATGCAGTCAATTTGTCTTGTGGGGCCTTTACTAAGTACTTTAAACATATGACTGATTTCAGTGGCAAAAAAGACAGTCACATTTCCTTTTCGTTTCACGTGTTTAATCTTCGAAATGTATGAAAAGGCGTGTAGCATAAAAACATCGTTTTATAAGATACCTCCCTTGATCTGAAGTTGGGATCGTGATTCTGACAAAAGACGTAAAAAAGAAATCATGTTGCGTTTCCGTACCTCAGAATATATATAGACGGTGAAACTACCAAACCACGTATCTCGTTTGCGGTGTTTAAAAATCTACGCTCGCATTTTATTTTTTTTGAAGTAGACCAAATCAATATCATTCCTTGAAATTTTCACAGAATTTTCCCCGCACGAAGAGGAAAAATCACAGAAATTTTCAAGACTGGACGTTAAGTAGTTTTTCATTTAAAAAATAAAGTAGGACAGGAAGTCTGCGACGACGCAAACCGAGATACGTGATTTGGTAGTTTCACCGTCGATATGGGCTACATTTTGCAATTAAGAACTATAAATTTCGGCCCGGTTTATGAACAATGTATGCCTATAAGTGGTTTTTCAGATGAGTTAGAATTTACAGCTTCAAATTTTAAAATGCAGTCCATATGTACAGTGATGATTCACAAAACCAATTATACAGCGAAGAGTAATCCTTTCTAGTATGTTATATATCGACGGTGAAACTACCAAACCACGTATCTCGGTTTGCGACGTCGCAGACTTCCTGTCATACTTTATTTTTTAAATGAAAAACTACTTGACGTCCAGTCTTGAAAATTTTTGTGATTTTTCCTCATCGTGCGAAGAAAATTCTGTGAAAATTTCAAGGAATGATATTGATTTGCTCTACTTCAAAAAAATAAAATGCGAGCGTAGATTTTTAAACACCGCAAATGAGATACGTGGTTTGGTGGTTTCACCGTCGATATGCGCCTCCTCTGAAGACCCGAAACCTTTGAACGTGATTAAGGGGAGGGGGAGGGCAAAATTAACAAAAATGAAATTCTCATGCACGGAAAATAAGTATTCTTCAGGAAAATAGATGGAAATTGGAGTATAGAACTCTTCTTAAAGACTGGAGTAGCGCCAAACATGGGAAAGAAAATACAGGGAATAAACAGCGCTACCTGGCGGAAAATCGGTGGAGCTATCGCATGATACGATACGGTGTCATTAAAAAACACGAGAATCGTGCGCGGTTCCACCAAGGAAGCTGAATACCATGTTATAAATCCCCCCTCCACTCCCCCTGTCATCGCATTTTCGCGTTTTACGCATGTAAGCTTTAATATCCCGCGTGAGTATTATCACTGCAACGCGGTGATCTGGTGATGTTTATGGAGATGACATACTGATCTAGTTCAGAAAATAAATGGTGCCGGATTTCACGCAATAGAAATTATTAACATTGCCCGGATGCCACTGAATGAGAGGCGGGTATTATCTGCACTACGTTGCAACGCGGCATAAATGAATTAATCTGGCGACATGTTTACGTGCAGTAAATATTAAGCAGCCAGTGTACCGATCTAATATTTGTAAAGTATACAAAGTAATAAAAAGAGAGAAAAGAGAGGAGAGAGAGAAAAAATACGAATCCGAAACACAAATATGAAAAGTCAACAAAGTTCGGAATGCCTGAGAACCGGGGACTGAGCGCAATCTGCGCGCAAGGTTGTCTGAGGTTCCGCGTCTGGTTTTGTAGGTTACACTGGAAAATCGCTCCGAGTCTGAGATCTGCAATAATTGAGCTGCTGGCGCACTGTCCACGCCGGTATCGGATTCGGCGAATGGAACCTCTGGTTCAGAGCAGGGCCGGATTCACCTATTTGCCGCCCATGGGCTGCCTGTATTTTGCCGCCCCCTTCTCATTCGTTTTGAAACCCAATAAAAACCATCAAAAGAACATGCCAGCGGGGAAGGAGTGCATAAGACGCATTTACTCGTGTTGAACACATTTTTTGGGAAAGCCCTATCAACACTACCAGCAAAAGTTCACGGAACTTTGCGCGAAAGTTAAGTTTCGTAAACCTAGCTCTGTGTGGACGAGGCCTTCCATTCATAAGAAATGGACGAAAAAATTATGAAAGAACAAACATATATGTGGTTTAATGATTTTAACTTCCGCTGTCGCGCCGCGTAGACCACACCGTGTTTGGCGCAATGTATAAAGTATTCCGACAGTCTTGTAGGCGCTATGCGTTTCACGCCGACCGCTGCTGAACGCAATGCTTGCTGCACTATGTTGGACGCAATGCGTGAAGTATTCACGCAGTCTTGTAGGCGTTATGCGTTTCACGCTGACCGCAATGACCGTACTGTGTTTGATGCAATAGTATGATGAAGTATTCGTGCAGTCTTGTGGGCGCCAATATGTGTTACATGCCGATCGCCGCGCCGAGGGAGGGCTTCTCCTTTTCATCTCAAGTCCTCAGCATTATCTCTCTCTAAGTTGCGCTGTTCTAGGCCAAATTGCGTGTTTGGTTTCACTCTTAACTCGACTAATTGAAGGTGCTGTCTCTTGTATCACTAAGAGAGGACAAGATTAGAAATTACTGTACTCTCAGGATTTTGTCGCCTCCTCTCGTTTGTAATTTTTTCCCCCTAAATCCGATTTTGTTTTATACCTACACTTAAAAAAATTGAAAATTTTTGCCGCCCCTTAGATTTGCCGCCATGGGCCACGGCCCATGTGGCCACCCCCTTAATCCGGCCCTGGTTCAGAGACCGGAAGGACCACATTTGAATGTTACACAGCTCTAGCTACTGAACTCGGAAAGCAGACGGTACACTTATACTGCGATTAATTACACATACATTGAGCCCCTTTTACAGTACTCTTTGGCGCTCTGCGACACTCAGCCGCCGAAGTCTCCTATCCTCCGAAAGCACTTCTGGCAGTTGGCACTTCTTCATTTACTCTTAAACTCCATGTCGCCACTCTTTTTCTGGGCGTCCCCAGTCGGGCGGATCAAGCATCTTCGTCGGCAGCCCTCCTTTTGTCGTCTTGTTAACATGACCTCACCAGACCATACCATTTTTACATTCTAAGTTCGTATTCTTATGCGTGAAATGCGTTCATATTTTAAAAGTGCCAACTAAAAAGCTCAAGCCTGCATAATATGATCTTAAATTGAGGGGCTTTTCGGAAAAACCCTTAGCGGAAAGTCGCGTTTGAGAAAAATGCATTCGAAGCCTCTACTTTCTGGCCTTAGACGGTAACCTTCATCGAAGCTTGGACTCCAATTTACGGTGCAAGCTATCGTCAGTTGTCAGAGTGCAACCATGGAAATTTCGATTCATTTTTTTTCAAACGCGAGTTCCCACTACTTGGTCGATTTTTTACCTCTTTTATCCATTGCGCCCATCCGCTTCCACTAATAGGATTGCTCTATTCCCCCTTTGTCCTCTTCGTCCATCGCTTTATCTATAAATTTCAAAAATCAGCCGGCAATCGAGAACCACGCTACCGTGCTAAGGAAGAACTCCGTATGAGCCATCAGGCGTTGCCACATTACCTTTGATAAAACACGAATTCCCTGGTGAACTTTTGAATATTTTACTTCCAATTATTCAGATAATTGTGTTCACAATTTCGACTAAAGTTCCCGAAAATTTCAAGGGAAAAAATTAATAACTTTCCTAAAAAATAAACGTTTTATCGAAGGAAATTTGGCAACTCTCGAATGTTCATACGACGTTTTTCCTTAGCACGGCATCATGGTTTCGGGAACGACGAAACGCTTACTATTGGGTCCGGTGGAACTGTGGGTGATTTTCGCTAACTGTTGAGCGTTGATTAGGCCGATCGTGTTGGGGGTGAGAGGGTGGGGGATGGAGAGCGAGGGTGGCCAACTCCACTGATCCTCAGCGCGAGGCTCGAGGCACGGCCCACCCGCGCCCGCGCCGGAGCTGCTATCAAATCGTCGCTCCTCTGACGTAAAGGCGTATCTCGATTCCAGCATGAGCCCCAGAGAGCATGGATTTATATGTAATGCAAGGTTCACGTGGAAATTGAGATAAGCTCTTATGTCTGAGGGGCGACGAAATCACTGCCAACTACTCCAAACTCCACGAGTGTCGACCCCATGATTTCCACATTCGCGTCTGACCCGGGGTCATGCGGCGATACGGCCGCCAAATCGTGATAAAATAACACCTCCCTTCTCTCGTATCATAACATCGGACAGTGGGTGCCTTTTTCCCACGGGTGAAAAAATGTGGTGAAAAGCTACGTGTGCTCCTTCATTTTTTAGTGATGCAACTTAACGCATTTGAGTGTGGAGATGATTGGACGTATTTATACTAAAAGGAACTATATGCATAGGTTTTGTGTGTGACCAAAGACATAAAGACGGAGGGCTAAAAGCAAAAAATGAAGCTTCTTTTTAACCACTTCTACTATTGGCTAGAGGATTGGCGGCGAAATCGGGACAAGTTTGAAATTTAAATGTAGGGCGGGAACCAAATGAAATTGCGGAAACAAAGTATTCTAGGTTGATTTTTGCCCAAATTCACTTACCCATTCATATTTTTTTAACATTAGGTTAGCTTTGGTCCGTCGTCGACCGATTAATTTCATTTGGGAGTAACGGTCATCTAGAACTGTCACGGCCTGTTTGAACCTGCAGAACCACCATGAGCAGAAGAAAAACTAACTTTATCTGAGATTACTGCCGGTTACCGAGAAAAAGTAAGTGTATTAATAGGACGCAGTCCCAACTTTCTTAAAATATTCGTTTTAGGCATTTAAAATACGTTTCGAAGAAGAAAAGTGGAAAAATCAAGAGGACTAGTTCAAATCGAATTTCCGTTTGCCGTCATGGATTCATGCGCTCATTTCCACACTCACACTAACTCACACAAGCACCCAGAGCCAAACCAGGCTTCACTTTTTCCCCGTGCTTTTAGATACGAGCACTCCGTCTTTATGTCTTTGTGTGTGACATAGTTTCTTTTAGCATAAGTAGTCCAATTGTTTTTCGCCCGATGTAAAATCCTAGACGCATTCGTAAAACGAAGGGTGAAAAGGGGATGCAGTGGCACGGTGACCAAATCGCGTGATAAAATGGCGCCTCGATCTACCCCTAAAAAACATTGTCACCTGATACATTTGTCATGTAAAAGCGCATTTTCCCCATGGTGATAAAAAAAAACGGAAAAACATCGGAATACTCGTACTTCTTATTCATTTTTCCAAACGCGATTTGAGATACTTGGGAGGCGAAACAATTGTATTGCGCTTCAAGCCATACCACGCCGTTTCGTCCACGAAAGAACGTAACTACATTCCGATGATGCCAAATTTCCTCTCGCAAATTGAAAATTTCAAACGTAGAATCTACGGCATTTCAAACTGAAAATCTCAATGATTTTTTATCTCATCTCGTGCAAAAATCAGTATGATTTAGGATGAAAATTGCACGGGTACTCGTTTTTTAAGAATCGAATAGTTTGAGACAATTTGGGCATTTTTGAATGGAGTTTCGTTCTTTCTTCCGGGAAACGACGAACGGTCCGAGAGGTCGCAGTCCATATTGATATAAAACATATTTTTCTATGAGTTTAATGATGCATCACGTGCGATGGAGAAAGAAAAATTGCTGGTTACAGCGAACACAACTTGGATCACTTTTAGCGAAATGAACCAGTGCGGTTACAGCGTTGTAAAAATGTTGCTTCTTCATAATTATCTAAAAAAATCTCCCAGAGTAGCAAATAGTTTTTGCTTACACCCATCGAAAAACACGGCGTATGACGTTATCTACCATGGTAGTGAATATCATGGTGTCTCCTACCTGGTTTCATCGATCAGTGATACTTAATTTTATTTGCATCGGTAATTGCTCGATGCGTGGAACGCAGCGTTGAGTAGTTTCAAAGTCACAAAAATATTGCGTGAGACGCACAATCGGATTGCTGTTTTCGCACCGCTAGGAATCCCAAAAATTTTGTGAAATACATCGACCTGGCATGGAGTGGTTTTAAAGTCACGAAAATTATCGAGTGAAACGCACAACCGGATGACCGTTTTCTCACTGCTAGGAATCTCCAAAATCACGTGAAGTACACCGTCCTATCGTGGCGTCGTCTCAAAGTCACAAAAATATCACATAAGACGCACAACCGAATGGCCGTTGTCGCACCGATAGGACTCTCCAAAATCACGACGAATACACCGTCATAGCGTTGAGTGCTTTCGAAGACACAGAAACATCGCATGAAATGCACAACTGGATGGCCGTTTTCGCACCCATAGGAATCTCCAAAATCACGTGAAATACATCGTCTTAGCGTGGAGTAGTTTCAAAGTCACAAAAATATCGCGTGAGATGCATGACCGTTTCCGCATCAAAAAGAATCTCCAAAATCACGTGAAATTACTTTCGAAGTCACACAAATATCTCATGAAACGCACAATTGGATGGCCGTTTTCGAGCTGCTAGGAATCTCCAAAATCGTGTGACATACATCGTCCTGGCATTGCTTTCAACCAAAAATTGTGTAATTTTAAAGGAAAATAATTGTGTGGATTTTAATACTGAGCATTTGCTAAGTAATTTCAAAAGAAAAGAAAAAGTTGCATGATATTGCAGTTGCGTAGACAAGGGAGGAGCTCCAGGGGGGATCTGGATCCCCCCTTCCTTCCTCCCTTTTCCTCATTAATTGTACCTTTTTTTACTTTTGGAGGGCAGACATAAAATATTATGGGGGACGTACACAAAATAATGTAAATTTAACGTCACGTCTTTTAATGAAAACCCCCCTCCCCTCTCCTTAAAGAATTCTTAGCTACGCCACGGTGATTTTGAAAACACTGTAATTGCACTGGTTTCTTTTTGCTGAATGCGATCCACTTCATCGTCACACCAATGACAAAGAATGAATCTAATTTGTTGAGTACATTATGATGTCAATCCGCTTACCTACCGCATAGCACGGAATCAAGGACCCGAAGTGTTAAATTTACTTTTCCTCGGATTCTTAATTCAAGTGGGAGCACTTGCGAGCACAATGCAAGAGCCCAAAGCAAGCAAAGTCTCGTTAGTATCAAAATTTGTCTCCGCACTATTTGTGTTTATGCGTGTTTCCCTTTATTTCGTGCGAGGAGCGAGCATATTTAAAAATACTTAAACTCAACGGCAAACACAATCCGTGTACGTTGGCCGTGTCAAGGAGCCGTCGGTAAATAGCGGCGAGCAAACAGCGGGGTGAAACTGTTATTTATTTGGATTTTATTCAAAGGCTGTCTACTTGTTTATTTTTTAATCGGGGCGAGACGGGGTGTCGGGACGACTGCACGTCCCGGGAAAGTGAAAATCAAGGCGGGGCGTTTTCGTTCTGGGGCCTTGTCGAGTCGCTGCGACAGAAACAACATCGTAATAATGCACCGGAGCACACACTCAGGGCGAGCTTGTGGGGTTGCATTAAGATCTTAGTCATCGACGCCGTGACGGGATGCAACCCCTTCAACAGTGCTGCGTTGTCAACGTGCCATGCCTGAGACTAGTCTAGTAGCAGAACCACAGAAGGAAAAGATAAATATTATGTACGAAAGTTAATTTTTTTTATATACTGCATGCATACAAAAGTGTGAAAAGTGAACATTTTTATGTAACCATTATATAAAAAAATGTTATAATTTTCGTGAGCTTTTCGCGAACATACTAAAAATTCTTCTAATTCGCGAAAAGCTCACGAAAATGATGACCTATTTTTTTATATAATCGTTACATGAAAATGTTCACTTTAACACTTTCGTACGCATGCGTTATATAATAAAAAAATAAAAAAATGTGTGTATAAAAAAAAATTACCTTATCTAGCTTTTATAATTTTTCATATATTATGGTCAGGTCTGAACTTTGATTTTTTTTTATATAAGCGTTACACGTTTTTTATATAAAACGATCATTTAGATAACAGATATTTTTTTTTTTTAAACTTTTTTTAGAAAAGCAAAAATTTGTTCTGCTACTGGGGTAGTCTAGTCGTATTTCGTTCGGAGGCAACACTCGCAACATGTGAAAACTAGCAACAATCGCCTTTTGTTCGAAGTGGTTTTGTGTTGTGGGGGCGGGGCTTATTTTCGCACGCGAAATTTGGGAACCCCAACAGCAACATTGTTGCACAACAAAGTCGTATTTTGTTCGGAGGCAACGCTCGCATTTTGTTGGGAAAACAAGCAACAATTGCATTTTGTTCGAAGTGGTTTTGTGTTGTGGAGGCGGGGCTTATTTTCGCGCGCAAAATTTGGGGACCCCTACAGCAAAATTGTTGTACAACAACTGCAGCGTGCTCAGAGGCAAGTTGCTGATATGTTGTTGCCAAAGACAACGCTGTTTTCTGACCTAAAATTGGAATTCGCTTTCTCATTGGTTGTTCAGAATCACGCAAAAGAAACAAAAAAAAAAAACAGAGACAATATGTTGTTTCGAACAAAATACGACTCAACTGTAACGTGCTCAAAGCAAGTCGTTTTTATGTTGTTCAAAAAAGCAACGCTGTTTTCAATCCTAATATTGGAAGTTGCTCTTTCATTGGTTGTTCAGAATCGCGTAAAAAAAACAAGGACAAACGGAAACATTTTGTTACTTCGAGAAAAACACGACTTCGGTCGTGATTGCGATACGAAGAGAGCCGTAAGTTTCAATTATTCGAAATTGCATTTCCTTTAAAATTCGTCTAATCTCTTTAACTCACTGTAACAGCTTTAACAGCACACATATTTTATGTTTGTATGAAAACGGAACTTCCTAAATTGCAGTGATCACGACAAGTTGCGATCTGATCGGAAAATGTATCGCGATTTTATAGATGTCGATTTATTGCAATATTTAGCGAATAAAGTTTATCGAATCGATAAATTGCGGTTTCATCCCATAAATTTGCAATGAAATTGAGATTTTGCTAACGGCTAATTATCGTGGTATTATCGAAAAAACGTGCTAAATAGAGATAAAATGTAGATTTTAAACAACGCGATTTTATTTAGAAAAAATGCCTACAAGATCGAGGATAATCGTTCAGATGTTAATGATCCTAACAATGTATCGCCGAAAAATTGCAACTTTTAAAAATATCTAGATTTTTCCGTTGACATATGCTACTTAGGCAAAGAGAAAGTCGTAGGTGCGCAGAAATTGACGTTGTTTCAGACAAAACAGCTGTAAGGAGCATCATTTCACCAGAGAACATTTAACCGTAGTTTAATTTTGGCCGTAGTTTTGATCCCTTTGAGCATCAGCTAAAAAAGCTTCAAGTTGGCTCAAATTTTATACAGCCTATTATTTTCATAGATAGCATCGATTGCCACCCGAACCTCGTCGATTTTCCGACATGACGAAAATAAGCCGCACCCTAATGTAACATGAGCAACAGGAAAGTACGCGGGTTGATGACGGCGCAGGGATACAACTATTCGTACTTGATGGATGTCCGTGTTGCGTGTGCAAAATTGAAGGCGCGATGGCGCGAGGCGTGAACTGGAAATGCTCAGTTACAAGTTGCCAATAAGGTGTCGCTTAGACTCGGGAGAAAAATTAAAAAATGAGGCCCGAATACGTCTCTCCTATCTGCGGCTGGGTTGTTTACGCAACCCTTGAAGCACCACTACAAAAAGATAGACAGAAACAAACACGATATGAAAATGGAGAGAAGGAAAGGACGCGCTTTGTCGACGGCGCAGGGATACGACTATTCGTACTTGATGGATGTCCGTGTTGCGTGTGCAAAATTGAAGGCGCGAAGGCGCGAGGCGTGAACTGGAAATGCTCAGTTACAAGTTGCCAATAAGGTGTCGCTTGGACTCGGGAGAAAAGTTAAAAAATGAGGCCCGAATACGTCTCTCCTATCTGCGGCTGGGTTGTTTACGCAACCCTTGAAGCACCACTACAAGAAGATAGACAGAGACAAACACGATGTGGAAATGGAGAGAAGGAAAGGATGCGCTTTGTCGACGGCGCAGGGATACAACTATTCGTACTTGATGGATGTCCGTGTTGCGTGTGCAAAATTGAAGGCGCGATGGCGCGAGGCGTGAATTAGCAATGCTCTGCTCTATGCTGTTAATGAGGTGTCGCTTAGATTTGGGGGAAAAGTTCAATAACGAAGCGTGATTACGCCTCTCCTATATTCAGCTGTGTTGACACTTAATCTCCCCCTCCAATTTGATGTCTAATTATTTTTCAGGATTTATTTGTAGATTTATATGTAATGTGCTGGTTACACGCTCAAATTTCCATCAATTTCCGATCAAATGGTGACTGGTGCGCACCGTCTACCATCAAATTCCTGCGGCCTGCAAAAATTTGATGGTAGATGATGGAGCTTTAGGGCTCATCCTTCATCTGATTTCCACACAACCGTGCTTACTTCAGGCTGATTTCGATCAACACGCTGTTTTAATTAATTTTACCCATCAATCTAGATAACTCTCGACCGCCATCTTGGTCATTATTTTGATCGGAATTTGACGGAAATTTGAGCGTGTCACCAGGCCATGCAGCTCGTTGCTCGTATGTTCCAATATCATAACTCCCTCAAAGAGGTGGTTGTGTCAATTTGACGCGGCTTGGGATATCTAGAGATAGTTGTTAAAAGAAATTCGCTGACACTCGATCTTTTCTTCTCACGTAGAATCTCGACTGTAAGCAAATTTTCGCGACTGGATTCAGTTGAGTTTTTGACTCACTACCAACCTCCATTACACGAAAGCAAAATTCCATCCGGATGGCGGTGTGCCTACGTACTACGTACGCTGGCAGTAATGACGACCACATTCAAGAATCTCGAGCCACCTCCTGAGGTTGGGTCGAAAAGTCGACGGACGCAAACTTTGGTCAAAATTCATCAAGTAACTGAGTTTGGCTCTGGACTTCAGCAGAGCATTTCTCTTCAGCGGGTCGCCCGATATGTAGGCTAATTATTGAAATTGATAGAGAAAGCGATAGACAAAGACAACACACTGGAAATAAAGCGATCCTATTGGTAGAAGGCGGTGGTTGCAATGGGCAATGGAGATAAGTAATAGACTAACCCTCGCGCAAGAGACCTTAGAGTTAATCCATCATTTTCTCCCTTAGACTATAACAAATACGCGCTCCAACCTATGGGATCGCCCCATGTTCCCTGTGTCTGCTTTGTCAATTAATTTTAATAATTAGTTCGCTTATCGGAAAACTTGACCAAATCTACCCGCGAAAATTCGCCTTAAAATCCTGAAATTCGAGGTATTTACTTTTGAACCTTTCCTCGGCCGGATGAACCGCGAAGTCGTAACCCTGTGTCACACTATCTAAATACTCCATCAAAATGTCAAGGTCAAGTGCTGTGATTGGTCCAAGTCATCGAGTGAGCCAATCACAGCCTCTGACCTTGATATTTTGATGACTAGCATTGATAGTGTGACACAGGCTTTTTACATAATCGACGAAAATTGGGTAATTTGATGATATCTGAGATCCAGTTGACGCGGTCGATCTAACTGAAATACGCTTTACATCAGGCCGTAAGCTAAAAAAATGAGCTTTCCGTGTGATTTTGCCAAGAATGGACCATGACTCCTAGCACCCCCCCCCCAAATTTTAGCGTACCCCAAATCGACTTCTATGGGATGAATGAAGAAATTTCAACTTTTTTGTCCACTTGCAGGATGACAATACTTCCTCTACCCTAGGGTAGGGAGAAAGTAAAAATTGATGACAGGTCAAGGCTCATTTGACAACGTGGCGACAGCTCAGTATGACGCGCATAATTCAAACGGTAAGGATGGGCCATAAACCGTAATGGAGATGACACAACAGGAATAGCCGCCTGACAAATGAGAGTCAATCGGCTTACACTTCCTGGCCGGGCGGGGGGTGGTTTTCGGGGAGGGCGCGAGGGGTGGATTCACCACCTGGGTGCCTCTGTCACCGCGGCCGCTCCGTCCTCGGTGTGGCACCCCCCGCCGGGCAGACCCATGTCACGCTCTGGGGCGGCCCATTCATATGGATTACACCCATTACAACGCAAACACCGCATTCTCCTGGTTTACACTTTCCTCCTATTATTATCTTGTTATATTGTTAATTTCTCCTCCAGGTCGCGTGTTTTCATCTCGGCTCGCCTATCCAGTTCCGGGTCGATTCCCGCGATTTTTTCACCATCATGATCGGAACTATAGTATGGGGTCGGGGAGGGGGGAGGGAGGGAGACCCCCCAGGGATCTACTCGACCTCTCCAAAAAAAATGTGAGGTGTTTTGCTAAATTAATGTTTGACCTATTATTTCCCCTTTGATTTTTCTTTTTGGACGTATTTATGCTAAAGGAACTTACATAGGAATTGCGAGATATAGTTCCTTTTGGCATAAATACGTTTATTTGATCATTTCCTTCATAGCTCAAATTGCTTCTGAGATGACGCAATTTTATAAAATTTTCCGGGAGAGGCTTCCCGCGGCCCCTTCCCCCCTTTGGAGGCTAGGCAAATCCCCTGAGCCTGCCCTTGGAACTGGGGCCTGGGAATGTCCCACAATAACTCTTAAATGGGTTGCTTTCTATTGTCATTTAATGGAAAACATTTTGTCTCTGTGTAAAAAATATTCTGTGAAAACTTCAAGCAATGTAACGTTGGTTTGTTCTCTTCTAATGATTAAAACTTAAGGGAAGATCTTGAAACACCCTGAACAAGATACGCGTATACCCTGTGTTTCATAGTCGATACAGAGATACAGCGGATTTCTACGCGTTGAGGAGAAAACATTCTGACGGTTTGTGAATTCTCATCTGAAGCAACGGAAGGTATTTCCAATTTCGGTCACAATTTCGGTTTCACCGAAGAAAAAAAGAAAAAAGTATCACCATCTCAACTATACTTCTAGCGGATTTTGGCGCCAGCCACAAGAGTAGTTGCACTAGCTAGAAGTGTGAAAGCACCAGCTAGCGGTATAGTTAATCCAACCACACTTTCGTCTGACTTAACCATACATAGTATAGTTGGGATTGTGATACTTTTTTCCCCGTGATTCTTCCTCTTAACCTCGATTAAAATTATAAAAGAGACTCAATCTATCCGGTGGTTTCGCTGATTGGTCCAGAGTTAATTTTAATTTTTAAAATGGAGCCAGACTTTTGCCATTCAACCAATGAGCAAACCTGTATTTTTATAAATCGATGAGATTTTTCTCTCAATAGACTGATTTAGTCGCTACGTTATGACTCAATTGAATAATCAATCATAAACAAGCATATAACTTTGTCTCTGATACGCGCCCTTCGCGACATGGTGGTAAAATCCGTCTAAGTGTTTCTTGCAATGGGATTTTCTCGTCTTTAATGAGTCCTTAATTTATGTATGACCTGTCAATGACTAAATTGTAGTGCATTAACTCACACGGAATTTGTTCGTGAGGTTATGGTTTTTTTGGTTCGACTAAAGACGTAGCCACTAAATCAGCCTATGTTCTGCCTATTTTTTATCCAGTCAGTATCCTAGAGCCAAAAGGTACTTAACATACTTTTTTTGGGCAAAGTGCGTTAGTGGCATTTTCGAAATCTCCATTAACGGTTTCGTGAGGAGTGGAAAATTTGGTAGTCCTATTTTACGCCGGTTATGAGTTACGGAGTTTCAAAAATTGCGATTTATATGGGAATCAATGGGGCCGACGTGCGGTTTGCCCCCAATATCTAGAAAATACTAAAATGGAGCTGGGTACACATTTTGGCTACGCTACCGTGCTAATAAAAAAGCCGTGCTAATGCTGTATGAGCCTTTAGACGTTGTCAAATTTTCTTTGATATAATATGCATTATCGGGGAAATCGGTGGATATTTTTCTTCGAATTTTTCAAAGATTTTAATTCGCGATCAGATCTAAATCATCCGAAAGTTTTAAGAGAAATTATTCATGACTTCCCTTAAATATGAACATTTTATCGGAGGAAATTTGGCAATTCTCGAAATGTTCATACTGCGTTTTTCCTTTGCACGGCAGCATGGGTTACTGCAATCAGTGGCGTGGCGTGCTTTGCGATATATCGATTGTTCTGCCATTTAAACCTATGGTAAAGAATCGATTATTAAGGTGTTCTCTGCGAACACCCTATGTTTATCGATCCTTTTCCCCAGGTTTAAATGGTATAACACTCGATTTATCGCAAAGCACGCCACGCCACTGACTGCAATGAAAGCAGGGGCCCGTGCTGCACCAAAATCTCGACTTCAGTTGGAAATTCTAGATTTCTTAAACTGTCTTGAGCGATCGGGATTTGATAAGATGATACCCACGGCCGACGGTACAGCGACTTTTGTGAACGTAAAGCCACGGATAGGAAACAAATCTGCAGCAGTTGTCTGCGAACCAGAAACAGCGCGTAAAATCAGGCATTAAGATGGTCTACACTGACATCAATATGATTACGGGTGTCTGACAATGTCGCAGGGGATTAAATCTTTCACCTTCCTCCTCGGGTCCATTCCTTAAATCCGAGCCGGGTGTCTTCTCTCGCTGCGTTTGAAAAAAATAATAAAATAAGGTGGGAAAAAAAGGGAAAAATGAATCGACTTTCCGCCGCGCGGGGTCTTGAATAAAGGACGAACCTATTTATTACCAGCTAATCTGCTCGCCCCTAATTGCAACGCGCTTCTCGACTCCGCGTCCGGGTTTTGACTTTTTTTCGGCGGGGCCTTCTTCCCGTTCCCACTCCACATCATTCCGGATTACGCGAGCTCGCCGCCACCCGACGCTCGGTGGATCGAGCCAATACGAGAGCTCGGAGAAAATTCGGAAACTTTAAAAGCTTATAACTCCGTTTATTCAAAACGTTGACATTTTAAAAGTGGTTCTATTGGTTTCCTCGAGAAATTTTCTTCTAGAAACACTCCTTAAAATTTAAAATGTGATGGAATGAACTTAAAAATCTGCAGTTTTAGTCAAAAATTTGGACTGCATTTTGCAATTTGGACCTATAAATTCCGGCCCGGTTTAAAAACAACGTATGTGCCATTAATTTCCCAATGCACATAAATGTTTTTTCAGATGACCCAGAATTTATAGGTCCAAATTGCAAAATGCAGTCCATTTCATGTCCAACCTCTCTAATGGCGAATTAGCGCATACAAATTTTATTGTTTCATCTGAGAATGCTCAATGAGCCGAGTTTGCAGTATTTTTCATAATTTTTTTCTGACATGGGATATTGGAGAAAATTGATTTAAAAGTGAGAAAATGTGCCACCGTATGACGTCATCTTAGAAGACTTTTGACTTATCCTCTTAGAAGAATCCCCTACAATTTGAGATGTGACGAAATAAATATCAAAATTTGCAGTTTTAATAAAAAATTTCATGTCCGACCTCGCTGATTGACTCGATCCACTTTGCGACGTTCCTGTTAACGAAAGAGATGCGGAACCATGACCCGAGCTCAGGAGTTCTCAACTTTTTGCACGGGGATTTCTTTGCATTTTTTCACGTATACTTTATGGAAGTCGAGTCTTTTGATTTCATTTAAGAGAGTTACCAATAATTCTAACCGTGTAAATCTGCACGGAAAAACATTGAATGTTGATTTAGTATTTATACTGCTAAATCAATGTGCGAAACGTATCAAATGATGATTTTACCTTTAAAAAATGCTAGCTCGATATTGAATTTTGTTCATTTGACCGTGGGCGTGGTTAATGTAGCATTTATGTTACTGTAAAATCAGGATTTATACTTGTCGCAAATTTGTTTAACATTGCATATGCTAAAGCGACATTGAATGTTTTCGTGTGGGTCGAGGATTCCTCATGTACGAGTATGAGCCAAGCGTAACTAGTTTTTCCATGAATGAGGAACGCGATATCTTTCTCGTGAATTTTCTCGGCAAAACGGAATTAACAGACTAAAATGGAATAAAATGGGTTGAGGCAAACGAATTTTTTGTTAGATTTTCTCGTTTTCATACAATTGAAAACCTTTCGGACCCAACAGCATATATCTATGTCAAGATTGTGAGACTCTTTCTTCTTTTTTTACAAGTAACCAACATCACTTCATAAATTTCTCTGCCAAAATATGCAGAGTAATAGAAAAAAAATTTGAGGCAATGTTTGGAACAGAGCTCAAAGCTCTCTACAAACTTAACAATTGAATGTATGCACAATCGTGGCAAAGTAGACATGGATTCATGCTGATTGGTCGGGAAAGTCATTGTTTGTTAAACCTCATCCTATAACTCACTCCTATAACTCATCAAACCTACGAACTTTTTTTGTCTCTTCCTCTTCAATTGCATCTCATATTTTCAAATATTGAAATCCCAAAACTTCTGTATTTCATGATACTATGCTGAAAATTTCAAGATCAGTGTCTGTCCAGGAGCTACAAATCGTTTAAAATACTATTGTGTGATGCAAATTTTCACTGAGAATTTTTTTCTCGCAGGAGCAATGAATTATTTTGTCTGAAATTAGGAAAAGAATCAAAATTTCAATCTATGTTATAGAATATTTGACTATTTGCCTAGGCATTTGATAAAATGCCTGATTTGACTATTTGCCTGCGACACACGCACAGCTCTGCGTGGATTGGGAACCCTCGCTCTAAGTGCTTTGACTTATGCACCTGGCGATTTATCAATCCGCATCCCAAGATCTTAACAATCGGTCCACTTCGTTCGATCACGCCCTTTTTATTTGACACAGATTAGTCCAGATCGCTAACGACGCTAACATCCAATCTAGCCAATGCTTCAGAAGCGTGAGTAATTTTGCTACAGGTTAGGCAACTTTAGAAAATTGATGGCACTACCAGTAGTGAAAGAACTTGACCGGATCGAGAGAAATTTCCTATTGAATCTGATTATAAAGCTTGAAAAAAGTATAAATAGTAATGTGTAATAATGGTTTTTGATCAAATAAGATTTTATCAAGTACTGTTATGCTAAGTATTCTGTTTCAATATTCTTACAACAGTTGGTAGCAAATAACTGCTCTCATGGGGGCCTGGCGGGAATTCAAAACTAGGAACCAAAAGTCTCATTTTGGCAGGATTTTGCTTTAATTTTCGGTTTCTAAGGCTTTAAACTTCAAAAATATGATATATTATAATCTGCAAATTTTTTCAATAATTTTATCTACTCAGTATACTGATGAACTCTGATTTTTTTATTTCCACCGATAAAGCACAAAAACATAGCCCAATTATACGAATAAAGAAGGAGAATTAATTAAAATACGGGTAAACAAGGCTAAAAATTATTGAAACACT
>NW_017547904.1:250164-272863 GCF_001854935.1 Bemisia tabaci
GGGGGGCTGCACCGGGACGCTACGCGGGCCGAGGCGATGGGATGCGGCCGCGGCTCGGCTATGGAAGAGAGAGATAAAGGTGATGGATCGTTGTTTATTCAGTGATTCACATTATCTACGCCAGAGCATGCTGAGTTGCTGACTCACACGCCCGACGACAACGACGCCGCGACGCGACGCCGCGCCGAGTCCACCCTCTCAACCACCTCCTCCAAGATGCTCCCCCTCCCCCCTCGCAGCCCCCCCGGCGAGCGACGGTCCCACCTGACTCCACCCCCGCCCGAGAAATCGGTCGCGGCGCTAGCGGCCATGCCAGTAGGAAGTTCTAAGCTTTAAAAACTTAGTCAATTCGGCCCTGATCGGTAACGTTGCATGGTGTCAACGATCATGGTGTCAACAAACCCAAAACCTGATCATGGAGTCAACGATGGAGATGTTGCATATGTGAGGGATTTGCGATTTAACTTTTGATTCGTATGTAAAAGTTGGCGAGAAACACGATGGTGCCTCTGGTTTTCTCTGAAATCAACTCCCAAGCTCAAAAAAGCTCTCAAGTTGAGGCCAAAATGGAGGGGATATCCCACGCTATCCTGAGAGTCCATCTCCACGTCAAGACAAACTCTCCATGCAAAGATAGGGAGCAAATACATTAGCACGGTTGTCGTGATTTCAGTTTTACAGTCCCAAATAAAGTGGCAGCCTTGTCAATGTATTTGCTCCCTATCTTTGAATGGAGAGTTTGTCTTGATTTAGAGGTGAACTCTCAGGATAGCGTGGGATACCTATCCCCTCCATTACGCCCTCAACTTGGAGAGCGTTTCTTGAGCTTGGGAGTTGATTTCAGATGAGAAAACCAGTGGCACCAAAGTGTTTCTCGCGAATTTTTACATAAGAATCAATAGTCAAATCTCAAATTCCCCACACATGCAACATCTCCATTGTTGACGTCGTGCTAAAGAAGAAAGTCCAGTTCTCTTAAAAAATGCCTTTGATTCTAAATGTGCCGAAGCGTCTTCAATTTCGTGTGATACTGTGCAACACCTCTGTCGTGAAATAGTTGCTCGAAGCGCCGTGGCACGGCGCAGAATGCTCCCAGCGCCGGACGCGCACTGGCGCCTACAAACCTGAACGGATACTTCACGCATTGCGTAATGACTGAAGTATCCCCTTAGGTTTGTAGGCGCTAATACGCGTTCCGTGCTGCCAGTACGCCAAGCTCTGTATTAGGCTCTAATATTTAAACTCGAGGAGTCATCGTTTTTCAACTTATGATTTTGAATGTTTGCACACTTTGCATGGATTATTCTCATTTAAATTGATGAAAAAAAAAAATGTATTAAAAGAAAATATGACGTGTGTTTTGTAAATGTAAAGGTGGATCCGTGTCAAATTTAATGATTTCCAAATCACTTCAATTTTTCTTTTATATTTTGTGCTTAAACTGAGCTGCAGGGTGGTGTAGGCGCAACCAACCGATCAGAATTGGACGTATTTAACTATAAAAGATCGATGTGCAAATGGGTTAAAACCAAATATTGCGTTATTTTTGGTTATTTCCCCACTTTTATTCATTTTTGTATAGTTGTTTTCAAAACTACGGCTAATTGATATCAATGCCATCGCTTAAAAAGTGTTTTACAAATATTTGGGACGTTTTGAACATGTAAATATTCTTAAAATGAAGTAATATTTTCATTGAAAAAAGGTATAAAAAATGTATATTCTACATCGAAAATTTTAAGGATAGAAATAAAACCAAATATTTACCAATACCAAAATTTGAAAAGATGAATCAAAAGAAGGAAGTGTCATTTCATTTAAAAAATGAGTCACCATTACAACACCTACTTCTCTCTTAGTTTTCTCATTTCGATATTGTCAGTATAATTTTACTTCCGGACTAAAATATTTTACGCGTGAACGTAAACTACTGGACAAAACAGGTGCGCGGACAAAAACTCGTAAACGGAACGTCCTGAAACCCCGGCGCTTGCACGGGAGCAGATTTTTTTCGCGATTATTATCATTAATATTTTATTTAACTAAGTTTTTGTAATGCCTCTCCTTTTTACACTGCCCGCGCATGTTTCCGTAAAAATATGCTCGCTTTTGACATTTTTCATTTTGATTTCATTTGTATTTGGAAATCGTTAAATTTGACACGGAACCACCTTAACANATAATTTTGTATGAAGATTAAAACAAAATTTTAGTTTAAAGTTTACTAAATAAAATTACAATTTTTGAAAACATTTGTTATATTTATTCTCTCAAAGAAATAATTAGATTCGATTCAAAGACAAAACAGAAAATTAAATGAAAATAAATAAAAAAAAAAAAAAAACACGTGAAAGTGGTAAGTGTACAGGAAAAATAAGGGGCTGCGAAGCAGCCCCATAAGCCCCTAGTTTTATTTAACTCAGTTTTTGTAATGCCTCTCCTTTTTACACTGCCCGCGCATGTTTCCGTAAAAATATGCTCGCTTTTGACATTTTTCATTTTGATTTGGAAATCATTAAATTTGAAACGGAACCACCTTAATATTTACAAAACACACGTCATATTTCTTTTAATACATATTTTTTTTCGTCAATTTAAATGAGAATAATCCATGCAAAGTGTGCAAACATTCAAAATCATAAGTTGAAAAACGATGACTCCTCGAGTTTAAATATTAGAGCCTAATACAGAGCTTGGCGTACTGGCAGCACGGAACGCGTATTAGCGCCTACAAACCTAAGGGGATACTTCAGTCATTACGCAATGCGTGAAGTATCCGTTTAGGTTTGTAGGCGCCAGTGCGCGTCCCGCGCTGGGAGCATTCTGCGCCGTGCCACGGCGCTTCGAGCAACTATTTCACGACAGAGGTGTTGCACAGTATCACACGAAATTGAAGGCACTCCGGCACATTTAGAATCAAAGGCATTTTTTAAGAGAACTGGATTTTCTTCTCAAAATATCAAAATACTACGGCACAAAGAGAGAGAGAGCGGTAATCTAGTAATCACTAAGTCCTAGCATCCGTTAGTTTTCTCTCATATTAGATATGAGCACAAATAATCTCGTAGGAGTTGCAGGAATTATTGGCATTAGGTACTGTCATTCAGTGGTTTTACGATATATCGATTAATCTGCCATTTGAACCAATGGAAAAAGATCGGAAGACAGGGTGTTTGCTACAAACACCTTATTAATGATCGATTCTTTACCATATCTTTAAATGGGGGAAATATCGATACGATCATCCACTCCTCGCCACTGCTGTCATGAGGAATCAGGGATGATTGATGAAATGATGAATGATGCTGCACGCGTGTCCTTCGATGATATTACTGAGGCTCAACGGGTCGCACAAGATACCGCAACACTACGCAACAGAAAGTTGTTACGTCGCCAGAGGCCTCCGTTTGGTCACGATTAAAAAGTTTGACAGGAGAGAAGGGTTGGTAACTAAACATGGAAAGGCGTGCAATAATGGAAGAAAATCCCTTTCACTATTTCATCACTCCTCTAACGTGAAGACGTATTTCAATTTCCACAAGAGCCTTGTTATCCGTATAACTATGTGCTTTGCGAGGCTCTTGTGCAAATACATATCGACGGTGAAACTACCAAACCACGTATCTCGGTTTGCGACGTCGCAGACTTCCTGTCATACTTTATTTTTTAAATGAATAACTACTAAACGTCCAGTCTTAAAAATTTCTGTGATTTTTCGTCTTCGTGCGGAGAAAATTCTGTGAAAATTTCAAGGAATGATATTGATTTGGTCTACTTTAAAAAAATAAAATGTGAGCGTAGATTTTTAAACACCGCAACCGAGATACGTGGTTTGGTAGTTTCACCGTCGATATACGTCCTTATGTTAGAATGGCAACGATCTATGGTTGGTTGGGTTGGTAGATAAGTTTATTTAAAGGTGCTTTTAACATCTGGGTCATTAACACCGTAGAGGAGAGATCAAAATAGTGTAGTAGAGAATTTTAAAATATTAAAAAGTAGAGGTCACAAAAGGGTAGTACACAAAACTGAAAGATAGGACGAGGAAAGAATACATTTTGGAGATTAATTGGACGTATTTCTGCCAAACGGAACTATGTGCATAAAGACATGAGCCCTGAGACCCATAAGAAAATGTGCAGAACAGGGATCACGTCATAATGCACTTAGTTCCGTTTGACAGAAATGCGTCCAATTCGTTTGAAAAGGGAGGGATTTCATGAAAAAACTTCGAAAGTATGGTATGGAGATCAGAAAGTGGAGGGAAAATTTTGGATCTTGATTGTTGGTGGGTCCGACTTTGAAAGGAGCGAATCATTAGCTCACGGTCACGTTAAGTTCAAATATAGAAAGCTAGAAGTTTTATTCCGTCATAAGACTCAATGTAAGAGGTAAAGCACCAAGCTTTTCTTAACGATCAAAATGTTTTTCCTCGATTTTTAATTTTTGTAAAATAGATGTATATCCATACAGCCGAGTAAGCTCAGTCAGTATAATTTTTTTCTAGAATGTGGCTTGATTTATCCATATTATTTATTTAATTTTACGTTTATACTGATTCAAATAACGTTAATTTTCCTTTATCAGTTTTTAAAATTTGCCCTCATATAATTTCGATAAATAATTCTCCCTTTCGAAATACTGAAATTTTTTTGTGTTGTAGGACAATATTCAGAAAGGCAGGGCTAACTATCATGTCTCAAAGCCAGTTTCAAAGTCTTCTCACAATGCCACCATTTGGATTCGGAAGTTTTAATTAATACCTCATTATTTGTTTTTATTTATTTTTTATAAAATCCTGCTTGTTTTTCAATTGGAATACGAAACGATAAAAATTTTTCAAGTACATGAAAACTTGATAACGCCATTTTAAATTTTCCCCCTGAGACCTAACTTATTCGAGAAAATTTTGAAATTCCTGAAAGTTATGAGCAAAGCTTTTTGGAAAAAAAATGAACAATAATAGTAATTTCACTTCCTGGAAGGACGGATAAACAGCAATCACTCCCTACTATTTCAAAACATCCAAAATTGTAAATGATCTCTTCCTCCAGTACTCCCACGACCCATGTAATTTAACAAAATTAAGAATCTCACTTAATTTTTACACCTCGCTACGGAGGGATCAGAGAAAAATTTGGCAACATGGTCGAAGGATCGTCACCGCACATGCCTTTCATGGCTTGTTATTCTTTTGTTTGCACAACTGGAAAGTTGTGACACTTTCGTGCGTCCGTCTGCTTGAGCCTCTCTGTAGTTGAAAGTACTCATTCAAGAACATCTCCCGCCCCTCCAGTTCACCAACCCCTTCCTCAGCACCTTGTCTCACCAGCTCTTTTCAAATTTTGTCCCCATCTTTATTCTTTATTTTGGTCACTATTCTCGTCAAATCAATGGCTGAAAGTGTGAAACCGCGTATCTCCGTTGCGGCGTTTCAAAATCTCTACTCCTATTTTATTTTTTCGAGGGGAGATAAACCAATTTTTCAGCTCGAAGTTCATACAGAATATTTCAATAACAAAGAGGGGAAAGCGAGGAAGTTTTCAATGAATGAAGTTGACAAGTTGTCCGATGAAAAAATAAAGTATGGCAGGAAGTCGCAAACGGCGATATGTGGCTTAGTCGCACTTTGGCCGTCGATAATTTGTCATTGCTTGACGGACAGAGGTTTATGCTGCCGTTCTAAGGAAAAACGCCGTATGAGCATTCGGGAGTTGCCAAATTTCCCTTGATAAAACATATATTTTTGACAAAATTTTTGCATATTTTTCCTTGAAATTTTCAGACATTTTAAATTAAATTGCGTACAAAATTCTCTGAAAATTTTGGGGGAAAATATTCACAAGTTTACCGGGAAATTCGTGTTTTATCGAAGGAAATTTGGCAATGCCTGAAGGTTTATACGGCGTTTTTTTTTTTAGCACGGCAGTATGGGGAGATCAACCTCGTAAGATTTAACAGCGATGATACTTGTGCTGCTGCACTGTTACCAAATAACATTGGTTTGTTCTTCCTCACAAAAATAAAATGGATTTTTAAACACAGCAACAAGATACGCGTTATGGTAGTCTCACCGTCGAAATATGGTTTATCAAAATGAGCCAGAACTCGTGGTTCCTTTTTTCAAATTGAACATATTTATGCTAAAAGGAACTATGTGCGTAGAGATTGCGTGTAAAATTCCTTTTGGCATAAATACGTCCAAATGTAGTTCACCTAATATCTAAAGTCTCCTATCGGCTGGAGAGTTTTTATCTGAAATTTAACAAATACAGGACGGGCCTCTCTGCCGTGCTAAGGAAGAACGCCGTACAATCCATCAAACGTTGCCAAATTACCTCTGTTAAAATCTGAATCCTCAGGAAAATTTGTTCATACATTTGCTGAAATTTTTCAAAACTTTTTATTTGCAATTAGATATAAATTATCTGGAAATTTCAAGAGAAAATATGTTTTACTTTCCTGATAAATATAAACATATAACCGGATGAAATTTGGCAATTCAGGAATGTACATACAGCGTTCTTACTCAAGACGGACCTCTCTGGATGAAAGTCCCGGGGCGAGTTCTCCTTAATCTGCAAAAGTAAGAAGAAAAAAAAGTGTCAAACAAGTTTATCAGTCACTTTGCGTTTTTGCATACATTTCGCAGCTTATCTGCAAGTTTCGTTGGTACCGACTTTGTTGACTCTTTTACTGGGCCTAGATAATCGGAGCTTTAGTTGAGATCTTAATTGTGTCTGAGTCACTCCTGGATCAATTAAGAGGCGCCAGAATTCCGGGATGAGACTCGAAATATCCGGTTCCCATTGATAAGCGCTCTTGTTATCTCGCCAGTATCAGGAAGCTGTCACTTACCGCGCAGCAGCCTAACGCACCAAAGAAATTACTCTGCACTGTTAAAAATCTCGGAGCCTCTTTTGCCCTCAAAAAGCCCAAGTAATATGAATATGGAGCAGAATCAACTCTTTTTGCGAAGTTAACTCCGCTCTCACGGATCGAATCTTTTAAAAGTTTTTAAAGTCTTTTCTTTGTTAAAAGTCCATTACGAGTAATCGATCAGTGGCGTGGAGTGCTTTGTGAGGTATCGATTGATATGCCATTCAAACCACTGAAAAAAGGTCGATTTTAAGGCTTTCATAACAAACACCATGTTATTCCGTATTCTTTTCCATACCTTCAAATAGGATATTATTGAAAGCCGATTATCACGCTTCGTCATCGTAATCGATTCTTGGTGGGACAGGCTATCTCATCTATATTTGATTGTTTTACATAGAGTTAAAAGGAGGAAAAACAGGGGCGCTGACTTGCAAGAAACGCCGTAAGCAATGGTACCAGTGGCGTGGCGTGAATTGCGATGTATCGATTGTTATGCCATTTAAACCTATGGAAAAGGATCGATAAACAGGGTGTTCGCAGCGAACACCTTAATAATCGATTCTTTACCATAGGTTTAAATGGCAGAACAATCGATATATCGCAATTCATGCTACGCCACTGGATGGTACGAGTGGGGAGGTGGGCCCCCAGGCCGCCACGCAGCCCAATCTCCGGGTTCCAACCACTGCGCTCTCCAAGACCCGCCTCCCGGGCCCCCACAATTCAATCTAAATAGGGGGGGGGTTCATCGGAGGACCTGCTTCCTCTCATAACCGCAAAATTCATGAAAATCAGCGTGGTGTAGATCTTCAGAACGAAATATGACAACGAATGAAAATTTATATAAATTATTTAAATGGGAGAATTTACAATTGTATCTAAAATTAAAAAGAGAAACCTGGATCATATTTCCAAAATTTGAAAAGAGCGGGCTTATTTAGAGACTATTGCCTGTTAATAGCCGCAAAAATCATGAAAATCGGCCAGTAGATAACGGAATGTTATAAACTATGAACATTGAGGGGCTCAGAGAGTTTGTGGCAGTGTCGAGCAAGTGTAGTCCCAATTTCTAACGGCAAATAGGTAATTCAAACCGTTTACAAGGGTGGCACAGTTTAATGAAAGAATTGAAGACGAACGCACCGAGTGTAGAACAGAGGGCAGATGCGCAAACTATCGGAATTTCTGTCCATTGTTCATCTCGTTACGCTTCTGTCGCGGTAATATCAGCTGCTGGTATTTGCTGTTCCCATATATTTCCTGTTCCGGATCAAGCACAGGTGAAATAAGTACCAGTAGCGAGGTGTACATGATCAATTGTGGATATTTCCCCATTTGAAGTTATGGTAAAGAATCTATGATTAAAGTGTCTGTTGCGAACACCCAGTTTGGCGATCATTTGCCAACATTTTAAATGACAGATCAATCGATGTATCGTAAAGCACGCCACGCTACTGATAAGTATTCATCAAGTCTACAATGGCGGTCAGTTATTTTCACGGAACCAGTTTGGGGCGTTTGGAAAATTACACATTTTAATTTTCGAAAGAAGCTTTCGAAGTGTGCATCCGAACACTTAAGGTCCAGCTGCCGAGGCTCGGATCGCACATCTGAAACTTCGATTCTCACCTGATTCAAATTATGACTCCTCACAATAATACCACTATTCAACCACTTGGAAGCTCATGTTGCCTACATTGAAAGTTGAAGACGTACTGCCAATCTCTGTTACCGCTTCACGTTCAGTGAAAGGAGATTTATGTGTGCTCCGAAAATAATTTAGGGTGATACCACTACTTAAATACGTGGGATCTCGTATTGCATACACTAAAAGTTGAAGGCGAACTGACATGGCGTTGAAGTCACCTCTTCTCGTCCTGTAAAATTGTTTGTACATAGTCCGAGTAAGCGACTAAGCGTTCTTTTCACAATGATACCACTAGTCAACCACACGGGAGCCCATATTGCCTACATTTAAAGTTGAAGGCGAACTGAAATGTGTTAGAACCATCTTTCCACGTTCGGTAAAAGGATATTTTGTGTGTTCCGAATACATTTACGGCAACACCACTATTTGACCACGTCGGTGCCCAAGTTGCCTATACTTTAACTTGTGCGAATTACCATTTATTGTCCCTCAGTATTCGTTTTTTATGTTGCATTTTTTACAACATTTCTCTTCAACTTTGTTTCCTTAAATACACGTTTCTCTTCAAAAGTTCATTTTTCCAACCATACTTGAGTTTAATGTATTTGGTTTGCCAACTTAAGGAAACCATACAAACGTTATAGCTTTTCTTTCTAAAAAAAACACATTGGATCTAGAGTCCAGACTCTTAAAAACATTGACGAGAAAAAGGACTCTTGATTCAATCAGATTTGAGCTTAAATCGAAAGGAAATCCGCTCAAATTAAGGGGCTTGGTTCTTGATTTAAGCTTAAATCTTATTGAATCAAGAGTATTTTTCTTGTCGATGTTTTCAAGAGTCTGGACTCTAGATTCTATTTGTTTTTTTTTCCCAGTGATTTTTTTATGAAAGAGGAGGGTGCTGAGGTAAATTATACGTAACTATTTTGGGAGTGTCTGGACCAGCGTTATTATTGCGTCACGAGAGTGGGCGGATGCCAAAAAATCGGAACCATAGCGTTACGTATGGACTGCCCCAAACAGCCTCGAAACCCTCTGTGGTGTTCCCTGAAGTATGAAGAGCATACCCAGGGAACATTTTAATTTAGAATGCTGCTTACTTTTCTGACGTGAAAATAAGACACAAGAAGATAGAAAGAAGGTACCGAGAATGGCATTAGGCTGATTCTGGCAAATTCTGTCTAATTGACAACAGCTCGTTTCAGCCTTGTAAGGTACCAAAGAAGGTACCGAGACTGGCATTAGGCTGATTCTGGCAAATTCTGTCTAATTGACAACAGCTCGTTTCAGCCTTGTAAGGTAAAGATGCGTTCACTCGTTCGGGTCGGGTCAACGTGTAGACTTGATGAGACCGTCTTTCCGGCAGCGGAACACATTTTAGCATCCGCACTCAAGGCTTTTCTCGGAAGGAGAAGGTGCTCGGGCCCAAACGAGGAAGATCTCTGCAAGAGTTAAAAGCTCTGCGAACCTCGAAATTTCGAAACTCAAAGCGTGGCTCGACGACTAATAAACGCAAGCAAGTTGAATTCAGCGCTCAAAGACATTCTCCTGTCTTCCTTCTTGTGTCACAAACTCCTTAATTTAATCTTCTCGTATGTTAGGGTGATAATGTAACGTGAGGAAGGGCAGATAAGTCGTCAGTCCTTCCGCGAGGTAGATTTGCAGCGTTAACCGAAATCTTGGATGTCATTATTCTCCCAGTGGTTCCTGGATATACTCTCTTGATATGAGAAGAGTAAAATGATTGAGGAGAGGTCGAACAGAATTGCATGCACCGTATTCAGCTATTCCATTACATCTAAGGAAGCAGGTACAAAAAAAATTCCATACCTCTTTTCTCTATTCTTTTCCTTATTATTGTTTCTATTCTACGTCCTCCTCTTTCTCCTCCTTATTATTTTCTTCCACTTCTTCCTTTTATTCTCCTTTTCCTTCTTTTGCTTCTCTCCTACTACTACTACTACTACTACTACTACTACTACTACTACTACTACTACTACTACTACTACTACTACTACTACTACTACTACTACTACTACTACTACTACTACTACTACTACTAATAGCACATATCTCTTTTTCCCTCATTTTGATTCTCCCATGCAGATAGGGACTCCCAGGAATGAGCCTTGAATCGTGGTTCCCATTTGGAAAATGTAGTCCGATAAAGACGAGTCGATTCCAAGCTAAAGGATCCGGGTCCTAATGAAGATGCTGCGTGAATGTGTATGGAGAGTAAAAGCTCCGAGGATATCCATGCTATTGTGCGTGATCCCACCTCATAACCGCCAACATTTGCGCACACGGAGAAGGAGAGCGCGAAAAGCTATCTGTTAATAGGAAAGTATTAAATTGCTCCGTCTTGTTTGCTCAGCTCTGTTATTTTGTGTAATTGGTATGTTTTAGGTTCTGCTGCAGCTCGAGAAGACGCGGGGGCACGCGGGGGATGGTTCGGGGAAGCAAGCGCGAGGGACGGGGGGCAGGGGGGGGGCAAAGAGCGAAGAAGAAAGGAGGTGGAAATCAATAAACAGTTCTCAGTGGAAGGAAAAAGCGAGAGCTGAAAGCTCGAAAGCTGAAAGCTGCCCCGCACACAAAGGCTCTTGCAAAGGGTGATTTGTTCAGCTTATGTCAATAGACTCTGGGATTAAGCAAACTTCTCGTAGCGAGCTAATAAGCTTACAAGTTCCGCGCAGTGGATATTATTGTTTACAAATATATACTTAATTAATGTATATATTCAAATATTTTAGCGACATCTTTATTGCCTCCGCCCGCTTCTTAAACGCTGCAGCTATATTGAACTACCGCTTTACTCTCGGTGCGATTTGCCCCCCGGCAACTGGAATCTGGGGGATGTTTCGAGGCTGTGGTGCCTTTTAGAATTTATTACTTTAATTTTGTTTCCTCGCCCTCGCCAACAACCCTTACGACCGCTTAAAGATTGTGTTTGTCGAAGCTCTGACCACCAATTACGGAGTTTCCACCAACGACTTAATCTCGTGATGCTTACAGTCATTTTTAGGTTACTTTGCGGCACCATCAGCTTAATTTTTCGACCGACCACCTCGATCAGAGAGTTTTATCCCCTGTGGTCAGCTTGAGACCTGCTTTTGGTTTTCACCCGCTGAAAATCTACCACAGTCCTTTATTTAAGCTCTCGCGCGATTTTTCCGAACCAAATCTTTACCTCAAACTCTTGTCTTTCGAGGACAAGGCGCGTAAGTGCAGTTTTTGAAAAAAATTGAGATATCAATGATTTCAAGTTAAACTAGCCTTAATGCATATTCTATGAAAAAATTTCTCCCAGATACCAATTTTTAAGCATCAAAAAGTCGGTTTGAACTTCCTTTCAAGGATCCATGTAATTTCAAAACTTCAAACATGTACACTGAAAAAAAATCTCGGTGTATTTACTGAGAAAAAGGTAAAATTACCAAGAATTCAGGGTTCTATTAGATCACAGTTTTTTCTCGGTAAAATTACCATTTATAGAATTGTTAATTTTACCGAGAAATCTCGGTAAAATTATTGAACTTTCTCGGTAATTTTACTGGACCTTGGTAAAAACGCCAATATTTTTTATCGACTGTGGTAGAATTGCGGAGATAAAATGGCAAAGTTACCGGGAATTGATTACCAATAAAAGTGGTATTCTTGCCTGGAAAAACAGTAAAAATACCGGTTTTTAGGTAAGCTTACCAGTCTGTTTTGGTAAAATTACCAATAATTGGTAAAAAAAAGTGAGATGGTATAGGTACCAACGGACCTTGGTAAAAACGCCGAGAATTTTTTTTCAGTGTACCTCTCGAAACAGCAAAAAGTGCACTTACGCGCCTTCATCGAAAAAAAAAAGTGGTGTTAATGCTAATGGTGCACAGCAGTTACTTTAGCAAAGATGTAAAAGTAACTGTTGTGGCGTTTAATTCAACGTTTTGTGAGTTCTCGTACACTTTTTTACATCTAGAATGATAAATCAGCATCGCTTTTTTCAGTGTTGCCCTCCAAGCCCCTTAAATATAATATTATGCTGCAGCCACATAATACATGAGAATAAATATATAATAAGTAATATAATAGATCTACGAATATTTTTTTGGCCTCAAAGAAGCAGCGTATAGGTAAATATGGCGCTCAGAGAATACGCGGCACGTTTTTGTGTATCATCTTGATTTCAGCTTTAGGATATCGGGAAGGGACGCTGTCGTAAAACAAATTAGTCAGGAGATAAGCATCGTAAAAGTTTAACGATTCTATAACAAAAGAAAACTTAACACTACCCTTCTCTTTAAAAATTCTGGATCGGGATTTTATTTTCGACACGTGTTGCGCGTCAGATAAGAACGATGTTGATCGTAGACTGCAGATTCAATAAAACTCATGGCATCCTAGGGTATTTTTTCTCCTGTAGAGAAATGTCCTTAGTGACTTCACACTGCGCTATCAGAAGTAATAATAAACGGCCCTGGACGAGAATAAGACGTATTTATACTAAAAGGAACTATGTACATTTATAGGGTTTACGTGCAACATAGTTCCTTTTAGCATAAATATGTCTAATATTGTCAGAGGCGTAGCGTGCTTTGCAGTGGCGTGGCGCGCTTTGCGATATATCGATCGATACGCCACTCTAACCTATGAAAAAAGATCGATTATTAGGGTGTTCGCAGCGAACACCTTAGTAATCGATTCTTTACTATAGCTTCAAATGGCGATAAATCGATAATCGATCATTCACGCCACGCCACTGGTGCTTTGCGATTTATCGATTGATCTACCATTTGACCTATAGAAAAGGATCGACGAAACGAATTTCTTAATGATCGATTTTTTACCACAGCTCCGATGGAATAATATCGATAGTCGATTATTACGCCTCGCCACTGAATATTTTGGTAGCTTTACTGTTCAATTTAAAAGGGATACAGGAAGGCTTTTCATTTTTTTGAGTAAATAAAACGACAGGAAATTACTGTAGGTACTAAAAACTCTGATGTATCCATCACACAAGAAAGCATCGTGGCCGGAATTTGCACAGGTCCACACGGAGAAAAAACGGATGGACCGAGTGTTCCCCAGAAAATTTTAAACCGGAAAGGTCTAAAATTGCCAATATCTTATTTCGATGTCCTCCATGTCAATGTTTGAACATCTGTCGGTCAGAAAGAGTGACGTTTAGTGACCATGCGATCTCAAAGGAGGGGTATCGATAAGGGCCTTTTTTGGCCCCCCCTAGAATCTGGAAATTTATGCGGGTTTTCCGAGTTGACTCGATGTAATTTACGGAAATAATATGATTCGGTCCATAGGCCACTGGATACGTGATAAACGGTTGCCTGAACATACCTCTGCAGGAGTATTTTAGCGAAAATGCTTGTTTTTCTATCCGTCTGAGGCTATTTTGACACCCAGCGCATCGTCCAACTAAAACGAGCTTTTGATATGTTATCAAAGAGGCTTTAGGACACATTTTAACCTTGGTTTAGTTTTAGTTAGAATGCGTTCATAGTTTTAAAAAAAACTGTTTCAAAAGTCAACTTTTAAGAGACATTCGCAAAAATCTTAGGGAAACATGTCTCTCCAACTGTATGCACGCTATGTATATTATCGAGGGCAGTTATCAAGCCTTGTTAAACTCTTAGTAGGAGAGTTTCTTTAATTGTAGCCAAAAACCCCTAACGGCGTAATTCCGTAAGAGTTTTGCGGATGTCAGTTGAAAGTCGATTTTTGAAAAAAAAATTTGAACTATGAGCGCATCATCCAACTAAAACCGAACCAAAGTTAAAATTGATCCCAAGCCTCCTTGATAACATATCGACGGTGAAACTACCAAACCACGTATCTCGGTCTGCGACGTCGCAGACTTCCTGTCATACTTTATTTTTTAAATAAAAAACTATTTAACGTCCAGCCTTGAAAATTTCTGTGATTTTTCCTCTTCGCGCGGAGAAAATTCTGTGAAAATTTCAAGGAATGATATTGATTTGGTCTACTTCCAAAAAATAAAATGTGAGCGTAGATTTTTAAACACCGCAAACGAGATACGTGGTTTGGTAGTTTCACCGTCGATATCTAAATCCCGTTTTAGTTAGACGATGCGCTCGGTGTCAAAAAAACCTCGGAGGGATAGAAAAACACGCATTTTCGCTAAAATGCGCCGCCTGCAGACGTGTGTTTAGGCAACCGTTTAACACGTATCCAGTGGCCTGTGGATAAAATTAATGATTATTTCCGTAAACTGCATTGAATCGACTTGGAAAACCTGCATTTTTCAGATTCTAGGGGGGGGGGGGGGGCAAAAAGCCCTTATCGATACCCCTCCTTCCATAAAGTCTTTCAAAATTTCACGGGAAAGATCTATGGATGAAATTTTAGTATTGTGCCGAATTATACCGTGCTAAGGAAAAACGCCGTATGAGCTCTCAGCCGTTGCCAAATTTCCTTTGACAAATCATGAATAACCGGGTAAATTTGTGAATACTTTTCTTCCAATTTTTCAGAGACTTTCGTTCGTAATTTGATCTGAAGCGTCTGAAAATTTCGATGAAAATATTCATAACGTTCCTCAAAAATGAAAACTTTATCGGAGGAAATTTGGCAACTCTCGAATGTTCACGTTTTTCCTTAGCGCGGCAGTATATGCCTACAAAAGAAAGGTTAGCGAGCTGATCGTTGAAATTGATACGCAAATTGAATGCTCGCTAGACCAATTTAAAAGTTGAAAAAATTTCGGAAATTTTTTCAACTTTTTAAATTGGTCTAGCGAGCATTCAAAACTAGTTTCATCTTTAGAGATGAAACTAGTTTCATTTTATTGGGAAAAAGTCACAAATTGGTATTGCTTGAGAAAATTTCGGAAATTTTTTCAACTTTTAAATTGGTCTAGCGAGCATTCAAAACTAGTTTCATTTTACTGGGAAAAAGTCACAAATTGGTATTGCTTGGTCTGGCAGTCGGTATCGATGACTGTAGGCTACTCAGACCGTCTTAAAGTCTTAAAGTTGGAAAATTGCACTGTAATTGCTATAACGAGACACCGATACTCATAGATGCTTGAGAAATTAAAATGATATGGTTTTGGTCATCCTTCAGAGTTAAACCCCTGAAATGAAAATGACTGAGTCTGGCGTGGCATTTGAATAAAGTGACTTAAAAATCGCCTCTCTTTAAACTTTAAAAAAAAAATCCGACTTACATATAGGTCGCTTCATAGCACTCCCTCGCGCTCTACAACATCTAACCTCCACTGCTCTCTGTCGAACCACAACCCTTAGGGCATTGAGCACCTTAACATTTCTGCTTCAATCGACTTCAATAAAAAAAATCCGACATTCCATCCGGAAATATCCACCGATTTATACTCAGTCTAATTATATTGGAAACATCATCTCGAATCGATATTTCTCGGCCTGGCAGTCAATTTCGGTGATGCAAGACCGTCTTAAAGTTAGAAAAATTGCATTTTCATCGATTACGGGGTACCCTGGCGAGCGAAGGAAAAACACCGTATGAGCCTTCAGATGTTGCCCAATTTCCCCTGATAAATCGCTGACTTTCAGGAAAATTTTTGAATATTTGAATACCAATTTCTCGATAATTTTGTTTGTAATTTGATCTATAACGTCTGAAAATTTCAAGGAAAGATATTCACAAATTTTCTCACAAATGAACATTTTATCGAATTAAATTTGGCAACTCTCGAATGTTCATACGGCGTTCTTCCTTTGCACGGCAGTACTGGTGTCAGTAAGGAAAGCTTAGGACCACCTGCACCCGAGGTCCATGGCTTACGTAATGTTTGGACGGCCCAGCAATGATTCTCTGCAGTTTCCTTTTTCAAGTATGAGTTTACCCACTGCTAAGTCAAATCCAAATAAATTTCGGATAAAGAAGCAGGTATCAAACGCAGAATTACTGCCTCTCACTAGATGATCAGTCACACTCAGTCAAAAAATGAGGGGAGCACATAGAAAGCGCGCAAAGGGACAGAAAACGGCGGCAATGACAGAAAAGAAGAGGTGTACGGCGAGAAAGACGAAGACCAAATTAGAGTTACCTAAGCGAACGGATAGCAAAGGAGGAGCAAAGAGATTGAGTCAGGTGAAGGAACTACACGGGAGGAGTGGGGGCGGCAAAAAGCTACAGAAAAAGCTGCGGGCGGATGAAGAGAGGGAGGAACGGACGAGGAAGGAAGCGGGAGAGAGCAGCAGGGGGAACAGTAATGAACGAGCAACCAAAAGGGGGAACATCCAGGTTCGAGGGGGATCGGCTACGAATTGCCAGTCGTCTGGAGACGCGCTGCGACGGAGGCGCCATCGAGAACCCAGCTGCTGGAGTCGGCGTTGCCAAATAGCCGCAATCTCACTCGAAAAAATGTCCGAGATTCGTAGATTTGGCAGCGGTGCCCGACTCGCCGGCCGAGAATCGATACATACGCCCCCACCGGGCGACCGGCGCGGGCTCCCATTGGCTCGTCGCCCGGGCATCATGTCCGCTGCGGCGCCTTGCGACGTCAGCGCCGCGCTTCCCCCCGCGCTCGCCCCCTCCTTCGAGCGAGTGCGCGCATGCGCACCGTCGACCGCCAGCTCGTGCCACCGACCAGCTCCGCGGCCAATCAATTTAACGAATTTAATGGACCACTATGAGAGGTGCGAATTTAAGCGTTATCGTTACACGTTTCCGCTTCGAAATTTCACGAATCTTATGAGGAGTGGAGGATTCGCTCGATACAGTGTTTTGCCTAAACGCTAGTAATCCCTTTTCTAAGAACTTTACTCCATAACTTTGCTGCTGGGTGGCAAATTTTTTAAATTCTGAATCGTGAAATTTCTCTCCAGATATTTCCGTAGATCTCAGAGATATATGAGAGGTGCAAAAAGCATTATGACACACGTTTCCGCTTCGAAATTTTACGAATCTTATGAGGAGTGGAGGATTCGTTCGATACCATTTTTCGCCTAGATGCTAGTAATCCCTTTTCTAAGAACTTAAGTCCATAACTTGCGCTGCCAGGGTGGCAATTTTTTTTAAATTCTAAATTGTGAAATTTCTCTTCAGGTATTTCCGTGAATTTCACAGGTTGAGGCATTTTTCAGTAAAGGGGCGCACAGGGCTTACAATGCTGCTATGATTTATTTTTATGGCATATGAAATTCACTCACAGTCCCCTATTATCCGTACAATAAGTGAGAAAAAACTCGGAGCAAAATCGTGGAATAATCCATAGTAGAACTATCGGATAAGTTACTTTACAACTAGATAACTACGTTGCACGCAATTATAATAGCATAGCAAGTCTTGTACCTATGCCCTTTTACTAAAAACTGCCTCAATTAACATGAAATTAATATTTAGAATCAGGTGCCAAAGATCAAGGTTTCTTGCATTCAAGTGCGATTTCATACCGAACCCAATTTTCACAATTTTCTAAGTATACTGCATTAATAAGCGAATTTTTGCAATCGTACACCACCGTGACGTAGCGTGATATCCTATATATCGATTGGTCTGCCGTTCAAATCTATGGTAAAGGATCGATGAACAAGGTGTTCGCAACGAACAACTTAATAATCGAGTCTTTACTACAGATTCAAATGGGGAAAATTCGATAATCGATCATTCACGCTTCGCCGCCGTTCTTGGGTTCGGTTTGTTTAAGGGCATAACTACCTCCATTCCCATACAGCTGTGCTATGGAAGAACGACGTATGAAAATTCGAGAGTTGCCAAATTTTCTTTGATAAAATGTTTATTTTTGAGGAAATTTATAAATATTTTTGTTTTAAGTTTTCAGACGTTTTAAATCAAATTACAAACAAAATTACCTGAGAAATTGGTATTCAAATATTCAAAAATTTCCCGAAAATAAGTGATTTATCCGGGGAAATTTGGCAACGTCTGAAGGCTCATACGGCGTTTTTCCATAGCTTGGCAGCATAGGTGCTCCGAAAAGCATTGAGCTTCATGCGGAAAACAGAGCTCAAGTAAAAAATGAGTTTTGCGCTTACGCCAGGGCCAGATCCTCCAAAGGTCTTAAAAGTCTAAAAGACGGATTTAGAGAAGCCTTAAGATTGAAGTTTTTGGTTACATGTGGTCCTTAAGTTTTATGATTTGAGGCCCAGCACCCCTAGCCCCTGAGTGCTAATCCGGCCCTACCTTACGTCGCAGAGAAGTGACAATACAATCACTGGAAAAAAAAAGAATCTTAAAGCCGCCAAGATGTATTTTTTCTGAAATCCAGGGCCGGATTCACCTGCTTGCCGCCTATCGGCCGCCTATATTTTGCCGCCCCCTTCTCATTTGTTCCGAATCATCAATAAAAATCATCAAGTGAACGTGCCAGAGGGGGAGGGGTGCATAAGACGCGTTCACTCGTGTTGGACACATTTTTTGCGAAAGCCCTGTCAACACTACTTGCAAAAGTTCACGAAACTTTGCGCGGAAGTTAACTTCCATAAACCTATTTCTGTGTGGACAAGTCCTTTCCATTTACAAGTATTGAACGAAAAAAATATGAAAAAACAAACATAAGGTGGTTTAATAATTTAACTACCACCGCGCTGACCGCACTGTATTTGGCGCAATGCATGAAGTATTCATGCAGTCTTGTAGGCGCCATGCGTTTCACGCCGACCGCTGCTGACCGCACAGTGTTTGATGCAATGCGGGAAGTATTCACGCAGTCTTGTAGGCGCTAATATGTTACATGCCGACCGCCGCGCCGCGCCGAGGGCTTCTCCTTTTCATCTCAAGTCATCATTGCTCTCTACGCCGCGCCGTTTCAGGCCAAATTGCGTGTTTGGTTCCTCTCTTAACTCGACTAATTAAAGGTGCTGCCTTCATATAACCGAAAAACGTCAAAATTAGAAATATTACTATTCTCTCAGGAAATGAGAAATTTTGTCGCGTTTTCTCGTTTGTAATTTTCTTTCTGAGTCCGATTTTTTTATACCTACATTTCAAACAGATTCAAAATTTGCCGCCATAGGCCGCGGCCCATGTGGCCACCCCCTAAATCCGGCCCTGCTGAAATCAAGAATTTTGCTGCTTAACAGAAACTACTTTTTCGCTTAACCCAAGCATTATTTCGCTTGTATCAAGAAAAAATCAGCTTAAATCAACATAGAACAAATTATCGGCGGCAAATTCAAGAATTATCATGCTTGAACCAAGCACCTTCTTTTCAGTGATCTGCTGTTACATTTTTTCTACGATATGTATCTACTTAAATACGTGGAATCCATGTTTACATTATAGTGACTGACCTTTCTTGCTAGAGCATGGCTGAAAACGACGGGAAGCTCCTCTAAAAATGGACGTATTTATGCTAAAAGGAATTATGTGCATAGGGATTGCGTGTGACATAGTCCCTTTTAGCATAAATACGTCCAAATGTGAACAGGTGTTTAATTTCGGTCTTTTATGACGCGGCACAGCGGGGGTGGGGACTGGGGCGGTCTGTAAGAGGGAAGAGAGGAGGGGAACCAAGCTGAAATGGAGGGTTCCGGGCATAGATGTCACATTATGATGAAAAAAATTCAGAAGAAAACGAAGCAGTAGACAAAACCAGGGACTATCGACACCGTACCGCCGCGCTACGGAGAAACACCGAATGAACATTCGAAATTGCCAAATTTCTTTCGATAAATTGTGAACATGTTCCTTTAAATTTTCAGGAACTTTGGGTGTAATGGACCATTAGACGCAAGGTACGAAGTTAAGTATTCTGATACATGTTTATTAACCAAAATTCCACGCAGAACTTAACTCCGGCAAAGAAAATTACTGAAAGTAAGTTGTGAACAAGATATTTAATGTTCCTTGACCGTGAATTTAAACATCCCGCACCGAAAAAAATAATATGCTGTTTTAGCACTCAGGATGTTAAAAATGTGTCTGGTGATCTCAAGATGCTGCCTTAACTGCCTACAGAGTTAAATTTGCATTCACAGGATGTAAAGTTAACTGCGAGGGCAGTAAGGACAACAACTCCGGATCACCAGACACATTTTTAACATCCTGGTGCTATAACAGCATATTATTTTTTTTCGGTGCGCTCATGAAAACTCATTGGTCTATGTGAGTCAAATCACACACTAAACGTTACCGTGGCAGTCTCTGCGATACCTCAATCTTGACGCTTTGGCTCATGCTGTAGCAAATTTTTTTGCACTTTGAACAATGAAGGGTGGGAAAGGAAAGTACAATGCTCAATTGCTCACTTGAGAAGTGTGCCAAAACTGTTGTAGGGCGCGATTTGACTCACGTAGAGTATTGCGTTTCTTATGGCCGGGCAATTTAAATTTTCCGTAAGCAATGTAAAATTAAAACGTCAATATCTTAGTTAGGAATTGATTTCAGTAATTTTTGATGAAAGAATCGTGTTTTACGTGAAATTCTGCTTTAGGAACATGTATCAAAATGCTTAAATTCGTACCTTGTCTAGTGGTCCATTGCGAACAAAATTATCTGCAAAATATAGAGGAAAATTTTCATGAGTTTACGAAATTTTTTTTTTTATAAAAGGCAATTTGGCAACGGCTAAAAGTTCTGATGGCGTTTTCCTCTAGCATGATAGCAAAGGTAGTATAAAATCTAGTTCACACCCTTGACATCTTGGAATACCACAGTATATAGGGCGCTTTCTAACTCCAACCTCCCATAAAGTTCATGGGATCATCTGCAGAAATTGTCTTAAAAAAGAACATTTCTCACCTTGGAATTATGTGTAAGTGAAAGAAACAGATCATATCCTCACAAATATGTGAAATTCTGCGTTCAATTCTTATAAAAATGTTCACAGAGAAGAACAGTGTTTGCGCAATTTACATTTTCCATTAAAGGGGCCATATACCTAATATACAAAGCGCACTTTTTCGGCATTTTTGACACCTCCCCCGCTCTTTTTGAGGAGTGGAAAAAAAAATCAGGTGTTGATTGAGTCAACCATTAACGCTATCGTCGCATTTTCTGTACGTACGCTGTAGAAAATCACTGACTCTGCAGTTGAATTTTTGAATAAATGGTTGTATATAATGTATGGATCATTCATAAATGATAGAAACCTTAGAAAAAGTAGAGTCAACTTCACAATCGTGCGAGGTGCGAGGTGGCGTCAAACATAATTCGCGGCTAGACGAGATTTTTAGATAGTACACGGAGCAAATTTTCGATTAGACGACTATTCGTTTCTCTCGTGAAAGAACATATCTCTATTTCAATATTGCCAAATTTCCTCTCGCAAATTGCATGTTAACCAGGAGCATCTCTGGCATTCCTTAATGAAAATTTCACAGACTTTTCCTTAAATTTCAAGCAAAAATCCGAAAAATTTTGGTTGAAAACTGCACGGGTACAATTTTGTACTTGGTACTTTATTTTGGCCTCCCTTTTGGTACCTTTTTTTCCAACATTTCTGTACCTTTTTTTTGCGTTTGTGTCAATTTGTCATTCTTGGAATTGAATTACGTTCCCTCGGCTATAGGAAACGACGTATAAATCGTATTCAATAGTGGTTCGATGTATCGTTTGGTTCAGAACAATAGAACATAAACTCAAACAAAAATTTTAGGATATAATATGGAAAAGCTGAAAATGAGAAAAATTCCAACAATTACACTTTTCATTACCAATTGATACTCGAAAGAATAAAAATTCGATCACTAAAAAGACCCGTTTCATTAGATTTCTAAATTGACTTTTGAGACTATGTTTACATATTGAACCCACCGATAGCGATACAATCTCACCTGTTTTATGTATCGACTACGATCTATTGCCACACGGGGGATGTTATCTGGCTTACAGCTTGAAAATTGGAGACGGATAAGAAAAGCACCGGACGAGTCTTAGGATGTTCAAAAATGCCTACTCTTCATCTCTTAATCCTTTATATTTTTCCTCTGTTGCCCGATCTGGCAACACAGACGCGCCTCGAGTCGGGCAGAGCACTTATGAGCTTTTATCCGGGCTATAGCAGTGTTTTGTTCCAACTTGGAGTCAAGTACTGCACTAAATCAATAATTTCCTCGCTTCTCTATTATACTCCATATTTGCCCTGCCGCCCCCTCCTCCGCCCCTTACCCCTCCCCCCTGATCGCCCTCCTCCCGTCCGACAAGAGTTATTTATGGAATACGGCATCGCCGAAGCACGTTTTCCGAGCCAGCCTTTCT
>NW_017547904.1:272871-313176 GCF_001854935.1 Bemisia tabaci
TCCCCTAGCATACTTTTCTGCTGCTCTCCGAATTGCGCGAGTAGGATAAAAAGCAGTCAAGGTTTCCGGCGAGGAAGTGTCGAATTAATCGGAAATACATGACAAAAGCAGAAAATGCGGAACAAGGCTATGTTTTCGAAATTATGGCGCCTCACGACACTCTTAACTGTTAAAAGTTAGTAGACAAAGAAACTAAAAGCCAAGGATCATAATTTTGGATTAGTAGTAAAGCAACTCTGCCAGGAATGTTATTCAAGTTGATGCACAGAAAAACGTTAATATCCTGGTTAGGAGTTTCTCTTAATCATTTTCGTTGCCCAAATCGTGTTATACATGAACTTTTGATGAAATATCATTCGTATAATTTATTACCTTAAGTTCTCGGACCCCTTTAATTTTCATTTTTTGTCACAGTTCGTTCTATCGTTTTACAGGGCCGATTTCTATGACTTTTACGGCTATCGACAAGGGTTTGGTACCTAAATGAGCCCGCTCTGTTCAGTGTTTGGAAATAGCAGCCTGATTGTTGAAATTGATGGACTAAGCGATAGAGAAATAAAACAAAATGGGTATGCCTAGGGGTATCCTATTGGTGGAACCAAGTGGTTCCGATGGACACAGGAGGTAAGTAATGATTCTTTGAAATTTCTACGCAAATTCTGCGATACTTTTATTGCGGCGAACGAAATTGGGAGAACGGTGAAATGAGGAGAACTGGAGATGTAAATTCCCTCAATTTTCATTTTTGTCACAACTTTTTCTGAAGATCCACGGGCCCGAAATCATGAGTTTTGCATAATCCTCAGATGAGCCCGCTTTATTTAGATTAATTAACGGCTGATATTATTCAGAGAAAATAATTTGCGAGCGCAAAGTGTTCCATCAGGTGTTGGGCCATGTAGTGGCCAGGAGTCGTGGCCCGCTTGTTTATCATAATTCTAAAATTTTCACGCTGTTCAATGGTGCATGTTTATAAAAAAAATAATTTTTTCTGAGAAGAGCAGAATGTTCACTGGTTCCAAGCAGTGGTAAAGCGTGAACGATCGATTATCGAAAATTCTCCAAATGAAGATGTAGTGAAGAATCGATTATTAAGGTGTTTGCTGCGAATACGTTGTTTATCAATCCTTTTTCATAAGTTTAAATAGCAGATCAATCGATATATCGCAAAACACGCCACGCCACCGGTTCCAAGNATGAGGAGAACTGGAGATGTAAATTCCTTCAATTTTCATTTTTGTCACAACTTTTTCTGAAGATCCACGGGCCCGAAATCATGAGTTTTGCATAATCCTCAGATGAGCCCGCTTTATTTAGATTAATTAACGGCTGATATTATTCAGAGAAAATAATTTGCGAGGGCAAAGTGTTCCATCAGGTGTTGGACCATGTAGTGGCCAGGAGTCGTGGCCCGCTTGTTTATCATAATTCTAAAATTTTCACGTTGTTCACTGGTGCATGTTTATATAAAAGAAATAATTCTTTCTGAGAAGAGCAGAATGTTCACTGGTTCCAAGCAGTGGCGTGGCGTGAACGATCGATTATCGAAAATTCTCCAAATGAAGATGTAGTGAAGAATCGATTATTAAGGTGTTTGCTGCGAATACTTTGTTTATCGATCCTTTTCCATAGGTTTAAATGGCATAACAATCGATATATCGCAAAGCACGCCACGCCACCGGTTCCAAGGCAGTGGCGGGGCGTGCTTTGCGATGTATCGAATGATCTGCCATTTAAACCTATGGAAAAGGATCGATAAACAGGGTGTTCGCTGCGAACACCTTAGTAATCGATTCTTTACCATTGGTTTAAATTACATATCAATCGATAGATCGCAATTCACGCCACGCCACTGTAAGGATGACACGCGGGAGCGAACAATGCAACTAGCCGTCAAATTGGACTTGTTTGGGTTGTGCCGAATGTTTACTCAAAATACGACGGGGATCGTAGCATGAACTGTCTAGCAGTGCCTTGCCGGGCTGTAGACCTCCTCATACGCAACCGCGCTAAGTAAAAACGCCATATGAGCATTCGAATGTCGCCAAATTTCCTCTCAGAAAATATTTATTTTCGAGGAAAGTTATGAATATTTTTCCTCGCAATTTTCAGATATACCAGATCATAGTGCGAGAAAAATTGTATGAAAAATTTGAAGAATAATATTCGAAATTTTCCCAGGAAATTCGGTTTTCCTCGGAGGAAATCTGGCAACGTCTAGGCGTTTTTAGACCGCACGGCAGTTCACCTGTGCCCACCACCGGCGCGGCAGTCGATGGCTAATGAATTGTAAAAAGAGCCCGCGATCGCGGTTGAAGGGGGGCATTGGGACGCGATGTAGCGTGCAAATTCAATTGAACCCATTAAGTGGTCTCTTTCTCCGTCATAAATGCTCGAGCATCTCTTAACTCCGGCCCGGTACAAAGGCCGGTGAAATATTCGTATTCGTATCCGATCATCCATGGCTCTGCTTTGTTGTGCCTTTTTCGGGCCGTTTTACGCCGTCAGATGTCCCCCGTTTGACTGCTGCCATCGCTTCATGGACCGGTGCTTCCGTGGATTAATCCAATTTTCTTTGCGTGAGATTTTTATTGGGTTAGCTGCAGGTTTGACGAAAGCACTGCATGCGTCGGTAGCTGCCAGGAAGATTTAAGGCGGCTTCGGCATGGTAAATGAAAGAGGCGAGGATTTTTTTAAACAAAAAAAATTGAGGTTTTGTTGATTATATTTAACAAAACTTGTGTTAACGTAGATTTATTTTTAAAAAATTGACCATACAAACTCAAATTTCCGTAAAATATTTAAAAAGTCACAGCCGTTCTGCAGAAAATTGCGATTTTCCTGCGATATACGGGAGAATCCACACTTGCCAAGTGGGCAAGTGGGCATACTTCAAGGAGCTAAACGCTACTGCGAAAAAAAGGTTTGGGAACATTTTATTATCCCTTGAATCACAAGGATAATAATGCACCAAGCTTATGACCATAATGTATCTCAGAGACCTAAGTAATGCCGATTAACGGTGACATTCTCAATCAATCAGGGTCGAGAATGGATGAATCAACAAAATTTGGAAAAAGGGATTCTCGGGATATGGTTAAGAAGGAATAAAGCGTCCATCTTGCCTGGAAATAAATTCATCGCTACAAGTTGCATCAATTTGATGCATGAATTCACCTCCGCGGGTCAATTCGAAATTTTCGACTGTTGGAACTCAACGACTTCAAGTGACGTCATTTCCCCGACAAAAGAACTTAACTTCATTCCAAGGTCTCATAATTGACTCAAACAATTCAATTTTCTACGAGAATGTACCTGTCTCTCCAAAATGTTTCTAATTTTTACAAGAAATCAGGAGAAAAATCAGTAAAATTTTCAATTTGAAATGCCTGGGACTCTGCTGGTGAAATGCAATTCGTGAGAGGAAATTCGGCAACATTGAAATGTAGTCACGTTCTTTCGTAAGGGGTAAGGTTTAGTTACACGATCAAAGTGAGCCATCAAATTGGGCCTCTCATTGGTCGCATTCTGAATGCGACCAATGAGAAGCCCAATTTGATGGCTCAATTTGATTGTGTAACTGAACCTGTACGACGATGAGACCCCCGTAAACGCTGAATTTACAGAGAGGAACAATAATCAATTTTCACATCAGACGTACGAATAAAACTTTTACTATCGTAACATTTTGCCAATCACTTAAATGGAGAATTTTTCAGGTGTCTTAAATTTGATTAATTTTGTGAGTAAGTGGAAACTACCGAGTGAGCTGAACACAAGGATACCATTGGCTCATGAATTGAACAATTATTGGAGAAAATATGACAAAGTGATCTGATCTGCTAAAATACATGTGTTTAAAGGGGAAATGCCGGCAGATGACGTCACTAGGCGGTACATTCTCTCACTTTTAAATCTATTTTTATACTATTTCCCATATCACAAAAAAATTAAGAAAAGTACTGTGAAATCAGCTCTTTAGGCACTTTCAGATGAAGCAATAAAAAATATGCATGCAAATTCTCCATTACAGGTTTCTAAAGGAGTGAATTTAATTCTGAATGAAAAACTCTTCCGTTGATGGTTGCGATGATTCTGGAAAAAAGGTTAAACCGCTCAAGCAGCGAGTAGTCTGGTTCAGTATAACACATGTGAGCACTCGTCTGTTTAAATTTGAGCTCGGGCAAAAGCAGGCCCAACACATCAACGACCACGTCGAATCAATTTTATTCGGGATTAGCCGCTCTCAAACCCGAAGCCGGGCGCCCTTACCTGTGTGTACACAGCGACCATTCATTCAGCCTCGCGTGTTTGCATGTCTATTGTGCGCTCATCCATTGATACTTCATGAGAGAGTAAAAAACTACGCCCTGAAAAATGAGCCTATATCACCGTGCCCAACAATCGTTTTCCTCTATTGTTTTACCAAAATATATTGATGCGTTTAGTAAGAGATTGAAAATTCGATCATTTATGTTTTCCCAAAATTTACCGCAATGAGCACATTCATTCTAAAATCTAATTTTTGTCTCGTGCGCTGACTATTGTGAAACCAGCTTTTATGCAGTTGTATGATATACAGGATTGTCATGTGATAACAGCTCAAAATTGCTCCCGAGACAACTCAATTTGTTGAAATCTCTTGCACTGAAAAAAAAAAAATCTCGGTGTATTTACTAAGAAAAGGGTAAAATTACCAAGAACTCAGGGTTCTATTTAATCCCAGTTTTTTCTTGGTAAAATTACCATTTATGGAATTGGTAATTTTACAGAGAAATCTCGGTAAAATTATTGAACTTTCTCGGTAATTTTACTGGACCTTGGTAAAAACGCCAATATTTTTCATCGACTGTGGTAGAATTACCGAGATAAAATGGCAAAGTTACCGGGAATTGATTACCAATAAAAGTGGTGTTCTTACCTGAAAAAAAACAGTAAAAATACCGGTTTTTAGGTAAGCTTACCAGTCTGTCTTGGTAAAATTACCAATAATTGGTAAAAAGTGAGATGGTAATGGTACCAACGGACCTTGGTAAAAACGCCGAGAATTTTTTTTCAGTGCGGCGCGCGTTCCTCTGCCCTTAACTTCCTCGAGCCACCGTGACATCTGAGAGGATACCAATATTCGACCACTTGGGAGCTCGTGTTGCCTACCCTGAAAAATGAAGGTGAACCAACGGTGAGATGAAGTTACATCCATGACTTTTTTAAGGTTTTCCCTGGCGCCGGAAAGAAGTCCCCAAAAATGTAAATTTTTCCGTTTGCCAGATTTGGAAATATCTCGAAAACATTAATTAATAATACGCGATGAAGTGTCCGCTCCACGCCACGCTCGCTGAATAATTCTTGACTTTTTCCCTGGGCCAGCGTGACATCTGAGAGGATACCACTGTTCGATCACTTGAGAACTCGTATTGCCTATCCTGAAAGTTGAAGGCAAACCAATTGCGAGTAAAAAATCACCGCTCCACGATCCACGACACGCTTGGTAAATATTCCTGCGTTCCCCTGACATCATGTGGGTGATACCACTATTCGTACACGTGGGAGTTCGTGTTGCCTACCCTAATTACTAACGGAAAACCAACAGTGAGGTAATGTTGAATCCACGACGTTTCTTAAGGTTAGCCCTGGTGCTAAAAAAAATTCCTGATCATTGTAGATTTTCCCGTTCGCTTTTCCTGCTCTCTTTCTACTTTTTGACAAAAAAATACGTCTCACGGTTGTAGACTTTCGAAAATCAGTCAGAGGGACCTCCGAACTTTGTTTTTTGGGGGGCATTTCATACGCCTCAAGTGGAGCCCGGGTCCTAAGAAGTGTGCGCCATTCAAGCGCCCTTATACCCCCCCCCCCCCCNNNAACATCAAGTTTCAAGGTCCGTCAATCTCGATTTTTTAGATACAATATCCTTTGAGAGGCCAACCGCGATTCCCTGTGACATTATTGTGGAGATAATCTCAGCTTTAGTGACAAACTCGATCGTGTTTACATTGTATTATCCGTATCCTCTTCATCCACTTGAGAAATTGAGAGAAGAGAGTTAAGATAGAACTGGATTAAATTTGCACATAATTCAAGGAGGAATCCATCAATGAAGCATCCCTCAAAGATCACAAATGAATCCACGCGGTATAAGTTCACGTGAAGAAGGGGCCATGCAGCTCGTATCAATGACGGATCAGACTTGATCGCGCGGGAACAGCGTTGCCATTTTCACGTGAACTCGCCTGATTATTGTGAGATTATCCCGAAGCCTCGTTCATTCAACCTGCTAAAATTCTTGAAAACGCAGTGTTTGATGACCGTTGCACCTTTTCAAAAATCAAATAATGTTAGGCTGCGCTGCCTATATTCATAGGAAATAATGAAACCGTCACTTCAATCGATTATGATCTATTTGCATCACGATTCGCGATTTCATCGCTGAAATAAGTGGAATCATAGTTTTTCAGAGGAAAGGAAAAAACTGCAATTCAATGTTGCAAAAATTTCACTCGCACTTTGTATTTTTACCAGGAACCTGTTTGGAAATATCCGACTGAAATTTTTTTCTCTTCCGAGCATACGAAAAAATTAATGAGGTTTTGAATAGAAAGAGTCCAGTTAATTCCGGAAAAATTAAATTGTTTGAGTCAGCTTTTCGAGGTCAGACACTAAAAATGAAACAATTTATTGAAAAATTGGAATCCGCATGCGAATTTTTATATCACCATCTGAAAGTGCTAAGAGAGCCGATCTCGCGGTATTTTTTATAATTTTTTTCTGTTATGAGAAATAGTATAATAATAGATGTAAAATTGAAAAAAAGCACAGCCTAGTGACGTCATCTGGCGGCATTTTCCATTTAAACACACATTTTTTTTAGCAGAGTATATCATTTTGTCATATCTTTTCGAATAAATGTTCAATTCATGAACCAAGGGCACCCTCGTGTTCAGTTCACTCAGTAGCTTCCACTTGAACACGAAATTCATCAAATTTCAGACACCTGCAAATTCTCTATTAATTAAAAAATTTTGATTCCTTATTCAATTTCATGGTCTGTGTTTTCGTCGTCCTACAAATCAACCGTGATAAACGGCAACGTCGCAAGAGAAGAAGACGGTCGCGGTGGAAAGCATCAATGGAAACGGTAGCGCATCGATGATCGATGCAAATCCGCTGATGAATGGTGCGGTGAGCGAGATTTACACCGCGCCCGGGGCCACGACAGGCTCCTCTCTGCGCGTCAGGCTGTCTGTTTCGCTGGCTGTCCCTTTGTAGCGATCATAATGAACCCAACAAATAAATATCTGTAACAGTTCCATTGTGTCGCGTTTGATCGGCGATTGTTCGATCCCGTGCGGTATAGCTCACGCTTGCACAGCTCGCACAGCGTTGTCAGCCTTTCTCAGAGCTTTTCGCCCCCTCTTGTCTCTCCTTCCCCCTCCCAGGTTGGCAAATTTCATGAAAAATAAGATCTTGAAATTTCATGTGAAATATTTCATGGAATGGAGACTTTGCAGGTGTCTGAAATTTGATGAATTCCGTGTTAAAGTGGACGCTACCAAGTGAACTGAACACGAGGATACCCTTTAAAGGAGGTTCATAAATTGAACAATTATTGGAGAAGATGTGACAAAATCACCTAATCTGCTAAAATGAATGTGTTTAAATGGGAAATACCGCCATATGACGTCACTAGGCGATGCATTTTCTCACTTTTGAATATATTTTTATACTATTTCCCGCTGCAGAAAAAAATCATGAAAAATACTGCAAAATACATTTACTTACTGATAATTGGACGTATTTCTGCCAAACGGAACTGTGTGCGTTATGACATGAGCCGTGTTATGCATATATTCTTATGGGTCTCAGGGCTCCTGTCTCAATGCAGATAGTTCTGTTTGGCAGAAATACGTCCAATTGAAAAAAATCCCAGTGGACCACCAGACGAAGTTCAAATTTAAGCATTATGATAAAGCATTATGAGACGCTGGGTGCATGAAGGTCATTTCTTGGTTGCGGTATGGTGTCGGTGCGGTGCAGGATTTTCGTTAACTTTTCATGAACTACTTATAATAAAAGTACACGCATGAAATTCTTTAAAACTTTCACAAAATTTTCTTTATGATTTACAATGCTAAAAACTAAAAATTTTAGAAAATTTACGCAATAGTTTCCTCTCAAAAGTATAAAGTAGCGGTGGAGATTCTGAAACACCATTACCAAAAAACGTCCTTTTTTCACCCAACGCCTCCAATATTTTTTAACAAAATTTCACGTACAACACAATTTGTACAAAAAAAAATTATAGGAAGTAACACCTAGTCATAAATTGGTGACGTTTTCCGATGCACACTTTCATACTTGCCGCTCATAAAAAAAAAGGAACAGACGATGAGTAAGTTTTTTTTAGTCCAAAGTAGTGCGAAAATCACTCTTATCATTGTTATCAATAATGTCATACGGCATTATGCACCCCATATCAACACTTTAATTAAGTCTTTAGTTGAAACAAACTGAGCGATGTTAAAATATTAAAAGTTAGTCAGGTTAGGTCTGGTCTGTTGCTCCCGAACACACATAAATGGCAACGTGCAGTACACACTGCCCGCAAATCTGGATTAAGAGCCGGTCTCAGGTCTGAGCCGTTTTGGGTGCATTGTTACTTCTGTTGTACTTGACAGAATATCCCGATTGAGCGGTTATTAGACGTATTCCATGCCAAATGGAACTATGTGCATAAAGACATGAGCCCTGAGACCCATAAGAACATATGCATAACAGGGCTCACGTTCTAATGCACATAGTTCCGTTTGGCAGAAATACGTCCTATTATCTCCGGACAAAACTCTGATATATTCATTCAGATCTAGGCTCATCACCCCCCTTCCTTAGTAAAAAACGCGATGTTCGTGTGTTCTAAAGAAGTCTCCGACTCATGAAAATACATCGAGGCCCACTGCAGAAAAAGTACGTACAAAACCATCGAAAAAGGGCTGAGGATTTCACCTAAGACAATTAATCATTCACACAAATGCAAGGAGACATACAACAATTCTGTTTTTACGTGCATCAAAATTATATAACCCTTGAGGCGAACTGGCATCGACAAAGTCAATTATGATTTGGACTACATTTTGCAATAAACTTAGAGCTACACTATCTGGCTCAGCTTAGAAACGGCGTATGTACCATGAGTTTCCCTGTACAAATGAGTGATTTTACAAATGGACCAGAAATTTTAGTTCCTAATTATTGCAAAATGTCGTTCATTTGAGGACTCTTCTAGGAGGGGTCAGCGGGTCTGGGGGATTTTCTTCCAGAGGCAGAGATGGGTCCATGGGTCCTTCGCCGGAAAATTTCCGAATTGCAGATACGCCGGCCTAGAACTCAATTTTGGTTGCTTCCATGGTAAATTATCACATTTTCCTCCCATTAATTTTGGGGCTCTAAGGAGAGGAAATATCGTTACCATCCTCGGAAAAGCCTATCATAAAAGAGAGAGAAGTTTTATTTTCTCCGTAAAAAAATAATAAAAAAATCATAAAAAATGGTATTCTCTAGAGACCCATGATGACCCATGATTTCAAGGAATCAAGTAAAATCATCAGAGGTCGGAAGTGAGAGGCTGAGAGGGCAAAAAGGTGAGGGCAGAGTGAATAGGAGGGCAAGTCCGATTAAAAGTTTCATGGTGATCACTGATCTTCCTCATCTCAACTGACTTGGCAAATGGCATTCATTAAAATTCACCTCTCACCTTCGATTGCGATTCGTCGATTATCTCCTTGGCACTTAGTTACCCGCGGTCGTGAAAAATCCGTTCCAATTCCTTCCGCTTCGTCACTGCGTTAGTCTCTCCCGACCTTAATTTTAATTGAATCCCATCTTGCAGAAAGGGCACTGTTGCAAGGGGATTAATTTTTCCGGAGAAACGTATAACTGATCAAAATTAAGCTTGCCGAGTTCCCTTTTCTTCTGGTGCTCTAGTATGTATCGATCACACTAACATTTCCCCCCAAAAAATTCCTCATTCGCTTTGATAAAGTTAGCATTTGAACGTGAAGCCCAATTCACACTATCAAACTTATCACTTATCATTCGACATAATTGAAAGAAAAGTTGGATGGACGGTTGAACGCAAAACAATTTCATTCAATTACTCTCTCATCCAATTGGATGGAAAGTTGAGCGGTTGGATGAAAAGTTGAATGTGACGTTACATCCAAGTTTTCGTTCATTTTTTTTTTTTTTTTTTTATCAAATTGTTGATTTCTCAAGTCAGTAGCACACTATTCAATTTTTTATTCCCTAAGATGTATTCAAGAGTTGAATGAAAAGTTTGATAATGTGAATTGGGCTTTAGGAAATAATACCCTTTCTACTTATACGATGTTTTGAGAGGGACAACTTCACATAGAGTAATAAATTTCAGCTATTCGAAACAGGTCTAGTCTTCTATTTTTAAATCATCCTAAATGTCACCGATGCATACATATTTCAAATGAACCTTTTTTACTTTCATGAATACTATTGGTTTACCATGGATAGGAAGTTAAAAAATAAAAATAAATAAAAATGCAAATAAATAAAAAAAAAAACAGTAGTAACACGCTTCAACAAAACCAAAGATTCTGATACCATTATTCCAACTCTTAAAAAAGAGCATATTGCCTAAGGAAAATTGATCGCGAGAACCCAAGTAGCAGTGATCGCGGTAAGTTGCAATTTCATCGGAGAAGTATCGCGATTTTATCGACGTCAATTTATTGCAATATCATCCGATAAAAATTGCGATAAATTGCGATTTCATCACATAATTTAGCAATAAAATTGCGATTTTATCGACGGCGACACATCATAATATCATCAAACAAAAAATCCCAACAAATTGAGATAAAATTCTGATTTTATCGACCACGATTTCATGTAGATAAAATCGCAAAAAGATCGAGAATAACCGCTCAGATGATGGTCCTAGCAATTTTACCGCCAAAAAAATCGTTAAAAAATCACAACCTAATTTCGAAATATTTAGATTTTTCCGTTGAAAATTGCACTTGGGCGGCCGGGGAGGGGGGGGGGGTTCCCTCTCCTCCCCTCTAGTTCTAATTTCTTATTCCTCCCTCCGTGTATCTGCTCTCTGTATTTCGATCGTGCCCTCTTCAATTGGGAGGCCTTTAAAATAATTAAGCGCACCGCGTAATTCCCTAGAGGGAGGCGATCGTTTGTTGGTTTGTCTGTCGCGAGACTGCGCTGATCCCTGAACGGGCGTCTTGCTCTCACCACCCGTCCCTTGCGCCTCCCGCCTCCCCCCTCTCGTACATCCCTTGATGCTCCTCACCGGAGCACGTGTTTTATCAGTACATCCCTTTCAATTATGCATGCCGCTCCCGCTAATGGTCCTGTGGTCGCTCTCATAAATTTTGCAATGTAATTCAATGTTTTCAATGTCATTCTGCAGTTTGGGTTCTGTGAACCCAACCTGCAGCTCTGTGCACTGAAGCGATCGGTTTGATCGACTGGAGGCTCAGCAGGTTGATTATTGAAATTGATAGACAATGATATACACAAAGAGGAGTATGGAGCGATCCTATTGGTTGAAATGGGTGACTAAGGGAGGAAATGATGGACTAACTGGACCGAGTTTATCAGAAAGGAACCAACCCACATTTTCGGAAAAATTGAGTTAAGAATGTTTTTGAGTTCTACTAGTCGCTTATTTTCTCCTGCCCAAATCTGAAAGTTGAAAAAAAGGTAATTAGTCTGTGTAAATAGGGGTGAAATTTTATTTTGTAGATTGGGCCTTATGCAGGAATAAAACTTTCAACTTATTTTTCTCGGTTTTACCTTAATGTGGGTTGGTTGAGTTGGTTCCTCTTTGATGAACTCGGTCCAACCATAGGGTCTCTCGTGGGTTGCCATTAATTAGTCCATACCTATCTCTTTTCTCCATTGCAAACACCAGCTGCCAGGATAGATCAAGAGTTGTAGTTGCATAGTTTTCGGTTGGAAATTTCCCATTTTTCCTTTTTATGTATCACACGTTAATTGGCACCATTAATCACACCGAATTGCGAAAATGCGGCAGAGTTCTGACCTTCAGGATGACAACAGTAAATCAATTCCTGTTTTTGTGTCAAAAGTCTGGAGCAAGTCTGCACATCTGTCTATAGATCCGACACGAAATGCTTTATGAATAAGTATCGCTGGTGATATTCATGTCGTCACTAATTACCATTATTTAATCCCGATTTTCTGCGAGGAAAAGGCCCTAAAAAATAGAGGTAAGTCTTTAAGAAAATCGGTTTTTGTGAAATTATTAGTTAAAAATCGTAATTCAAATTTTTCACGGGAAAAAATTCTACGTCCTGCAAACAACATATAGAATAATTGGACTACATTTTACAATTTGGAACTATAAATTCTAGCCCGGTTTAAAAACAACGTATGTGCCATTAGTTTCCCTATGCACATAAGTGTTTTTTTCAAATGAGCCAGGATTTATGGTTCCAAATTGCAAAATGCAGTCCAATTCATTGTTACGTCAATCTAGAGACAAGATTTCCGTTTAATCAAAAATGTTCATAGATTAATTTGACTGTCTTGAGATTCGAACACAGGTTCAATAGCTGATTTAGCTGTTCTCTAAAACTTTGGTTTCTTGCATTTCCTTTCTTCAGCAGTCACGAATTCACTTTGGTTTGAAATTACTCTCTGAGCGAAAATTGGTTCGATTAAAAAAAAATTGACCCCGGTCTCTATCATATTATTTTTGCATTTCAGGTCCTCTAAACGCAAAGATTAAATATAAAATTACATAACAGCCATGTTTGATTAAATTAAAATAAACTCTATCCTTCTTATTTCAATCACAAAATTAATCCATCGAGCGTCCCTGGAGTGGAAAATATTTGCATCTTCCATTCCGAAGATGTAAGTTTTCGCTCACAATGGTGTATCTCAATTTTCACGTGAGCCGTGCTCCCCATATAAATCCATGCTTTTCAGAGCTCAAATGGAAACAGAGATACGCCCTCACCCCAGAGGAACGACGTCATGTCACCATCTTTTCGACGAAAAAACTGATCAACTGAATTTCTTGAAATCATTTTCACACATCCAAATCCAATTTCACTGGGGATATTAGAAATAATTTACTTTTTGAAAAATGGAGTAAAATTTGAGATTTTCAAGAAGGTTGCAATGAAAATGCATATTTTTCAACATCAACCGTGGGTATGATCTTTTGGCGTCTAAAATGGACCGTGTTAAGCAGAGAGGAACCAAGTCACATCAGCTATTGCTAAATCTAATTCGGCAATTCAATTTTTTACACGAGAACGGTTGTGTGGATTTTTTTCCAAATATCATTGAATTTTCTGTACAGCACGAAACAAATTCCTTAACATTTTCGTAGCAGGAATCCGCACACAAATCTCTCTCACAAAATCTCTTGTACAAAATTGAATTGCCACGTTAAATTCGGTGAAAGCCAATGTAGCTTGGTTCCTTTCTGTTTAACGCAGTCCATTTTCGACTCCAAAAGATCAAATCCACGGATGAAGTCGAAAAATCCGTATCTTCATTGCAACGTTCTCGAAAATCTCCGATTTTACTTCATTTATCAAAAAGTCAATTACTTTTAATATCCTCAATATAATTTTAGGTTAAATTTGGTAAAAGCCGATGTAGCTTGGTTCCTTCCTGTTTAACGCAGTCCACTTTAGACTCCAAAAGATCAAACCCACGGATGAAGTCGAAAAATCCGTATCTTCATTGCAACGTTCTTGAAAATCTCCGATTTTACTTCATTTATCAAAAAGTTAATTACTTTTAATATCCTCAATATGTAGGTAGTGCGAAACGGATGGAAATCGAAATCCCCGACTTTGGGTTACCACAGCCGGTGAAGCATGTCGCTTAAATTGTCATATCTTCGTGAAGATTCGCCACTTTTTCTCCCGGAAAAACTACAAAAAAAAAAAAAAAAAAAAAAAAAAAAAAAATATCCTCAATATAATTTTAGGTTAAATTTTGTACAAGCCGATGTGGCTTGGCTCCTTTCTGCTTAACGCAGTCCAAATGTCAAACGTTATCGAGACTGATCGAGGAATTGAAAGGAAAGAGGAGCCTGACGCCAGTCTCGAAAACACGTCGCGGTGGTGGTGGTAGTGAACTCAGGCGGCCCGACACGAGGGCGCGACGCGACGGCCCGCGAGGGCTCCAAGACGATTTTTGATGAAAATGTGATGAGTGGTTTATACAAAGTGATGCATGTAACTTCCACAACTCCCCACTTCCAAGCCGTATTTACTCACGGGATCACGGGACACCCCCGAGCCGGTGCGGGGAGAAAAGCTCTCGGGCCCTCCCCACCCCCTGTCGCCACCCTCGGCCGTATTGTAAAAGGAGGGACTACAACCTCTACGTCCTAGAACCTCGCCGGCGGCGGCGGCGGGCCGGTGCTCACGGAGGCGGAGGGTGGGCGCCACCCGTCAATGTTTATTGCGCGCCCCGAGGGATTTTTCCAACTCTTCATTTCCCCTGCATCAAAATTTATTTCGCCCCACCCTCCCCCTCGACACACGTCTTTGTCCGCTTGTTATTGCCCGGAATCCGACCAATTAATGCCGCTTTATTAAATATTTAGCAGGCGCGGTCGTAATTAATAGTATTGCTCACTCTTCGGGGAGATCCTCTCTTCCGGGCCGGGTTCAAACACTTTAGATGATAGTAAGTTTAAACGATTTTACCAAAAGAAAGAAGGAGAGAATTAAAACACGGGTGAACAAGGCTGAAACATTAAGGCAGGACGTTTCGAGCTGTTGCCAGCTCATTTTCAGCTGCAAAAAACACAAAAAAAAGTAAAAAATTGAGTGGCGACCTGACGCCTAGCCGTTATCAATTCCAGTGGTTACGTGATAACGGTTGGGTGTCAGGTCGCCACTCAATTTTTTACTCGTTTGTTGTGTTTTTTGCAGCTGAAAATGAGCTGATAACAGCTCGAAACGTCCTGACTTTTAATGTTTTTAATTTTTTAGCCTTGTTTACCAATGTTTTAATTCTCTCCTTCTTTATTCGTATATTCGGGCTATGTTTTTGTGTTTTACCAGAAGCAGGGTTACTCCTAGCGGTAGTATAGGTACTTGATTTTAGACACAGCGATTCTGTGTGGTAAAGATAACTAGACAAGGTGGTAAAATAGTGCCGGGTCTATACTATTTGGGGGAGGAGGCAAGGCTAAAAAGTTCAAAAATTTCAATCAGGGTTAACAATTTTGAGCTCTAATGGATATCAGTACAAGACTCAGAGGTAGAGTGTACAGCTCGGGCAGCATGCATTATGGACACTCTCCTCCCTCAGTCTTGTACAGGTAGTCATTAAAGCTGAAATTGTTTACTCAAATCCAAATTTTTGAGCTTTTTGGCCTTTTCTCCCCGCAAAATAGTGTGGACTCAGCACTGTTTTACCTCTTTGTTACTTCCATTTCGGGTCACGTTTCTTGATGTGTTTTTCTCCCGATTGCAGACATCAGGTAGCATTCAGGAGTACCATACTTTTGGTAGAGTTACGGTCTTTGCGACCATGGAATCTGTTGGTGGTTAGAATACTAACATGATTGTCACTTAAACCAGACTTTTTTTCTCGGGGTGTGGTGAATGGGTTCTTAAACGGTTTAACTATCCTTAAATATTATGTACAACTAGCTGAAATTTAAATCCGAAAATTTTTCAGGATAACGTGTGCGCCGAATATATTTTTTTGTTGCTGTAATTGTTATTTATTGCCGTAATGAATTTTTCTTCTTTCAGGAAGGCGGAAGTCACGATTTTGTATTTTTCAGGAAATACAATAACATGAATTCGGTCTTTCCATCTAAAATAAGGAAAGAAAACATACCGCCGGCGAGAATCCCACGACACGTATCTCAGTTTGCAACGTTGCAGACTTCCAATTATACTTTATTTTTTAAATGGAAAAAGTATGTATGTATGAGCCGCTTTTACGGCGCGCTTGGGCGCTCTGCGACGCCTATTCTCCACAGGAATCTGTCATGGTAGAGATCCTCCGGAAGCTGGCATCTCTCCATCTCTTCACGGATACCCTCTACCCACCGTTTGGCTGGACGCCCTCTCCGTCACCTACCTGGGGGGACCCACTCCAACACCTTCTTCGGCAACCTGGTATCAGCCATTCTCTGCACATGCCCATACCATACTAACTGCTTGGTCATGATATCGTGCACAATCGTCCCCTCAACGCCCATTATCTCTCGGACACGTTCATTCCTGACACGTTCTCTCCTCGAGATTCCAGCCGATCGTCGCCAGAAATCCATCTCGGTCGCCTTGAGCATTTCTTGGGTCCGCTTCTTCAACTGCCACACTTCACTGCCATAGGTGATAATAGGCTTGACAACCGAGTTATAAATTCTCTTCTTGTTGTCTTTGGAAATCCTTTGGTCCCAAAGGATCCCATTAAGCATGGAGATGGCTTTCCTTCCTAGAAGATTACGGTCCCGAATGGCCTGATCCAGCTTCCCATCCGAAGTCAGCTTCACCCCCAGGTACTTGTATTGTTCGCAACTTTCTATATGTTGACCATCCTCCAGGACTATGCTTTGCTGAGCACCTCCGACTGACATCTTTTTTGTCTTACGGACACTAACCTCGAGGCCCCATTTGCGGTACTCCTCCACCACCTTCCGGGTCATATACTCTGCGTCATCGTGATCTTGACTTATGACTACCTGGTCGTCAGCAAAGCATAGCGTGAACAGTGTTTCTTGGTCATTCAGAGGGACGCCCATGCCGGCACACTGGAAAAAGTTACTCGATATTAATTACCAGAAACATTCGTTAGTTTTCCTCTCGGTGGGAAGAAAATTCTATAAAGACTTCAAGGAAGTATGTTGATTTGTTCTTCTTAAAAAAAGGTGACAGGAGAGCGAAGATTTCAAAACACCATAAAAGAGATACGTGGTTTTGTAGTTTTACCATCGGTATGATACTCTCTTCAAAAAAATGAAATAGGAGCGGAAAATTTGAAATATCGCAATGGAGATACAAGGTTTTGCATTTTGGGCATCAATGTGGGATCTCCCCAAGGTAAGGAGCTGATTAAGGAACCAAAGGCGTGGCGTAAATTGCGATGTATCGATTATTATGCCATTTAAACCTACACATGTTTCTACGTAAAGATAGTGCCCAACATGCCGTTGCATATTTGTTTCGAAGTCTTGAAATCCAAATAAAAGAAGATTACACATCAACGGTTAGGTTTGGTTAGGTCACGCAACTATTCGAGCACGGACGTAGCCATTTTTCAAATCCGATCAATTGAAGGCGAACAATTTACGTCTCACCGCTTGGGTTTAGTTAGGTCACGCAACTCTTCGAGCATGGACGTAGCCATTTTGCATATCCGATCAATTGAAGGCGAACCATATACGTCTCACCGCTTATTGCGCAACTGAAAGCGCGATAGTGATTCCTATAATTTTTGATTTCTACGTTCTTTTAATTTGCTGATTGAGGCACCTTTGGAACTTTCATTACATGGGGCCTAATACTATATGATGAGAAATTTATTGTTCTTGTGCGCACCATCGGAGGAAAACTTCTCATACATTTTCGAACACGTTTGAGAAAATCGAACTATCGTGAAAGGTGTCAAAATCAAACGTAGACAAGACACGTTTAAAAAGGCAATCTATCTAGGAATTCAAAACTCATGAGGAGGTTTAACAATAAAAGTACGGTGTTGCGGACTAGCGGCGCTCACCAGTGGTGAGGCGTGAATGCACGATAATCGATATTTCTCACTTCGAAGCTATGTTAAAGAATCGATTATTAAGGTGTTCGCTGCAAACACCCTGTTTATCGATCCTTTTCCATAGGTTTGACGGGCAAAACAATCGATATATCGCAAAGCACGGCACGCTACTGTAAGAAACGACTATGAATACGGCCCTAAATCCCAGAGAATCAGATGAAAAAGTACCTCCCTTTTGCAATTTGTTGGATTGTGCTTGTTGAATTGACTGCGCTTATCCCGTAATTTTGAGCACCTCACGTTCCGATCGAAACGCAGGGTATTCCGCAGCAGCCCCCTCGACGGTCCCTCGGAGCCGGGGAGTCAGGGCGAATTAATATTGCAAAAATTCTGTCCTCTCTCACAATTCCACGATTGCTCACAGCCCAACATCCACGGGATCGCCTTACGACCCGCTCCAAATCCCTGCAACTTCTGACTGTTTGCTTTTCCGCCTGGTGGCGCCCTGCGCAACATCAAGGGATGCGCCTACGTTCGTGCCCTCGATGAGGGAGACGAGATTCGACCAGGGTTGCGCCATCGAGCCCAAAAATCCCTTCCTCCAATGACGGACGAGCGAATTTTTTCGTGTTCGAAGGCAACTTCGGATTCAATTTGAGTTGCCGAGCTTCGTTCATGCTTGCTGCCCCAAGCGATTCCCCACCCCCGCTCGACGCTATATGGTCTTTTCATTATTATTATCGTCGTTAATTTTCTGTTTCCAATCGTTCACCCCCTCTTCCTCTCCTCTCCTTCTTAACGGGTGGGAAAGTGATTGGTGCGGGACAACTATTGCTTTATTACTGACATGCTCATGAAGGGCTCGGTGGCACAATAAATAGGGAAGGTTTTTCTCTAGTTTCAACGCAATTTAAGGCCAAAAGTCGGCTCATACCGGTGAAAATTCAAAAATCATGACGTTGATTAAAAAATTAACTCTCAACTAAAGACTCTGAATGAGCATTAATTGAAAGTTAATTGCGAGAAGTTTTGGCGCGTGCGATAAAATTACATAGGTAGACCTACATTTTGTAGTAACAGCAAACTACCCTTCTGTGGCCCTCTTTAATACAAAAAATATTTTGATTTTTTTGGTTTTCAAATTTCCTTTTTGGGAGAGGAATGACAAATTCCTCAACCCCTAATATATACCCCGAAATAACGAACCAGATGACGTCATATTTTTTTAAAGTACAAATTCATGGTTGTATCATAAGCATGTTAGCAAATTCGGAATTTTTAGGAATTCTTTTGAATGGGCGGTAGCGGGGGGAGGATACTCGCCACTCCACCCTAAAATATGTAATCCAAGAGGCCTATACACCCTCCCAAATTTTCGACGTATTGTCTTTCAACGTCTTTTCTGACAGTATCTTCTCCGTTTTCCTTTTCTGATGACCATACCGCAGCACAGCTATTTGGTCATAATGTCGAATAAGAAGTCATTCAACACTTCAAAAGCTGACGCAATACATTCTTACCCGCTTCCTTTTAGATCTTTCTGCTGACCTCCTCTGGATCACCCCCTGACCTCAGTGGCGTGGCGTGCTTTGCGATATATCGATTGGTATGCCATTTAAACCTATGGAAAAGGATCGATAGAGGGGGTGTTCGCAGCTAACACCTTAATAATCGATTCTTCACCATAGCTTCAAATGGAGAAATATCGATGATCGATCATTCACGCCACGCCACTGCTTGACGTGATATTACCGGGAGATCTGAGGTAAGGATCGCTTTAATTCAAATCTAGTGTATTGGGCTATTATACTGCCGTCCTAAGGAAGAACGCCGTATGAGCATTAGAATACTGTCAAATTTTCTCGCAGGAAATATTTATTTTCAAAAAAAGTTACGAACGGTTTTCCTTGAAATTTTCAAATATTTCAGTTAAATTACGAACGAAATTCTCTGAGAAATCGGAAGAAAAATATATGCAACTTTTCCCGAAAATTCGTGATTTATCAAGGGAAATTTGGCAACGTCTGAATGCTCATGTGGCGTTCCTCCTTAGCATGGCAGTATAATACGACTAAATATCTTTGATCGCCAGAACATTGGCGTGGCGTGCTATGCGATATATCGATTAGCTGTCATTTAAAACTATGGAAAATGATCGATAAATAGGGTGTTCGTAGCGGACACCTTAAAAATCGATCTTTTACTACGAATTCAAATGGAGAAATATCGATAATCGATCATTCACGATCGCCGGAGCAGTGACGTGGGCTTGAGTATCCTTGCTCGGAGCGAGGGGAGGGGGAAGGTTCCCGGGGAGTTTATTGGAATATAGAAATGAGAATAATAGGGAAGTGGTGCTCAAGTGGTTGCACTGTGGCTCAGTCGGCCACGTGGCCGCAATCTCCGCTCAAGAGCGCCCTTTCGCTCTTTCGCCCTTCCGCATGTCCGTGTCCCTGTTTCAGCCTCAGACCTCCCTCGGATCACCACCAACGCGTCTATTTCTCATTCACATAAAAAAAAAACTTTAATAAAAAATGCTGAATATATATTCAGTAATACACCAGGCGGTAAGCTTGATATGAAAAATCAGCTTCATGTGATGTCAGTGATGTAGGTCATACGTGATTTCATTTGCACGAATTTACGATAAAAAAAGTCTATTTATACATTAAGAGTTTTGGAAAAAGACTTGGAGCAAAAGATGAGGAATTTTGGGGTCAAAGGCTCCCAGATGCTTCAAGTCCTCAGTGGAACTTAGTGATCCACCAGGTGGTGAGCTTGATATGAAAAATCAGCTTCGTGGAATGTCAGTGATGCAGATTATACGTGATTTCATTTGGACGAATTTACGTAAAAACGTCTATTTATGCATTAGGAGTTTTAAAAAAGACTTGGAGCAAAAGATAAAGAATTTTTGGGTCAAAGGCTCCCAGATGCTTCAAGTCCTCAGTGAAACTTAGTGATCCTCAATAGGATTAATTTTCGCTTCCCGTGGTGTCTACTATCGTCCGGAATTTCTGGAAAGTCTGGGAATAGTACTGATATTTTGAGTGCATGCGATTCGGAAATACCAAAAAAGTGCGGGAATTCCGCAAGAAGGCCTAGAATTTTTTCTTTCATACGACATGTGTTTTTTAATAAAGCTTCACTCAAAAAACAAGTATGGGAAGAGTGACTTACCGGCCGAGTTATGAATCATGGAGCCATAGAATATAGTTCGTGGAGCCATGCTTATAGGTTCACGACCACTAAAGTATGGCTCAGAAAGCCATACTGTAGACGGTAAGTCACTTTGGTTAGAAATTATGGATCTCCGGGCCATTTTTTATGGGTCTCAGAGTCATACCTTTTTTTGAGTGTTGGAAAGTAATGCAATCTCCCGCGCCTTAACTCTTAGAGTAGTATTTGCCTGCAATGTCGCCATTGTGCAGCCAGTGAATCTTCAAGCCACCAATAAAATATTGTGTCTACGTCATTCCTGTCGTATTTTGAGGAGATACTGAATCTCTTGGGAGTGTACAGAAAAAGCACCGTGAAAGTACTATTTTTGGGCCAGGCTGTTTTAGTAGACACCCTGGATTCCTAGTTGCATGCTCCTCGAATTTGACCGCATTTTGCAATTTAGATCTACAAATTCTGACTTAGTTTGGAAACGACGTACGTACCAATAGTCTCCCTATGCAAATAAGTGTTTTTACAAACGAGCCATTAAATGCAGTTTTCAATCGCAAAATTCAATCCGATTTCGCATATCCCTAACAAGCGAGTCTTAAACTTTTGCCTCCTCCAAAACTCGTCATTTATCAAAATACTTGTTTTCTTCAATCTCCTTTTCCTATTTTTTTCTTTTTTCAAAGTAAATCTTTCGAATAAACCACTACGCCACACTGCTAAAATCTGGCTCCAAAATCAGTGATATTTATAAATTTTGGAGGTGGGGCGAATGGTGCAAGTGGAGACCCAAGAGCAGTGACAAAGTGAGCGAGGGGGAGCGGGTGCGGCGCTGCTGTCAGTCGGAATCAGGACCGGGAATCGAGGCTAAGTGGCCACTCTACAGCGAGTGGTCCCGACAATATCCCCCCGGACGATGTTTGGAAAAATAATCACAACCCACTACAATAGCGCAAACTCGCCACCCTGGAGCACTTATATCTCATACTTACTGTCAATAAAACGCTATCCGCGGATGTGATGATCCGCTCAGGCAGTTCCGCAATCAAGTTCCCAGCAAATTTGAGAAAGTTTCACTGAAAAACAAACTCCGGCCGTGGGAGCCGCAATTACGGGCTATATAGACATACCGTCCGTTCCGGGCTCAAAGGCCGAAAATTCCGGCTGCTGGAGCCGTAGCTTCGGCCTCTGAACCCGGAGCAATCGAAGCTACGCCTCCAGCAGCCGGAATTTTCGGCCTTTGAGCCCGGAACGGACGGTGTGTATATATAGCCCGTTATTGCGGCTCCCACGGCCGGAGTTTTATTTTCAGCGTTGGTCAAATAGATTTTGAAAAGAACACACCGGCAAGACGCACCAGTCAAATGAACATAATAAGTTGGTTCATTGCACTGAAAAAAAAGTTACGGGCTATTCAGGCTACATAGACATTCCGTCCGTATTGGGCTCAGAGGCATAAAGTTCCGGGTGCTTCAGCCGTATCTTTGATTCCTCTGGATGCCATGCCCGGAACTTTCGGCCTCTGAGCCCGGAAAGTGGACGGTATATCTGTATAGCCCTTTAGTACGGCTTCCACGGCCGGGGGTTTTTTTTCAGTGTGTAAGGTCAGCCCTGAGTTGACACGTACTTTTTCACTGCAGAGGGAAAATCTCATATAGAGTAAATTTACCTCTTAAGTTGGTTGTCGCGACACTAGTAAGAAGAAGCCTAGTAGCCTAGTAGCCTATAGTAGAAGTACGAAAAACACCGTATATGAACCTTCAGTCATTGCCAAATTTTCTCGGATAAAATTTGAATTTTCTGGGAAACTTGTAATTTTGTTCTTTCCATTTTTCAGACAATTTAATCCGTATTGTAATCTGAAGTATCTGAAAATTCCAATCGGGAATACTCATAATTCCATAAAAAATAAATATTTTACTGAAGGAAATTCAGTCAGTTCCTGATGCTTGTTGTTCATACGGCGTTCTTCCTTACCACGGAAGCACGATTATGAACCCTACTTCAGATTTCCCCAACCGAAGCTCTGCCCAAATTATTTTGCTCACGTTCAGTGAGGTGGCATATTTGGCGATGAATCGATTAAGCTGCCATTCAAACCTATCAAAAAGGATCGCTTATCAGGGCGTTCGCAACGACCACCGTAATAATCGATTTTCTAGTATGGCCTTAAATGGGGAAATATCGATGGTCGATTATCACGCCTCGCCGTGCTGACTGCTAAGGAAGAACGCCGTATGAGCATTTAGACGTTGCCAAGGCTCCTCCGATAACAATCAAAATTACTGGGAAAATTGTGAATGTTGTTTTCCAAAATTTTCAGACAATTTTGTACGCAATTTAGTAAAAAATATCTGAAAATTTCAAGGGAAAATAAGCATAAATGGACCGCGTTAAACAGAAAGGAACCAAGCCACATCAGCTATTGCCAAAGTTAACGGGGAAATTTTATTTTTCACGAGAGGATTTTTGTGCGGATTCCTTTGAAAATTTTAAGGAAGTTGCTATGTGTTATAAAGAAAATTCACTGAAATTTGCACAAAAATCTGCACAACCGTTATCATGTAAAAACTTAAATTGCCCGTTTAAATTTGGCAATATCTGATGTGGCTTAGTTCCTTTCTGTTTAACGCTGTCAAAATGTTGTCAAAAATACATGTTTATTAAGGGAAATATGGCAACTCTTGACTGTTCATACGGCGTTCTTCCTTAAGCCGGCAGTGTGCTCGTGTGCTTATTTGCATAATTTGGCAACCGCGCGCATATTTGTCATTTATTTGCATTGCGCGGCCTTGCGCCTCATCGCGGGGACCACTCGAGGGACCGAATATGAGGATCTGTTAAAATATGGACAGCGCGGGGCCGCGGGGTGGATGAAAAAGGCCTCCCATTATTTTGTCGCTTATTCGAGCCGTAATCGGCATTTTTTGGCCCCCTCACGCGGCCCATTCGAATTATCCGCCACTCGAGGCCCATCGAAAACCCTCGGATTTGATCGCACTCCCGACGATTTCGAGTGGAGGATTAATTCTGTGACCACCTTATTTCTTCCTCTTCTTCTTCTTCTTCTTCTTCAATGCTTAGACAAAGCAAGCATCGTTAAATATCACCTGTGGTCTACAAAAGGACTAAAAAGGCCGAGTGGTTTTTGCACACCACATAATGGTAAACTCACCGTACTCTATGCGTTACTTGCGTATGCACGTCTACGTATCTTCCTCATCCGCAGGCTGATTATTTAAATTGGTGGACAAAGCGATTGACAAAGAAGACAAATGGAGCTATCCAATTGGTTGATATAGTTGGGTTAGACTAACAAGAAGATGATGTGCAATATCTATAAGTGTCTCTTGTGGGTTGCTGTTAGTTAGTCTATTACTATTACCTCCTTTGTCCATCGGAACCACCCGCTTCCACCGACAGGATCGCTCTCTTCGTTTCCTTTGTCTATCGCCTTGTCTGTCGCCTTGTCCATATAAATTGCAATAAAAAGTGCGCTAGAGTGCTCTGAAACAGGCTTGTATAAATACAATGAAGGAAAATTGGACGGAGCTAAACAGAAAGGAACCAAGCCACATCGGGATCGAACCGAGAAAATGAGGTTTAAAGTTTGGCTCCTGCATAAGACTCAATGTAAAAGATAAACTTCAAGTTCAATTTCTGCAAAATTTGCTCCAACAAAAACTTTGAATTTTCGGCGATAGATAGTAGAGCAGTGGTTGAGTTCAAGACCACTCATAACTCAATTTTTCCAAAATGTGGGTTGGTTCCTTTCTGCTTAACTCAGTCCAATTATGAATGTTTCACAGCAACGATGAACGACGAGAGAGAAACAACAATAATGGATAAGGAAAAAACTAAAAATTGCTATTTGGACTCTACTGCTAATTTTTGGAGTTTTCGGCCCTAACTTCCCCCAAGAATAGTGGGCATTCAGCACTATTACCATCCTGTTACTCGTATTAGATATGAAAATGCAGAATGAAAATAAAAAATAATCAAAAGCAAAAAATGAAAAGGATGATAGTATGATAAATAAATATAATCCAGGCAGCGCAATCCATGACGAATTTACCAACTTCGGGTCGCTAAGCGCTAGAAGTACAGCTACAAGTCTATTGGAGGTGGGTGGGCCAGAATCCGTACTTCAATGTATGATGATCGATAGAAGATCCGAGATTCCTTTTTCGATAACGGTTGAAATTTAAGAACAGGTAGAAGATGGAGATTAGAAACATTTTCAAATAAAAAAACATTTAAAAAAAAAAAAAAAAAAAAAAAAAANAAAAAAAAAAAAAAAAAAAAAAAAAAAAAAAAAAAAAAAAAAAAAAAAAAACTAAGAAAAACTAGGAGAGATGCTTGCCCAGGGTTACAAAATGTACGAGGGGTTTGAATCGAAGTGTAATAATACAAGACAGCTCTAAATTCGAAGTACAGGCGTAAATAGTTTATGCCCTCTTTTGGAAGCATTAGAAATTCGACCCTGTATTCTAAAGCTGCCAACCAAGCCGATGCGGAAAATTTTGACAAAAACATACGGATGGTATCCTATTATTTACTGAACGCCGAATGGCAAAGTTCTAAAAATTCACCTTCTGTTCACGTGCGTTTTTTGGGACGGTTTTCCTGTTCATGCACGCGTGGGTTTCTCTGGTCGTTGTCACTTTTCGGATAAAATCCTTATTCATACAAATAGCTAAGTGAGAGTGTGCCGTCGCTCTCGTAAATGTGGCTAGGTCACGTCGTAAGTGGGACAAAAACTGACTGAAGAAAATTTATTTGTTTGATTTTGAGCTGAACTATCAGGAAAATTAATTTATCATCTGTTTACCTATCCAAATCAAAAGCGATAAAGCACAAAAGGAAATTATATTTTACTCATGTGTATGAGCTTAGTTTTCCGTCGTGAATTGGACTGCATTTTGCAAAAAGGAACCAAGAGCATTGCAATGGTGCTAAGATTGTGCATCTTCTCTTGTCTTGGAAGAAAAACCTGGTCATCTCTCATCTATAAACATTTTCTATTTCACACGCTAAAAACTGTAAATTTAACACAAAAATTACCGTGTAAACATATTTTTGCATGATTACAGTAATTTTATTGCGAAGGGCGAAGTCGCACAATCTACAATCTTAGTAACGTGGCAATGCTTCTGGTTCCTTTTTGCAAAATGCAATCCAATTCTTCACCAAGATGATTAAAGGTTGTTTAATCAGGAGTATAAAATCGGGAACCATCCCCTCTTCTCGTAATATTGTTTTTTCCTGCACTGAATTCAATATGATTCAAAGCGGTGCAGGCAATTCTGGTTATTATGCAAAAATTAAAAAAAGACAGGTTCCTGTAGACGTTACTTGCTGTCAAAAGATGAAATACTTTGGAAATCAGTTCATCAGATTTAGGTATAGAACGAACAATTACAAAAGATGAAATTTTGGGAATGATGAAAACTTAAATACCACTGTAAAAAAAATTCTCGGCGTTTTTACCAAGGTCCGTTGGTACCTTTACCAACTCACTTTTTTCTTACAAATTATTGGTAATTTCACCAAGACAGGCTGGTAAGCTTACCTAAAAACCGGTATTTTTACTGTTTTTCTCAGGTAAGAATACCATTTTTATTGGTAATCAATTCCCGGTAACTTTGCCATTTTATCTCTGTAATTCTACCACAGTCGATAAAAAATATTGGCGTTTTTACCAAGGTCCAGTAAAATTACCAATTCTATAAATGGTACCTTTACCAAGAAAAAAACTGGGATCAAATAGAACCCTGAATTCTTGGTAATTTTACCCTTTTCTTGGTAAATACACCGAGATTTTTTTTTCAGTGTAGTAAAAATTCATAGCGACTCTCAGCGCAAAGAGAATATTGACAGTGAAACTCCAAAACCTTACTTCGTTTGCGGCGATTAAAAATCATCACTCCCAGATTTATTTTTTTACAGAAGAACAAGGCACGAAAGAAATTATCACAATTCCAACTATACTCCTGACTAATTTTGGGGTCAGTTATTAGGGTACCTGCACCAGCCAGAGCGCAAAAGGTACAATCAGCCAAAAGTGTGGTTGAATCAACCATACCTCTGTCTGGTGTAACTATACTCTTAAAATCAGCCAGGAGTATAGTTAAGATTGTGATTATTTTTTTTTTTCTTTTTTTTCTTTTTCTTTTTTCTTCTTTTTTTCAGTGAATCAGCATAATTTTCTAAAGCTCCCTCAATATTTACTTCGCACAGAGAAGAAAAACCACGGAAGTTACCAAGAATTGACGTTGAGGAGCTGTCCATTTAAAAAGTATGACAGGAAGTCTGCAACGTCACAAACCAAGGCAAGTGGTTCAGAAAATTGGACGTTTTCATGCTGAAAGGACACATGAGCATAGAGTTTGCGTGTAACGTAGCTCCTTTTAGCATGAATTCACCATCGAAATATTATTTTCACGCTCTGAAAAAAGGTTCAGTCATTTGCATACATAAAGCTCTTGGGGCGTGCGGAGGAGATGCTGAAGCAAAAACGGAAGAGAAAGACGAGAACAAAATGGTGCCCTCACATATACACGTATTTTTGCTAAAAGGACCTATGTGCATAGGGTTTGCGTGAGATATACTTCTTTTTAGCATAAATCCGTCCATATTCGGATCGCCCCTCCTGGCGAAGCGGCTCGAATCCATCCTTCAATGCCATCGGAATTTATTTTTCTCATATTTCAAGGGTGCGGAGTGAGACGTCATGAACTGCGCGGCAGTAGGATGAGCCCCAGGGCGGGTTCCGCGGAAGGGGACCCGGGGCTCAAGGGCCGGGCAAAGGGACCAGCCGAGCGGCAAAAGGGGTGGAACGTCTCAGCATCCCTCGCCGGTGCGGAAGAAGGGTGGCGTGATCCCGTGATTTGATGAAATCTCTGACGGGAAGCCATCATGGCCGGGGAGGGTGCAGCGCGCATCGCGAGGGGGTCCACCCTCCCGGGATAATTGCCCGTAACCGGCTTAAACCCGCGACCGGCCCGGATTTCGATGTCTCAATCGGGGAGTTCTGCACCCTTCCTCCGGCTTCCAGGCCTCAACCCACCACGATTCTAACACTTCCAATCGCAGAGGAAAAAGTTGAATTGAGGGGCTTCGAGGACAAGGTGCACAAGTGCAGTTTTTGAAAAAAATTAGATATTCATGAACTCGACGAAAATAAGTTTGAAAGTATATACTTTCTGTCAAAAATTCACAACTAAAATATAACTTTCAAGCATCAAAAAGTGAGTTGGAGCTTTCTTTCTGTCATAAACCTCCATGTAATTTTGAAACTTTAAACACGTACCTCTTGGAATACCAAAAACTGCACTTATGCGCCTTGTCCTCTAAGCCCTTCGATTCCTCCGACTCTATTATTGAAATAGGGTATCTCTGCCGTGTCAATGAAAAACGCCGTAAGAGCTTTCAGACGTTGCCATAAATTCTTTGACAAATTAACCATTTTTGGGCAATTTGTAAGTATTTTTTCCAGATTTTCAGAGAATTTTGCTCGTAAATTGATCTAAAATGTTTTAATATTTAAAAGAAAAAAAAAAATTCAAAACTTTTGGCAAATAATTGAGAGTCCATACGATGTTCCTCCTTAGCACGACAGGATCGTTGTATGCTAAAGAATGCAGCGAAGGTGCGATTTCCTCGTGCGGCCACTAGAGGAGCCTGCAGATTCCAGCACATCTGAGGGCCGCCATCTTTGATTCACAAGTCGACAAGACGTCGGAGCAACGACAGGAAACGAGTCGAATATCTAATTAAGCGAGTGGCCAACCGGGTCTCTTGTCCAAACAAGTCGTAGCTCAGTCGCTTTAACGATGAATAAATATGGACCCACTTTCGTGGAGAAATATAAGATAGAAAAAAGGAAGAGGAAGGGAAAAAATTAAGTGGTTCGGGGAGTCGAGTGTGCATCTTGGCTCGGCGCTAGGTGCACGGACGGTCTGCGGGAAAGTACTCGCTTCTGTCGCCGGAGGTCCTAAGGAAAAACCACGTAAGAGCCTTCAGACGTTGCCAAAATTCCATTGACAAATCATGCATTTCAGGAGAAATTTGTCGGTATTTTACTTCCAAATTTTCAAGGAATTTTGTTCGTAATTTAATCTGGTGTGTCTTAAAATTTTTTCAAAAAAATGCTCATAATTTTCTTAAAAAACGCATATCTTTTAAAAGTATATTTGGCAACATTCGAATGTCTATACGGCGTTTTTCCATATCACGGCAGTGTATGAAATGAGAGAAGATGCTAAGTAGATGCGTGAGATCGATTTCTAGCCCTCTTATCCACGGACTTGAGATCTTCATCACATAAATCGTTATCCGTGGGTATGTTTTAACTACTTCGTTCCGAGGAAAAAGGGCGGCTCACATTTTGTGGACAAAAATTGAAGATCTTACTTATATAGAGATATAGAGATCGATCTCAGATCTACCCAGGCTGGAAAATGAATTCATAATGAGAATATGTATCAGAGAATTTATAATGAACTGTGATGAAAAAGATGAGGTTAAAAGGGTCAAACGCTGAAAAGTTAGGAATCATCTCTTGCTTATCATCATGACATCAGTATAGATCCCTCATATCCTGGGTGAAAGCAGGTCTTTCAACCTATTTACGGACTAAAAGTCTTCATCGCGAGAACTTTCACGAAAACTTGATTTAGGGTATGTTTTGTTAATATTTTATTTTAGGAGGAAGTAAAGCTTAACATTCATTTGATTTCCAGATCGGGCTTGGATCTCCTTCAGATTGGGGAATTAAAACTGACGTTATAACGACAAAATGTCAACGCATACGGTACCTTAACAGGTACTTAACATTTCTCGTCAATTTTTCTACGGACACAACCCTATCTGCGAAGGACTTGTTCCTGTACCAATTAGTAATAAACCAAAATTCATTCAAGCTAAATCCACCAAGGTTTTTTTCATTTTTCTTGTCTCAAATGGTAGACTATTTTCTCCGTGACTGGAAAAGACTGATCAATTTTCGAAGCTATTGTCGATATCAGGTCTGTGGGTACCATGAGTTTTCAAGACACAAAAAACCATATTCTGAGGCTACATTTTTCAACAAAAAAATCTTTTTAATGTTTGACATTGGTGTTATATTTATCACACCACAAATCAGGAACAAGTAAAGGGATGGATAGTTTGAGGAGCTTGAGAGATATTTCAGTCGTCTGACAACTATGTTCTTCAATTTACGATTTAGCTTCATGAGAGTGGCCAGACATTTGAGCTGACCTATAACAAAGCAACAACACGTGAAGCACCGTATATAAAGCGGCAGTAACACACAATTAACACTGTATAAATGTTGTGACTTTAATACGGAAATCTCTCTTTTCTGCCTCCTCATCTCGCATCTTTTTCTCTCATTGTTACTCATATGATTTCATACCTTAGAGTAAGATTTGACTTCCAATGTGATCGTTATTTCCCCCTCCAAATTTGGATGCAATTTCATACAAAGTTCAGGTTGTAAGGCGTAAACTTGGAAATGTGTGTTTTTTTGTCTCGACATGGAGGCCGCGCTTAGCAAATCCTTGCTTCACCGGGCCCTCGCACCTATTCCTTGTCGAAAAGCGGAACGTGTTTGATTTTATAGCCCAATCAAGCGGAGGTGCGAATAGCGGGCAATGACGTGTTATTACTACTGGTGTTCACTTCTCGGCTGCCGCGTATTTTAGCTAGCACGCGCGAGTTCACCATCCACCCACTGTTGTACAGATTTCTTCAAAATCTTTATACTCGGTTTTTCCAGCCGAATAACCGAGCAAACTGAGCCTGATCATTATTACCAGTTAAAATCAGAATTTTTTGCGACCGTCTCTAATCACCTCCTTCCAGGAAGAGGACCTTCGTCCACGGATTCATGCAAAATGTCCAGTTGCGCACTCTTCGACGAGTGGGGTCATGTAATCGGATTTTTAAAATTTGTATGGTGTACTCAATACAGTATTGGATCTTGTTTCTGTATTAGATCTATATCCGATCTGCTTGATCATCGAAGTAACAGTTTACGAAGAACTTTGACTGGTTGTAATAGTGCTTGAAATTGTAATCCCAATGCTGCTTCTGCAAGTAATAGCTCTTTTAATGAATCTGTAAATCTATGATAAACCATCATCACATAACCTAGTATTTTCACGCAGAGGAAATGCCGTTAGCTCGGGAAAAATATGCAGGGGTTGAGACAAAACTTGATTAGGGAACTCAAAATTGTGCTGGGACGACCCCAATAAATTCGCATCCTGAGGCCTTGTCAACCCGGGCCGTTTCACGGGATTTGTCCCACGGACGCATCTCACTTACAAAATCAGGATAAAAATCAATCAGTTAATCAATATTTTCCCCAGTACTGAGTATGGTCCTTGCGCCCCTAAGGCCAACCGAGAGAGAAAGAAGAAGAGAAAGCGCATTGTGCGATATTTTGTTGGAACTCCATTTGTCGCGTTTGTTCAGTTAAAATAATGTGTCTTATTTGAGGAATTTAGAATGTCGGATTGCGCGCTCTGTCAAACGGAACTAAGCGCCATGGAAAAACATTGCGAGTATTGGACGGAGTGCGCCTGATGCCCGATTCCGCCCCCAATCCAAGCCCCCCGCTACCTTCATCACCCTATGGCGCTTAGTTCCAATTGACAGAAATACGTCCAATTGGAAAAGCGGGATTTTAAATTCAGCACAGAGAACTATGTGCCAACTGAATGCGAGACTCATGAGCCGTGGGCATGGGAATAAGAGCGTTGTAGACAGGGCTCACGAGTTAAAGCGGACAAAGGACGACAACGGAGACGGCTTTGTTGCCACTGACGTCACTGGCGAATGGGACTGCATTTTGCAATTTGGAACCATAAATTCTGGCTCTTCTAGAAAAACACTTATGTGCAATGGGAAACTAATGGTACATACGTTATTTTAGACTGGGTTGGAATTTATAGTTCCAAACTGCAAAATATAGTCCAATTAGTGTTCCCATCCATTCTTACCGCCCTAGAACTGACGAACACATCCAATCTTTCACACCCGCACATAGTTCTGTTCGGTAGAAATACGTTCATTTATTTTTGTGTAGACTTGTAACAAAATTTAAGCCATGAAATGAGGAAAAGAAGAATCTAAAATCATACTTGCCTCTTTCTCTGGGCGTATAGTTGGTCCGGGGCCGTCCAGAGGCGGGGCGCTGGGTCCCGCGTGTGAGGCCGAGGCTTGGTGGCGGGCGCGTCGGAAATCAAACATTTTAATAGCTATAAAATCAAATCAAACAAGGTTCCAGGCGGCCGTGGCGGTCGCCGCGGCGGTGCACAGTAGCCGCCAGAACAAATAGCCGAGCGCAAACAGACCGGGAGCATTTTTTTATTTAAAACAAGACTCGATAAATTGATTCGCTCGGAAAATAAATACGGCGTCTGATAAGACTTTTGTTTCCCCGCCTCGACGCTGTTTGATTTCTGTCCGGGCTCCCTTCATTAAGTGCCGTTTAATTCCGTCGTTTGCTCCGTGACGTCGACGTCAGGGAAGCGCGCTCTCGCACCTCCGGGGCTCAGGTGTGACGCCAGGACAACGTCGTACGAGCCTCCAGACGTTGCCTTGTGTCTTTGGCTAATCAACAAACTTTCTAGGAAAATTCTGAGTATTTAGCCTCCAATTTTTCAGACAATTTTGTTCGCAATTCAACGTAAACCATCTGAAAATTCCAAGGCAAAATGTGCATAACATTCCTCAGAAATACATATTTTGTCGGCGGAAATTTGACAACGTCTGAAGGCTCATGCGGCGTTTTTCCCTAGCACGAAAGAAGAGGTGTCAAAGGTGCAGCGTGGTTCGAAGCAGTGGCGTGGCGTGCTTTGCGATTCATCGATTGATCTGCCATTTACACCTATGGAAAAGGATCGATAGACAGGGTGTTCGCAACGAACACCTTGATAATCGATTCTTCACCGCAGTTTCAAATGGGGAAATATCGATAATCTATCGTTCAATCCTCGATACTGGTCGGAGGTTGTGAAACGGCCGGTTCCAATCCCCGGGCCAAGCCGCGCCTTTTAATTTCATTTCGATGTTCCCTGCTTGGATGCGGTCCTTCCTGCTCCTGGCTACCGCCGCGACTCAAGGTGCGAGTTTGTCTGATTTGCGCTACGAACAAACTAATCTCTCCAGAAATGTAGCTTTCGAATACTGTAGCCTGATGGTTGAAGTTCGGTGTTCGTCGAACGGACAAGACGAGACTTTACAGTCACGTGATTTACCGGATGCGTCAATCGTCTTTTTTGTCATGCCTTGGTGTGATCAAATCGATGAAAAGCTTAATCAATCTTTTGAATCGCCGATGCTATGTGGTCAAATCCACCCGACATTTTGGGACGAACTGTAAAGCCGACCAAGTGGACATTTTGCAATTAGGAACTATAATTTCTGGCTCCCTTAAAAAAAAGTTTGTACCATTGTCAACTCCATAGAAACCCGTTTTCACGGATATGCTAGAAATTATAGTCTCTAATTGTAATCTGTAGTCCAATTACATACCGTCATTCTTCGTCAGTCTTGTCTTATTCGGTCGACGAATGGAAAATTTCATTATCCGGCTTAAGACGACCGATGTTTAGGGCCGATAGAAATCTCGGAATGAAATCCGAAATTATTTTCACTAGAAAAAAATATGGCAACACCTGCTGAAAGTCTATTTGATTTCTTACACAATATTACTATTGAGTGAAAATAACCAGAGTTTTAGTTGTATTCGCCAGAATTCTGGTGTTATATACCATAATGTAGTAAATGTTATGATAGAGTCTGGTGTTAATTACCATACTCGGATCACTGTGTGAGGGTATGGTAAAATCTACCATATCCGTTTTTCAGTATTGGTTCAGGAGTACATTCTGTCCAGTGGCGTGGCATGCTTTGCGATAAATTGATGGCTCCGCCATTTAAACCTATGGTAAAAAATCGATTATTAAGATGTTCGCTGCGAACACCCTGATTATCGATCCTTTTCCATAGGTTTAAATGGCATACCAATCGATACATTGCAAAACACGCCACGCCACTGATTCTGTCCCCCAAAAACCCGAGTGATGTGCTCGTTAAAAAACAAGGCCCGAAAACGTCTCGTATCCCTGCGCCGTCATCAAAGTGTGTGATTTACTTCTCTCCATTTCCGCTCCACCACAAGTTGCGAATTACGAGTCGCTTGGACTCGGGAGAAAAGTTAAAAAACGAGCCCCGAATACGTCTCTCCTATCCGTTGCTGGGTTGTTTCCACAGCCCTCGAAGCACCTTCACAAAAAGATACACGGAAAAAAGCACACAAATGTGGATATGGAGAGAAGTAAAGGACGCACATTGATGACGGCGAAGGCATACAACTATTCGTACTTGATGGATGTCCGTGTTGTGTGTGCAAAATTGAAGGCGCGATGGCGCGAGGCGTGAAGTGTTAATTCCTCGCTACAAGTTGCCAATTACGTGTCGCTTGGACTCGGGGGAAAAGTTAAAAAACGAAGCCCAAATAAGTCTCTCCTTTCTGTTGCTGGGTTGTTTCCACAGCCCTCGAAGCACCTTCACAAAAAGATACACGGAAAAAAGCACACAAATGTGGATATGGAGAGAAGTAAAGGACGCACATTGATGACGGCGAAGGCATACAACTATTCGTACTTGATGGATGTCCAGGTTGCGTGTGCAAAATTGAAGGCGCGATGGCGCGATGGCGTGAACTGGCAGTATCATGCTATAAGTCGCTAGTATCATGTCACTTGGATTTGGGAGAAAAGTTAAACAAACGGGAATGTTCTTTTGTATTAGAGTAGCGCTCAGCTATAAGTCAACGTTTAAAGTGAAAACTACAAATTTAATTATTTGATGGCCCACCGGTGGTAATTACAAAATCTAAGTAGAACTCAGATGATATGAGACTTATTAACTTTTGCTTTGATGGTATTACCATGACATTATTTTCCATGAAGGCGCGTTTTTAAGTTCACCGAGATATATGTGCACCGATGAGAAATTTATTCGCTGAATGCAATTGTCAGCAATCAATTTGGAGAAAACTACCCTGCCGTTAGTCCAATAAATTATAGAAAAGAGATTAATGTCATCCGTGCATCGATATCAGAAGCATGAAGTAAAGGTATCACAGATTCATATATTCTAAATATTTGAGGCCCATATCCAGTGAGAGCTGAATGAACTGGTGCGCTATTGAAAACATTGCCACTATAGTATACTAGAATTCAAGGCAGATTGAAATCAATAAGCGCTCCCTTTCGGCTGAGCGCTTAAAAACGAGGTCCAAATACAAATAAGTCTGTCGTATCTTCAACTATTGACACTTAATTTTTTTTTCTTTTTCTAGAAGGATGTACTTGTAGATCTGCACCTAATGCTCGTATGTATACAGGCATCATAAGGCCCCATAGACTAGCGAGGCACGTATTTGTAGCAAGGAATGGGTCACTTTGACCCGGCCTTGGCATCCAAAGGTTAAAAACATACAGAAACAACCGTAGATGTTCAGGTAAAGTCCTTTAAAACTGTACAGAATTGCCAACGATTTTAAGCATTTGAAATACTAAACACAAGCCTTCTTTTAATTAATTTGAGTCGGCGGATGTCCTTTTCAGTATTAATTATGTTAGAGGCGTAAAGAGCATGTCAGTCATATCTGATTCTACAATATACCAACTTAAGTTTTGATGTCACGATGCTTTCAGTTCCTATGCAAAATCAAGCAGCGGGTGCTTATACATATTGTTATCAAATGGAAAAATTCCTTAAATTTACCCAAATCTGATGGAAAATTTTATAATCAGTTGGATACGCGGCCCAAAGTAGACTGAATGAATGATAAAAGGCACATGAAGAGTTGCATGCTGTTTAAAAGGCTAACAGCTCTTCTTGTGTATAGTTCGTTCCCCTGTGAGGCTTATGGCACCACGCCGCAGCGCAGCACATCGGACGAGGGGCCGTTTCTCGTGGGCGCTTCTTAGCCTCAGGCCGGCACGTGACCCACCAAAACGCGGAACGTTTATATATACATTGTAAAAAAATGATAATGAAAAAATAGAGAGAGATTAAAAACGCGCATCTCTCGCAGACCCGTCATGATCTACCACGAGTGGCGATAGAACAACACGTAACTGATTCGAGCAATTGCCATAGTTGTCGGTTTGGTGGTCAAAAAAAATAGATAGAAACGAGTACTTTTAAGTGAACGTATTTCTGCTGAGCGGAACCAGAGACGGGTGGGAAAGAAGGGTTGTGCTCGTTAGTTGAGGGATGTAACAATGAATGGAAATATAACGCGCCGGTGACGTCAGCGGCGACGTGGAGATCGTCGATTTCGGAATCGGGGCTTTTTAACTCATGAGCCGGTGAGCCCTGTTCACAACGGTGCTGGCATATGCTCATGGCTTAAGGTGATTCGTCAAGCTCAAGTGACGTGGTCGAACTGGCGTTCGATATATCACTTCGATTAGGTAAACAATCTCTGCAGATTTTTAATTTCAGCAAAAAAAAAAAAAAAAAAAAAAAAAAAAGGACGACGGCCCCTGCGCATAAGCCTAAAGAATCACTCTAAATCCAAAAATCGGCTAAATTCAGAGAAATGAAAGCAGAATAGTGCTTGGAGAAAAAACCTCGCATTCGATACAGAAATTAATAGCTGAATCGAATGTGAGGTTTATTTCTAAACACTGTTCTGCTTTCATTTCTCAGAATTTTGCCAGTTTTTGGGTTTAGAATGATTCTTTAGGCTCATGCGCAATATAGGGCTATCGTCCTTTTTTGCTAAAAATTCAAAATCTGCCGAGATTTTTACCTAATCAATGTGACGTATCGCATGCTACTTCGACCACGTCACTTGAGCTTGACGAATCACCATAAGAGATAGAATACAGTTGGCACTTAGTTCCGTTTGATCTAATGTAAAATCCCACTTATGCATTTCCCCCTAAAGAAATGACGCCCAGTTTTGCATTGTTTCTCGTGTAGCTCACCACAAGCACACCCCATCCTTCCCACACGTCCCTGGTTCTGTTTGATAGAAATACGTCCAAATAAAAATGTGCACTCTAAATTTTCAACAATATCCATCAAAAATTGATAAAGATAAGTAACAGACTACGTAAAAAAGCGTTTAGTCGGCAATCCGCTCTCAGCTTAGTGTGTTTTTTTTTTCTTCTTTTTTTTTTTTATCAAGAGTGAATAAATTGATCATTTACGACAGCTCAACTCGGCATCAACGTTAAGCCGTATTCTTTCAATTAACACGTGGATATTATTTGTGTTTGTGTTGGACACGTGTATTGACTACGCCGCTCCGATCCGAACTGCGGTGCGGTGGGCTGCTCTGCGCTTTCGGTGGAGCGCGCTTTTCGACCCAGCAACACAGACGACAGCGATGCCGTGTTGGAAAAAGCAAATATTAGAGTTCCACGAGGAATCAACAGTAAGAGAGAGGAAAATACGGATTTTGCATTTCAAAACGAATAAAAATAAAATAATCAAAGTTTTATTTTGTAAAAAAAATAAAAATATAAAGGATTTGATGTAAACTTCCCATCTTTCACCAGAATCACACGCTGAATTTGGCAGCTGAATGTCGTTGCTCAACAGTTGAACTGTCGTAATCTTTGGTTTTTTTTTTCATCTACATTTGCGTTAGAGTACCTTGATAGAGAGAGTATGGACATCACGCCCCTCCACTTTCCATGGAGGCCTTATGACCTAACGAGGACGAGAGGGAGTCATTGCAGTGCTCTTATTTTCCGGAACTAGTACCAAATTCCGGAACATATGAGATATTCCTAAATTTTTCCCGGAACTTTTGAAATTTCAAAAAGGTTCCGGATCTTTTGCATGTTTTGAACCCTCTCGGAACTTTTGAAAAAATCTGAAAAGAATCCGGAACTTTTGACGGTCATGGACTGGGAGCACTGGTTCATTGCCACCTTTTGATGGTTATCACCAACCGCAATTGCTACCAACCTTACAACATTTTACATTCAAAAATATTTTTCCCGAAAATAGCACACGATCGTCCCCCTCGGGGACGATCTTTGACAACAGTTTTTCATCCTTTTAAATCCATTAAAAATATCGATTTTAGATGAAGCAAGCTGCCTCACCAAGAATCGATTGTTTTACATACATTTAAATGGAGGAAAGACAGTGTTACCGACTTTCAAAACTCGCCACCTCCTCCGCCATTTTAGTGGAGGATTTTCAATCGTTTGACAACCACGCGACCGCACTCGCGTAACGACGTGCGCATCGAGCTCAACCCCGCTCAAAAACGTGGTAATTTTGGTAAGCTTTCTCTCTCTCTGCTTGGCTGCTCAACCAATGCACCGCCTTTGAACCGATGTGGATGCACTTTTAATGAAAAATAGGCACCTGCACTTACGCTCAGGTTACTGATAACATTGAATAAAGTGAATAATCAATTAAACAAATCACGGTTAGCATTTACGCCTCGTGTCGCGCGCACTGTCAAATATCAGGATTAACGCTACTTCATTCAATCGATTGGTACTGTTTGCTGCGGAGGTCAACTGCTCCGCGTCAAATGCGAAACTTGCAGAGGCGTGCTGCCGTAAGGGATCCTCTGTAAAGTTCTCTTTATTTCCGCTAGAAAAGTCACCTCTCTCATACCGCTGAGGAAAAATGTCGTATTATTCTTTAGACGTTGCCAGATTTTATCCAGTAGAAACCGAATCTACTTCTATTAATTCTACTATTTTTCTCCAAATTTGTCCGAAAATTTTCTTCGCAATTTGATCTAATATGAAAATTCCAAGCAAAAATATGAACAGCTTTCCAAAAATATATATGTTGTATCCAAGGAAATCTGGCAACCCTCGAATGTCTGTACGACGTTATTTTCTATATGATTTTAGGGGGGGGTAGGGATTTTTTCTTACAATGCATTTTCCCGACGAACTGCGTGGTATAATAGAACTGCACTGAGGAGGACGGTAAAAGCATATTTTCACCGTATTTTTCCAGGTATATCCTCGTTAAACTCTAAATTTAAACCGAAAGCAGGATAACGCCAAAATCCACCAAAACCGTTTATATAAAATCAAGAGAGATTACGCCTCAGGCGCGAGGCGCTTTGGTGGGATTGGACCGCGAAGCGGTCAGGGGGCGTATCCGCTAGTATATCTTCGTTGAATAAAAATTTACAGGACGTATATAATATCCCTTTTCATATTCATACGTGAGACAGAGAAAAATCCAATTTTTCATTTTTCGAGAAGAGAAAAAGGTAAGGGCGTTACACCGATTCCTAAAATAACCACGATTGCTACAAAGCTAGTTTTTTGGAAACTCAGAGAGTGGTTGGATTAGTTCCTACTGGAGGTAAGAGCTAAGTTGAGTCTATCTGGGGCCATGTTCGTTAGCGCCTCGGTGCGAGCCTGTGAGACTCCGAGTTGCCGCCTCAATAACCTCGATCGTTCAATTATCGGACGAGAATAACCTCCTCTTTCTCCCTGGTCTGGTGCGCTCTTTTCCCATGAGCTCCTTCAACCCTTTCCTGCAGCTTCTTGAGACTCCGCTATAGCGTTTTATCCGAATCAATTAGCATGTGAACCGAACCTTTAGACGGTGAGTGAGTGAAAAAACAAGAAAAAGAAAAAAAGGGGGAAAACGAAAGTAAAGCTCAGCTCTCATAGGGAAGTGCTCGCTATTGAGCGCCCTAGGAGGATCCAGACAGCTTAAACGGGAGGGGACGTAAGGGGGGGAGGGGACGTAAGGGGGGGAGGGGGCGATCACCTCCCTAGCCAGTCTGCCCCTGTTTACGTGCCTTCCGATGATTTTAATTTCATCATTTTCCTGAGAAATTTTCCTTTTCAGAGAAGATGCCTACAGAACGTTTGTCCCATGGAGAATGATGTGTGTATATGTGGGGGAGGGGGGTTGGTATCAGTAGGTCCAAAGTGGCCCCCTTCTCAGCTCCCTGGATCTACTATTGATATTAACTCTGGAAATGCGAAGTCGCTGATCTGGAGTCCAGACTCTTAAAAACATTGACAAGAAAAAATACTCTTGATTCAAACACTCTTGCTTGAATCAAAAGGAAATCCGCCTGAATCAAGAAGCTCGGCTCTTCGATTTAAGGGAAAATCGGACTGAATCAAGACTAGAGTCCCTTTATACTGAAAGTCAAGACAATTTGAATCCATTTCTGATTGGTTCCCGTATTTTAGGCCTCCACAGTGTCACAAACGGGAATAAAGATTACATTTTCACCAATTGCAAAGATTATAATCTGGAATGGACCAGGGAATTACGGGTTCGGCAAGGAACAAACGGAATGAGAGGAGGAACGGAGAAAGG
>NW_017547904.1:313235-325906 GCF_001854935.1 Bemisia tabaci
CCATGTGCTACACATGCGTAAACAACGATAAGAACCCCGCCAATACATCACTTCTGCAAGAAAACAGCAAAAAATTAGGCCGGATTGTGACCCCTTTGCCCCCCCGTAACTCGAAAACGGTTCCTATACTCATCTTGAAATTTTTTCCTGAGTTTTCTGTTAGTATGAGCTTCCATTTAAACCTTGGTCCGATAGTCGAATCGAATACCTAAAAAGGGGCCAAAATTAGCCTCTTTTTTGGGAGGCTCTTTACAGGACGTATATAATATCCCCTTTTATATTCATACGTGAGACAGAGAAAAATCCAATTTTTCATTTTTCGAGAAGAGAAAAAGGTAAGGGCGTTACACCGATTCCTAAAATAACCACGATTCCTACGAAGCAAGTTTTTTGGAAACTGAGAGAGTGGTTGGATTAGTTCCTACTGTGGGTAAGAGCTAAGTTGAGTCTATCTGGGGCCATGTTCGTTAGCGCCTCGGTGCGAGCCTGTGAGACTCCGAGTTGCCGCCTCAATAACCTCGATCGTTCAATTATCGGACGAGAATAACCTCCTCTTTCTCCCTGGTCTGGTGCGCTCTTTTCCCATGAGCTCCTTCAACCCTTTCCTGCAGCTTCTTGAGACTCCGCTATCGCATTTTATCCGAATCAATTAGCATGTGAACCGAACCTTTAGATGGTGAGTGAGTGAAAAAAACAAGAAAAATAAAAAAACGGGGGAAAACGAAAGTAAAGCTCAGCTCTCAGAGGGAAGTGCTCGCTATTGAGCGCCATAGGAGGATCCAGACAGCTTAAACGGGAGGGGACGTAAGGGGAGGGGGCGATCACCTCCCTAGCCAATCTGCCCCTGTTCACGTGCCTTCCGATGTTTTTAATTTCGTCATTTTCCTGAGAAATTTTCCTTTTCAGAGAAGATGCCTACAGAACGTTTGTCCCATGGAGAATGATGTGTGTATATGTGGGGGAGGGGGGTTGGTATCAGTAGGTCCAAAGCGGCCCCCTTCTCAACTCCCTGGATCTACTATTGATATTAACACTGGAAATACGAAGTCGCTGATCTCGAGTCCAGACTCTTAAAAACATTGACAAAAAAATACTCTTGATTCAAACACTCTTGCTTGAATCAAAAGGAAATCCGCCTAAATCAAGAAGCTCGGCTCTTCGATTTAAGGGAAAATCGGACTGAATCAAGACTAGAGTCCCTTTATACTGAGAGTCAAGACAATTTGAATCCATTTCTGATTGGTTCCCGTATTTTAGGCCTCCACAGTGTCACAAACGGGAATAAAGATTACATTTTCACCGATTGCAAAGATTATAATCTGGAATGGACCAGGGAATTACGGGTTCGGCAAGGAACAAACGGAATGAGAGAAGAACGGAGAAAGGCATTTGAGAATGGGCCGATCAAAGATTACGAAAAACTGCCAATTTCTGTAATCTTTATTCCCGTTTGTGACATCCATGAGCCGAATTGTCTTGACTCTCAGTATAAAGGGACTCTAATCAAGACTATTTTCTCTTGTTAATGTTATTAAGAGTCTGGACTCTAGATCCAAGCATATTTTTTTTTTTCCATTGAAATTTCGCGAGGAATCAAGTCAGTGTGCTGAAATGCCTGTCAACTTTCTTGATGGGCATAGCAGATATGGACATGAACACGGTTATGCTTTGTTGATTAATTAATGTTTTGATAAAGTACAACATTTTTTATGTTAATCAATTTAAATTTAGGTCTTTAAATTTATCCACAAAAGTTATAACCTTTATTTATGGTTTAAGGATTTCTGGATTTCCTCCCTTTCTTGGATTTCTAATTAAATGATTGGTAATTAACTATTTTTGGTATCTTGGGTTTAAGTTTTTAATAAGATTAATAATCTTAATCTCGTTTTTGGCAGTTTATTTTTATTTACAGCTTTTTTTCTTTGCTATATTGGTATTTAGTAGGTGGGTAAAATGATGTACCATCAATTTTATTAAATTTGGATTATTAAGATTTTTATTTTTATCATCTTATCTTATTCTATTTATTTTTTATTAAAATTTTAAGTTAAATTAAAACTAATAATTTTCAAAATTATAATTAAATTTGCTAATTTAAATTTTAATAAAGAAGAATCGTAGTTTTCAGCTTGTCCTTCACGCGTGCGCGTTTTAAGGGCGGAAGGGTTAAGCGAGTCCTCGATTTTATGGTGCCGCATTTGACGAGAGGTGCGAATGGGCCTTTGTTACCCCGCTTTTATGGGTCTATCGTCCGACGGCGCATCTTTTTCATTCATTCATAAAAGGCGCAGGCGGCGGCGCCTCGGGTTAGTTGTGGTTTTTCAATTATTGAAACGCCCGCGGCGAACAATGAAAGGGTTTATGACCTCTGCGGCGCCACCTTATCCGTCCCACGGTCCAAGGTGTTTCAAATGAAAGTCGCGACAAGAAGTAATATATCTTTTTTATGATCCGCGCAAAATAATCCTGTAAGAAACTCTGGAATCTCTGTTCATTATAACCAGGTGTATCCGCGTATATCTGTCGAAGGCAAATATAGTCAAATCAGGCATTTTGTCAAATGCCTGGGCAAATAGTCAAATATTCTTCCTTAGATTGAAATTTTGATTTCCCACCCTAATTTTAGAGAAAATAAGTCGTCGCTCCGGTAAAAAAGAATTCTCTGTAGAAATATGCAGCATACAATTGTATTTTAAACGATTTTAAGATCCTGAATTCACATTTCTCATGAAATTTTCAGCACGTCATGAAACATAGAATTTTCAAAATTTAAAATGTAATAAAGGCATGTAAAAAGGAAGAAACAAGGAGAATTCGCGGATTTGAAGAGTTATCCTCCTCAAAATATTGAAAACCCGTGAACTCCTCGCCATAAATTTACAGAATTCCGAAAACTGTCAAAATTTAACTACCGGTCTAGGCATTTGACAAAATGCCTGATTTGACTAATTGCCTTCGACAAATCGATGGTGATACTACCAAGATACGTATCTCAGTTTGCGACGTTGCAGACTTCCTTTTATACTTCAATTTTTTACTGGAGACTTAATCCTTGTTCCCGCCTGTGACACCGTGAAGGCCGAAAATATGGGAACCAATCAGAAATGGATTCACATCGTCTTTACTCTCAGTATAAAGGGACTCTAGTCTAGACTTTTCCGTGTGATATAAGTCCGCTTTGGGGAGACGAGAGCCGTTAATTTCGGCTGGTCGGTGGAAGTCGGCTTCGCAAGTCGCGCGTGAGGAGGGGCGAGGGGAGTGTGGGGAGGCACGTTAAAAGGTATAGAATTTGAGATGGAGCGACTACGGCGTGTTTACACGGTGTATAAATTGATTGCTTACAGTTAACTAAAGCGCAGCCAGTCCCGCGTCTCCGTCTCCAGGGACCGGCCTCGATAACACAAGCCCCTTGATGCCGATTTGAGCGGATTTTCACTTGAACTGGACGTATTTCTATCAAACGGAACTATGTGCATTAAGACATGAGCCCTGATACCCATAAGAATACATGCATAACAGGGTTCACGTCGTAATGCACATAGTTTCGTTTGGCAGAAATACGTCCAATTCAACACAAAAAAAATTGACATTCTCTCAATGAGCCAATAGGCAAGGTGTCAAGTTAAGCGTTATGATATATTAGGGGGTATACTCCCTGGCCGCAACGCGGTCCAACCCCCGGAGTGTGCTCCGCGCTAAAAAGGCCCGCTCCGCGGGTTCTTACGACTTGGATTGCATTTTGCAAAAAGGAACCAGGACCATTACAATATTGCTAAGATTGTACAGCTCCTCTTGTCTTGGAAGGAACACCTGCTCATCTCTGAACAGTTTCTATTTTATTCGCTAAGAATTGTAAATTTAGGACAAACATTGCCTTGTAAATTTCATATTTTTTCAGCATATAAATCGTTATACCGCAATGGGTGAGGTTGCACAATCTTAGCTACATTGCAATGCTCCGGGTTCCTTGTTCCAAAATGCAATCCACTTAATCTAAATAGAGCGGTATTGTCCAGATACTATCTCCCATCAGTTTGTATAAAATAGATTTTGTTTTATTCGCACGAAATAAATAGTACAAAAGTTACACTTTTAGACACGTACATCGACGGTGTAAGTCGGCAATCACATGACTCGTTTGCGGTGTCTGAAAATCTCCGCTTCTACGTTATTTTTTTAGAGGAGAACCAATTGACATGATTCCTTGAAGTTTTTGCAGAATTTTCTTCGCATAGAGAAGAAAAATCACTGGAGTTTTAAAGAATAGCCGTTGAGCAGTTTTCCGTTTAAAAAATAAAGTGTGATAGGAAGTCTGCGACGTCGCAAATCGAGTAATGTGATTGCCGACGTACACCGTCGACATGTCTTTAAAAAGCTTCATTAATCTCTTAAAATATAAAACTTGACCTAGTACTTAAAACTTTACTTCATAAATAAAACTTAACGTAATACGTGAAACTTAACTTAACACATAAAACTTAACTTAATACACGAAACTCAACTCAATTAATAAAACTAAATATGTAAAAAGTAGAGTTCATGAGTTTGTAAAATCATGGAAATCAGTCCGGTGGATTTTTCGAGTGAACTTTGACCAAACAAAAAATTAAATTTTTAATCGTTCAAATGGGAGAATTCACGACCTCGCCTCGTAATATACAAAAAGCTGCGTCTTTTTCTTAAAAAAATCTGATCAGAGCGAGCTCATTTAGGGACTGTCGCCTGTTGATAGCCGTATGAATCATAGTCAACGGCCCAGTATTGGAACGCTAGAACGAACTGTTACTAAAAATTGAAAATTAGGGGATCAGAGAGCTATTGATAGTGATGTTTTCTCATCAAAATTTCACGTAGAGTGCAATCTGTGCAATGTATATTACTGAAAGTAACTCCTGAAAAAGATATTGACGTTTTTACATGCTCAAATTCGAACTTTCTGCAGTTTAAAAACAATAATCTACCGGGGTTGAATCGCACACGAAACGTTCCCATGACAATCTGTGCAGTATGAAAACTTGTGTTGCGATTTGATTGAATTAGACTCTCTTCATGTAAGCGGGAAATTCAAATTTTTCGTCAACCAATGATCATTAAAAATGTTAATATCTTGGTTGGGAATTATTGCCCATAATTTTCATGGCACAAATCGTACTGCACGTGAAATCGCCGAAAACGCCGTTCCTAAATTATGTAACGCACTTGTTCTGCTTTTTTAACCCCCACCCCTCCCCCCATGTAAAGCTTTTGGGACGTGGGTTCCTATCCTTCAAATTGAAAAAACAAAATGGCGTAACGCTCGATCCCCCCTCCCCGTAGGATCCCTTTATACTGAGACTTAAGTCAACGCGGCTCATGGATGTCACAAACGGGAATAAAGATTACACAAATTGGACGTTTCTTGTCATCTTTGATCAACCCATTCCCGAATTCCTATCTCCGTTCCCTCTCTTATTCCATTTATTCCTTGTCGTACCCCCAATGTCCCGGTCCATTTCAATTTATAATCTTTGCAATCGGTGGAACTGTAATCTTTATTCCCGTTTGTTACACTGTGAAGGCGTAAAATACGGGAGCCAATCAGAGATGGATTCGCATTGCCTTTACTCTCAGTATAAAGGGACTCTACCTCCCCCTGGAGTGTTACGCAATTTAGAGACGGCTCTTATGGACGGTATCATATTGAAATTTTCTCTTAAATTTATTACATGCAGTTGACACACGTTTCTAATGGCACGAAGAAATTTTATTAAAATTTATCGAAAAGAGATCGGCAACAATGAGACGGGGAGCTCAACAATCTGTTCTAATGATGCCTCTCTACGTTGCGTTAGGCCCGCGGACTCTCTGGGGAGCAGTGGAGGGTAAGAGGGGGATTCAAATTTACTCATCCCTTCCACCGCGACACGAGAGGGGGGGGGGCGGGGAGAACAAGGATGAGCATGGTGCTTCCGCTGTATTCCCACGAAGTGAACTGGCGTGAAATATTCTCTTTAAATTCACTTACAGATTTCTTTAATCATGGCAGGCCCTCTCCGTTTGATCTTTTCATCCCCCTTCCCGGACTCGATGCGTGACCACGCCGATTGGGAGTTCCTGCTAACTTCCCGAAACAGCCCCCATTACACAGTGGGGAGTATTTACATGGAATGGCGGACTTATCATGAATTCCACATTATGAATTTTTTGAGCGTGGTCTCTTGAATAAGGTTGGTTTTTTTTTCTTCGTCTCTCATTATTTTATAAAAAATAACTAAAAATTTTGAGAAGAGGCAACTGATCGAGGAAGCTTTACTCATACAGCTGAAAGTTCCAAGGCATGGACATATTCTGCCGTGCTAAGGAAAAACGCCGTATAAACACTCGAGAGTAGCCAAATTTCCTCGGATAAAACATGTAGGTATTTTTGAGGAAAGTTATGCATATTTTTTTTTAAAAATTTTCAGATATTTCAGATCAAATCGCGAACAAAATTGTCTACAAAAAATTTGTAGAAAAATGTTCACAATTTCTCCAATAAATTCGTTTTTTATTGAGGGAAATATGACAACGCCTGAAGGTTTTTCCTTAGCACGGCAGTATTGAGGGCCCGTTTATAAAAACGTAACATTCTTGGAGGTTGAAGTCTGAGCCTACGTTACATTTACGTTACGGTTGGAGGGGAGGAATGACCATTTGCGGTCACTTGTGAAAACGCTGTACATTACTTCCTGCCCTTCTTAGAGGGGATTTACTCTCATGCTTTGCGTATCTGTTTAATTTTATTCGATTATTTTATTTCAATTACTTTTTCTAATCGAATTTCGCGCCGGATTTCGGCCATGATCACTCGGTTTGTTCATAATTGAATCAATGAGTGCGAAAACACACCAACTCGGTAACTTAGAAATGCTCACTTTTCACTAAGGACAGACAATTATCATAAAGGTCATTGAAGTCACCGTATCTGTTCCAACTTGGACATTTAAAGTGTCCTTAAGTACTTGTTTTTAGGCACCAAAAATCTTTTTCATAGACTAACTTCTTCACCTACTATGCAGTTTTGTGTATGTCTCGATTATTTTCATTTTTTCGAGTTGGTGTGTTTTCGTTCTCACTGATTCAATTGTAGCGGTTTAATGCTTCATTCAAATGGTTTTTCACTCGTTCCGATCAGTTCACCTTCAGTATCTCGATAGGCAATGTAAACGGCTTCGGAGCAGCAATAGTTGCTCACTGCATTGCGACCAAGATCACTCGGTTTGTTTATGGCTGCGACGGCTTAATACTTCACTCCAACAATTGTTCCTCACATACTCCAACACCATACTTTTGGAGGAACTCGACTTTAACCTTGACTCTTTTAAGTGGCGTCTTGTGTGCCGACCACGTTCACATGTTTATCCTAGTTTTTACATAATTCAATTTTTTATTTAATTTTGACATTATATTGTTCCTCCAAACGTGCGGAGGAACATTTAAAATAAAATAGCGTTCGTTGAAAGTTTATTTTTGAATACTTTCCCCCACACACTGTGATCTTTCTTGGAAGGCCAGTGAACGACTAGCGGGTTGATTATTGAAAGTGATAGACAAAACCCTGGACAAAATAGACAAAGGGGAAAATGCTGCGATCCTATTGGTAGATCCGGGTGATAGCAATGGACAAAGGAATTAATGAATAGACTAACTAACGGCAATTCATGAGAGGCCCAGAGACCCTATCGTTCCATCATTTTCCTTCTTGGTTTATAACAACCACCAGTTTCAACCAATAGGATTGCTCCTTTTTCCCTCAGTCCTTTTTGTCTATCGCTTTGTCCATAGCTTTCAGTAATTAGCCTGCAAACATTATAATGGTTTCGTTTTGATTGAAAATGAACATTTTCTATACATCGGAGATAGTTTTTCTCAGCAGCATGGTCAAACTAGGCCAAGAGTGCGATGTGTTGCGAGTCTAACGCTGGACGATAGCGACGCTGATTACTGGGGCTGCGCAGCGCTATCGCCTATGAGATAATAATGAGCCCAATCGAAATCGGTGAGCAAACAGTTTCGGTGACTGGGGACTTTCCAACCCCGATGACAACGACATTGCACCGATGCGATGACGGCAGCTCCACAAGTGAATCGCCCGAAGATAAACCTAACAAGTCGATTTTCTGATGAACCTTGAGGTTCATAAAAGCCCTTGTATCCTAGGATTCAGCGAATAATGCTCATGGTCAGTTTTAACGTGCACCGTTCCTAATAGTGTTTGCTCTTTGAACTTGTTTTGAGCCTGAGTTCTTTGATAACCAGGGCAAACAATGCATATCCGACCTGGACTGTCGAGACCGGCACCTCTGACTCCTGTCACAGTGACAACAATGGAAATTTGAATCCATTTTCTCTGCGTTCCCGAGTGACCTGCATTCCTGGTTCTAAAAACGAGCACTTACTCCTCAAAAATTAAAAATTAGGGGAAATAGGATCAAAATCTGTAGAACAAGCTTTAAAGGCAACAGGTTTGGACAAATTAACGAACGTCAATTTGTCCAACAAACAAAGATTGCGAACGTTGAAGTTTTGGTCAATAAATGAAAATTATGATCAATAAGGGAAGAATGAGTCAGTTGCGCTGGTAACATAATCGTGTTTTGATGCTTGATTCTCGTAGAGTAGCTAAAAATAATAAAAGGTATCTGTCCCAACAGCAATTCTCTACGTTGAAATATTGAAAAGTCGGGTTTTGACGTCATCCACCGCGGCAGTGACACACTTGGTTTCCTCCACCTTCCTCTCAGCAGTTAGTGTGACGCACATTTACACTGATTACTCAGCGTAAAACTCGGATGAAAGTATGGTGGAAGAAACCAAGGGTTTCATTATCGCGGTAGATGACGTCAAAAACCCGACTATTTAAAGGGCGATATCTCGGTCGATATCTACGTTGCTGGACGGATCTTATTATTTTTAGCTGATCAACAAGAAGCGATCATTTGTACACGATTTTGTGCCCAACGCAACTGACCCATTAATTAATGGTTTTTTTAATGTGATGAATTTCGTCCGAAAATGGTTTGCCCCAGGAGAATAATGCTGGTTCTTAAATTAAACGATAAAAAAAAATAACCGTGTTGTTACTCTAATCTGTTGACATACATATATACGTTTAAGGAGAAAATTTCGCCTCCTGACGTCATAAGATGGTGAATTTTCTACTACTGCTACAGTACTAACAAGTGTAGCACTTCCGCGCACGGTGGATTTTCTCACTTTTATATTTATTTCTCTTCAACTTCCCATTTCCTCGCCTTTTTCTAGGTGATACCCAATCCGAAGCTTGGTAACCTCTCCTCCGACATTCTTTGCACATGTCCATACCACACTCTTTGCCCGGACATGATATCGTGCAAAATATTGCTTTCTTCCCTCATTACCCGGCAAATTCTTCCATCACAGACAGGGTCCCGCCTAGATATGCCAGCGGAACGTCGCAAAAAATCCTTTCCAATAATTGCACTCAACGTATATTGCGTTCGCTTCGTCGAAGGCCACACTTCATTATCATAGAGCATGCTATTTTTTTGGATACTGGATCATATAATATACATTACCAAATCCAAAAGTCTAAATTCTTCCCACTTTTTCTACTTATTTTAAGTTCTGAATAAATTCTCAATAGCACACGACTGTCCAGCTTCTCAAAGGAGGAGCCGTGTTATGCGAACAAAATTGAGTCGCTCAGGTCTACTCAAGAATTTAAGAGCACGTCATAGCTTAGTGTCATTGGAATGCCACCAATTGAAGTGATAACTATTTGAGCGCCGTCGTCATGGGATTGCAGGCGTAGCGGTTTGAAGGAAAATTCTATGCACGCGTTCAAAATTGCATATTCGCCGAGCCAAGTTCTTCCGTCTGCTCTGAAAACATAGGTATGGTAGATTTTACCACACTCTGACATGATGATACGAGTATGGTAATAAGGACCAGACTCTATGGTAGTCACACATTTTTACGATGAAGCCCGAGAGAATGGTAACGGGAGACAAACAAGGGGGTAGAACGGGAAACAAGGCTAAGATACAACTATGAAAAACCCGAGACGTTCCAACTGAAAAATGAGTCATTTCCAGTTGGAAAATAAATTAAAAATTAAAAACAGTGTATTTTCGAAGAAAATACACTAAAATATCGATGGAAATCCCGGAGACATACATCTTAGTTGTGAAAATCATAAAAATGACTCAGTTTTGAGTCGAAACGTTTCTATTCTTTAATTGTAGCCTTGTTTCTCGTTTGTTCCCATTGTTTTTCTCCCGTCACTCTCACTGAGAAAAAGCTATGGTTTATAAACCTATTAGTGGTAAATATGGAACACCTATAATAGTCGTAAATAAACTAATGATTCTCGGTCTGTGAACCATACTAAGGTCTCTGTACCTAATTAAGGTACAGAGACCATAACTAAGGTATATGTGCTATTATTATATGTAGAGGTACTACTATTAGTGGTGTTCCATATTTACCTCTAATAGGTTTATAAGCCATAGTTTTTTCTCAGTGATGGCAGCATATATACCATATTATGGTGAGTATCATTAGAGAATACTACCATAATTTTGATAATTTTCACTATATAGAATCACTGTTCAAAAAAATCAAGTAGACTTATCGTAGATGTCACCATACTTTTTTTCAGCGCGACGCTTTTATCGCACGTAAAAGCATATCGTAACGATTAAACTACGAAACGGGAGAAAGGGAAAGGAAAGGAAAGCAATATTAGCGCAAGGACGTGCTGAAGTGCGCAAACGGGGAGGGAAACCGGAAAGGGCCTCCGAGGGAGGTCCGGGGGGGGGCAAATCAGTGGAAAGCGGAATATCTGCGGAAATATAAGGGCGAGCCGGGCTGGTGGAGGGGCGGCTCGCCGGAGATGAAGGTGAGCTTTGTAATACGCGAGAGAAGTGTTTACATTGAGCTCCAAACTAAAATATTAAAACTGAAGGGGCCGGGAGCGCCCCCCCCCTCCGCCTCGAGAAGCTCCGCGGACTCGAGAGGAGGGCTCCAGCGTGTTATCGCTCTCCCCCCTCCCCCTCCCCCCTCCTCCTGCTGCCCTACAGCCCCGCCACCGCCCCTGGAACTCGGTGACCAGGACTAAATCATTTGCATAGATGTAATAGTATTATTATTGGTCGACGGTCGGGAAGGTGCGCCGTGCAGAGGAAAAACGTCGTATGTGCTTTGAAATATTGTCAAATTTCTTCCAAATCGAGGATTGAGGGGCTTAGAGGACAAGGCTCAGTAGAGTCCCTTTATATGAGAGTCAAGACAACACCCCCTCATGGAGTCACAAACGGGAATAAAGATCGAGGAAATTGAACGTTTTTTGTAATCTTTGATCGGCCCATTCTCAGATTCCTTTCTCCGTTCCTTCCCTCATTCCGTTTGCTCCTTGCCGAACCCGTAATTCCCTGGTCCATTCCAGATTGTAATCTTTGCAATCGGTGAAAATGTAATCTTTATTCCCATTTGTGACACTGTGAAGATCTTAAACACGGGAACTAATCAGAAATGGATTCACGTTGTCTTGACTCTCAGTATAAAGGGACTCAAGGCTCAGAACGTCGTTTCCTGAACGAAAGAATGTAATCCCGTACCGAGATTGGAAAATTGGCTCGAACGATGCAATTTTTGTCCAGAATTGTGCTGATTGCTGCACGAGATCGGAAGAAAAATCACGGACATTTCCAGGGAATACGCCCGCGAGACTCACCTGATAAATATGCGATTTGCGTAGGAAAATTTGGCAACATTGAAATATAGTTACGTCCTTTCGTAAGGGAAACAGCGATAATTGCAGTTTTTTCGAAAATTCTACTAAAACTGGTCTTACAGTATACTCTGTAAAAAATTTACTACTAAAATCCAATTTTTTAGTCACCAATAGGCGAGTTTAAACTTTTTCACCGCCATAAAGCTCCGTGTAATTTTGACTTTAAACGAGTATTTCTCGAATTATCAGAAACCGCGCTTATGTGCCTCGACCTCCGAGCCCCTTCATTATTTTCGCTGAAAGTCATGATGAAAATAAAGATTAGTAGAATTTACCATTCCTTCACGCTGTATTACATAGCGTCAAAGGAGTGAAAAATTCTACCAATCTTCATGTCAATTCTGCCAGAGGAATGGTTAACTGTAGCAGTGTATAGTGACGTTTACCTTTCTTCTGGCAGAATTGACTCTGAATCAATGCTCCCATTTCCCGGAACTAGTTCCGAATTTCGGAACTTTTGAGATTTTCCTGAATTTTTTCCGGAACTTTTGAGATTCCCGCAATATTCCGGATCTTCTGCGTTTTCCGGAACTTTTGAAAAAACCTAAAAAGAATCCCGTAACTTTTGTCGGTCATGGAATGGGAGGAATTGTAACCAAAAAGTTCCGAATCCCGGAACTTTTGACGGACATGGAATGGTAGCACTCCTCTGAATTGACGCTGTGTGAAATACAGCGTGAAGGAATGGTGAATTCTACAAATCTTTTTTTTTTTCAGCGAGTGACACCTCAGAATTTTCGGTCACTTGAGATTGTACACGGAAGAAAATTATCGGGAAAACTCCCGGAATTCGAGTCGGAGTGAGTTTGGCAACGTCCGAATGTGCATACGACGTTTCGACGCGGCGGAGTAAGCGATAATAAATACGGGAGTC
>NW_017547904.1:325931-386573 GCF_001854935.1 Bemisia tabaci
CTCCGCCCCCCCCGCCCCGCCCGCCTGCCCGCCCGCCCGCCCGCTCCCCGCAGATTGTCACATTTTATTTTTACGCTCAAATATTTTCGCCCGGTCAATATTTGTTATTTATTCTGTCCTCAAATTATTTATTGTTCGACTTTACCTTGCGAGTGTACGTAATAACTGTTAGTTTTCTTTTGTCGCGCCCCTCCCCCCCCCCCNCCGCGTTTGCGGTTCCTGCGTGGCGTTTGATACCTCCTTGAGAACTAACCTTACCGCAACGAAAACTTTCGCGGACTTCTCGACTCAGTGTCCGGTCTATTTGATGATCCGCGTGTTTGACCTCTCACCTCTAACTGCCCCCCCCCTCTCTCTCTCTCCTCTCTCTCCGGTCCTTCATAGTTTCCTCGTGTACGCTCGCGATGTTGTCGATCTTGACGTTTTAATAGGTTCAAACATACTTTTCAGCGCTGAACGGTCATAGAGTACCTTTATAGACAGAGTATGACCATTTCTGTGCCGGTTTTTCATTGGTCGCCTGAAAATAGGCTGACACGATGTTCTTGCGGCCATAAATAAACGAACAAGATGGTTATTATCACAAGAAAGTTCGAGGTAATGCACATCTTATATCGTACTGTGATATAGGCGAAAGGCAATTTAACGGTGTTTTCATGTGTTATTCGGAAATATGCTACTTTAAATTGTTACCACCGTATATAATTGAAATTTTTGTCAAAATTTAGCTTCTTATTAATGTGCGTCGTCAAATTCATTGTTTATTTACGGCCGTAAGAGCAGCATGAAGCCTAAAAACTCGTCGACCAATCAAAAAGCGGCACAGCTTTCTTGTGGTGGAAAGATACGAATGGCCATACTCTATCTATAAAGGTGCTCTAAACGGCCATAACGGATACTTTAATTGAACTGGATGGTGTGAAGAAAGGAAGTATGCTCCTAAAGTCGATGTATCAAAAAATGAGGACAATTTTTATACTTCTTTTACAATGTTTTAGAGTCCCTGACCAAAAAAAGTATTTCCCGTCTTCATATTTCAGAGACTGTCCACTTTTATGTTAGAGAATTGCAGCTGCCCTGAAAAAATGATTTAAAGCAAATTTTTCCGACGATTTACAGTTCATGCATATTAAGTAAATGGGCACTCCCCCCGTCCCGAATACTTTTAAAAATTTAAGGCATCTAATATGCATTAAATCAATTTCATGAATTTTTACCAATATAATCGTTCTTCCCTCTTCTTTCCTCTATTCTTTTCTTCTCTCGTTCTTACCTTGTTCTTCCTCCGTTGGTGACGAAAAATTTAAAATTCTTGCATACAGGCAAGACAAAAATATACTTGTATCAAATCGTGTACAACAAAAATTTTAATGAGCTCCTCAGTCAAACAGTGTTTTTTCCACCCTTATGTTTTTCAAAGTGTAAACAATGTTGCTTAGCACGGCAATACTGCCGTTCTAAGGAAAAATGCCGTATGAACATTCAAAACTTGCCAGATCTTCGTGATGAAATGTTTCTTTTGTAGGAAACTGAAGAGCTCACTGACATATTCAGATACTCCGGAATGAATTGCGGATAAAATCCTCTAATAAATTGCAGAGAAATGTTCACAAAATTCACTAGAAGTTCGTATATTATAGAGGGAAATTTAGCAACACCAGAAGACTCATACGGCGTTCTTCCGTAGCAAGGCAGAATAACTGAGCTATCGTTGAGATTGAGATTGTCATATTTTGATACTGCATAGACTGTCACAGTAAAGTTTAATGTGCGCTTTAACTCAACGCTTAAATATTGTCCTAATAAATAAATTTCACTCTAAACTAAAGTATTCACTCCTTTTACTTCTCAAAAAGTAGTAAAGATAAGCCTTGTTATGTAGGATAGGAATACTGAAACTTGTGAGCCCAGTTCACCTTCAATATTATGCTATGCAACACGGACAATAATTAATTGTAGAGCACGAACGCACGCCGAACAGTTGTGTCATATGTTGTATCGCAGTGGACCAGGAGACGAGGTACGAGTTTAAACATCCTGATATGTGGTTCAACATCAAAATTTCACGTGAAACACGATTAGCGCAATAAAAATAACTGATACTGACTCCCAAGTATAAGAGAATAACTTTTTATTTAGCATTGGTTACGATTTTGGATTTCCCACCCACAAGAAAAACAGGAGGCTACTTGAATCACATCGCAGACCTCAACCATTTTAATGAGCTTTTTAATCAAGTTTTAACACAAGTCGTTGAACAGAGAGTGTTTTTTAAATGTTTAAATGTATCCATCAATATATTTCTTAAAATACAGTAAGTAGGAATTAAGTATAAAATAATGATAGATAACTACTAATATGAGGGGTGCCGGACCCCCAGACCGTAAGCCCCTCACCGTTTGAAATGTTTGGATCCGCCAATGAATTTTGACGGAGAGTACATTTATCAGAACGCTTAAATTCGTACCTTGTCTAGTGATCCATTATTGTATGAGGCCGAACTGGAAGTATATTACCGTGACTCGGTCATCGGACGAGATCCCAGCTTCGTTCTTTTCAGCTGAATAATTTTCGGGTCTAGCGCGGTAATCGCCAATACAAACATGGTCGGTAATTACGCCCAGCAAACGTGTTTGTTTATTTGCGGAGGATGTTTATGAGCTCTTGCAGCGAGTAATGAAATGAAGGACTCAAGGTAACCTCTCCTGACCCTCCCCTCTTTCCTGTAAGGCACCAACACAAAGTTCCACGCTATGACCGCGACCCAAATTCTCAGACAAGTCTCCGTGGTCCAAGTCCAGATCAAGCACCAACTTTGGCACAATCTCAAACTCCGCTTTTTTCGCAGAGATTTTTGAAAATGATTATACTGGCATTCCATGAATGGTGAAAAGATCTGCAGAAAGACATTTGACGATAGTCGCAGAAACACGTGCTCGCTTCTGATTGGTACCGGATGACATCATTCGGTTCGGCGCAAAACCGGGGCGTTTTAAATTTGCGGAAAAGTTGTGCCTTTTGGGCTGCATATTCCTCGGTTTCTGAGTTACTTTTTCGCGTTTTTAATATGTGCATCGTGTTCTACGCTTCATTTGCCCTAGGAAAACTGGATTAACAAGTCAAAATGTGTTCATGGTTTAGTGACACATTCCACAAAGCTTTATTAAATAAAATTTTATGATGAAATTGTATGATATTTTTAAAACTTCTGTAATGAACTCAGCATACCGTCAAACGCATAGAAACAGTAAACTCTTAATTTCGAAATCCTGAAAAAAAAATATGATGAGTAGAGACTAAGAGAGAAACCGAACACGGAATTTGGCCTGGAACGGCGCGGTGCGAGGCGCAGAGAGCAATGATGACGAGAACGTGAGATGAAAAGGAGAAACCCTCGGCGCGGCGGTCGGCATGTAACACATAGTAGCGCCTACAAGACTGCATGAATACTTCACGCATTGCGCCAAAGACAGTGCGGTCGCTGCGGTCAGCGTGAAACGCATAGCGCCTACAAGACTGCATGAATACTTCACGCATTGCGTCACAGTGCGTGCAGCAGCGCGCGGTCGGCCCGAAACACATAGCGCATGTAAGACAGAATGCGTGATGTTTTTAAAACTTCTGTAATGAACTCAGCATACCGTCAAACGCATAGAAACAGTAAACTCTTAATTTCGAAATCCTGAAAAAAATATGATGAGACAAATTTCGATGTTTCTTGTCGATTCCTCTCATCAGATAATTCGTCGTCTCCCCGACGAAGAAGGGTAACTCCATTCCAATTGGCCAAATTGAACCAAACTAATAATTTATTTCACAAGAACGTACCTGTGCCATGTTTATCCAAAATTCGTCTGATTATTGCAGGATATTTGAGGCAAAATCAGTGAAATTTTCAGATAGAAATGCCCAAGATCCTCCTGCAGCCGGTTTATTGAAACTTCAATCGGCTATGTCGGCACGATAAGACGAGACATAGCCATATCTGCGCCGTGTAATATATCGATTTTCGAAAAATCTGGAAAATTGTTGAAACAGCGTGGAAAATGAAAATTTTTTCAGAAAAATCCTCTCTATTCTAATAAAATCATTTTTAAGACGCTCTAAGGACGAGGTGAGGAAGGGGAGTAAGACGGTCCATGGGCTGGGGTGAGGAAGGGGAGTTCAATGTCCAACTGAGGCAGTTTCAATTTGTTCGTCCGGGAGATTTCGACGATTTCGCTGGCCGCGAAGCAGCCTCTGGGGGCGCGTAGCGACCAGGGGGCGGACCCCCTATGGACATTTTAAATGAAAGTTTATTTTGCATCTCTCGGTGGAACCGATAGGAGCGATCGCATTTCGCTCTAAAGCGTTTGCACGTGAAAAGCGCGGCTTTGGCCTCGGCTGCCGTGCCACGGTAGAACGCCGTATGAGCTTTCAAGCGTTGCCAAATTTCCTTCGATAAAACACGGATTTCCGGATAAAATTATGAATATTTTCCTTTGGATTTTTCAGATAATTTTGCGCGCAATCTCACCTAAAGTTCCTGAAACTCTTCAGGGGAAATATTCATAAATTTCCTCGAATATAAACATTTTATCGGAGGAAATTTGGCAACGCCTGAAGGTCCATACTACGTTTTTGCATAGCGCGGGAGTCGGGTGGTCTGGTGCGAGGAGCGAGCAGCCTTGGGTCTAATTACGACAGCGACGGCGACAGCGAGAGCGAGAGCGCACGGGGTGAAACCTTAATCAATTAAACGGTAACAAAGATCTAAAAACGCGTGTAGCTCGTTCGTTAGTGTTTGCCCCGTTGTCATAATCAATTTGTTTGCCGTCGAGCGATAAAAACCGCACGAATATTGTCAATATGTTACCGAGCCGGGCCCGGGCCGGGGCAAGCGAGTCACCCGCTTAATTTACGGCCGCTTTCGCTCGTGTGTGGGTGATGCTCGTGGTCGTGGTGAGTCTGGAAATGAGGCCGCGTCGCTCCTGACGTCATCCTCGACTCGCGCATGGAGCCGCTATCGCCCGTCCTCCATCCTCCGTCCAATCGGAAAATTTCCCCGCGTTCCTCCCGTGGATGGACCACTAACTCTGCCGTGCTGAGAAAAACGTCGTATGAGCCTTCGAGCGTTTGCCAGATTTCCTCTGTCAACTCACTAATTTTCAGGATATTTTTTGAATATTTTTCTGCAAATTTCTCAGATAATTTTGTTTGTACTGTGATCTAAAGTGTCTGAAAATTTCAAGGAAAAATATTCACAATTTTCCTCCAAAATAAACATTTTATCGAGAGAAATTTGACAACTCTGGAATGTTCATACGACGTTTTTCCTTAGCATGGCAGTACTGATGCGCTAAGGAAAAACGCCGTATGAGACATCAGGCGTTGCCAAATTTCCTTCGATAAAAACCGAATTTACTGAGAAAATTGGGAATATGTGCTTCCAAAATTTTCACGCAATTTTGTATGCAACTTAATCTAAAACATCTGAAAGTTCCGAGGAAAAATGTGCGTACATTTCGTCAAAAATACATGTTTCATTAAGGGAAATTTTGCAACTCTCTAATTTGTATACGGTGTTCAGCATGGCAGTACTCTGCCGTGCTAAGAAAAATGCCGTATGAGCCTTCGAGCGTTGCCAAATTTCTTCTGGCAAATGTCTAATATTCAGGTAATTTTTCGAATATTTTTCTGCAAATTTCTCAGATAATTTTGTTTGTACTTTGACCTAAAGTGTCTGAAAATTTCAGGGAAAAATATTCATGATTTTCCTCAAAAATAATCATTTTATAGAAAGAAATTTGGCGACTCTGGTTTAAAACGTCTCGGTTTCGCGCCGATCCGAATGATCTCACCCGGTACCAATCAGAAGCTAGCACGGATTTCTACAACTTCCGTCAAATGCATGTGCTTTCTGCCCCTCGTAGAGGAAAACAATATCAGAGTCGAAGCTATGTCTTTAGAATCTAGGAATCGAATCTCATTCAAGTTGTCTGCAGTAAACAAGCAACAATTCCACATTGAAATAAGTTTTATTTTGACTAAAATCAGTAGAAAATGAGAGGGAATAGCAAGTCCACTGCCGTAGTGCATCACTTTAACTATTTTCTCGTCATTTCGGCGAGTTTGAAATTCCTTCAAGTCTTTGGATTTTTTAAAATCGGGCTTATCCGGGATGTCAGCTCCTAAAATACGCAATAACTCACCACATTGTCTATGTGCCTGGTACTTTCAGATATTCACTAAAAATGTGTCTTTTGATGGGTGTCAGGGCCGTATTAAGGGGGTGGCCACATGGGCCGCGGCCCATGAGGGGAAATTTAGGGGGCGGCAAATTTTGCAATTTTTTTAAATGTAGCCATAAAGAAAAATCAGATTCGGACAAAAACATTACGAACGAGAAAAGGTGACAAAATCTCTCATTTCCTGAGAGTATATCTCTAATTTTGTCGTCCCTCTGTGATACAATAGACAGCACCTTTAATTAGTCGAGTGAAGACTAAGAGAGAAACCGAACACGAAATTTGGCCTGGAACGGCGCGGCGCAGAGAGCAATGATGACGAAAACGAGATATGAAAATGAGAAACCCTCGGCGCGGCGGTCGGCATGTAACACATATTAGCGCCTACAAGACTGCATGAATACTTCACGCATTGCGCCAAAGACGCACGCGGTCGCTGCGGCCAGCAGCGGGCAGTGTGAAACGCATAGCGCCTACAAAACTGCATGAATATTTCTCGCATTACGCCAGACACAGTGCGTGCAGCAGCGGTCGGCCCGAAACGCATAGCGCATGTAAGACTGTAGCAATACTGCACGCATTGCGCCAAACACAGTGCGGTCAGCGCGGCGGGGCGGCGGAAGTTAAAATTATTAAACCACGTTTATGTTTGTTCTTTCATAATTTTTTCGTTCATTTCTGATAAATGGAGGGCCTTGTCCATACAGAGATAGGTTTCGCGCCAAGTTCCGTGAACTTTTGCTAGTAGTGTTGACAGGGCTTTCACAAAAAATGTGACCAACACGAGTAAACGCGTCTTATACGCCTCTCCCCCTCCGGCACGTTTACTTGATGGTTTTTATTGATGTTTCAAAACGAACGAGAAGGGGGCGGCAAAAGACAAGCGGCCCATGGGCGGCAAGTAAGTAAATCCGGCCCTGATGTGTGTAAGATTCACCCACAACCTCTTGACCCACAGCATTTAGACCCTTATAAACTTTTGTATGCATGACTTTTTGGAAAGAAGGAGTTTTAACATAAATGTATTTTACCCTACCTGAAGAAGTCGTGATGAGATCGAGTTGGCGAACTTGATTCCTAACTCCAGTTTCCAATTATTAAGACGTTAAATGTCACAATTAACATCGTTTTTTACAGGGAGAATGGAGGCAAAGATATTGGACGTTTTGTTGCGGTGCTCATCATAAACACGAAGGTTACAACGAAAATCACTTTATCCAGGACATCACGGTAAAAGATGGGCGGTGCAACTATTGCAACCCCTGAGTCGCTCAAATTGCATTTATCGAGGTGAAGGCGAACTTGATTTCTAACTCCAGTTTGCAATTATTCAGACGTGACCGCGAGAGCATTGCTTAATTCTAACTTTTGTAACTTGCAACTTAATGAATACACTTGCAGACGAAAAAACACGTAGGTATAAAAAATGTTGTGAGTGAATATTTTTGAGTAGAATAGTCTTGGGAGAATACGTGTGGGTGAACAGTCCCTTTTTCGAAAATATTGTGGATAAGTAGTCCTGGTACCGGAAAAGCATTAATGACATTCCTCAAAATTAATGTTATATTGGGAGAAATTTGGCAATTTCTGAAGGTATAACTGAAATTAGAAACGGACAGATTTCTGTCAAACGGAACTATGTGCATTATGACGTGAGCCCTGTTGCACATGTATTCTTATGGGTCTCAGGGTTCGTGTCTTAATGCACATAGTTCCGTTTGACAGAAATACGTCCAAATCAAGTTCGCCTTCATTTCTATAAGCGCAATTTGAGCGACTCAGGAATTGCAATAGTTGTATCATCCATCTTATAGTTTACCTCAAAATTTCACGTTTTATCGGGGGAAAATTTGGCAATTCCTAAAGGTTAGAAGGCGTTTTTCCTTCGCATGGTAGAATACGACCTTTAAGATCGCCGTCGCGGGAAGGGTTGCATGCAAAGCACCGAGCTCGCGAGCTTGGCACGGAAGGGTGGGGGAGGGGGTTAAGTACGTGAGCATTTTGTTTTTTCAAACAATTATGCTAGGCTGTTAAACGGTTCGATTGTAGTTGATAATGAACTGGTAATCCCCAGGGCCGCGATCGGGCCGCGGTGGGGCCAGATGGCAGGTTGACCCGAGCGCCGAGCCGAGGGCTAAACAAGTGCGGCTGTCAATCAACCCGCGGCGGCCCGCGCCAGCAACCATCCGCCGCGCGCCGCCCCGCTTAAATCCGCCGCCGATACACGGGGTTGTCGATCTCGCGGAGTCCAGGCCCCAGGGTGGCCTAAGTCCTATAGGCCTCGATAGACGATCGAATTCCGAACCAATTCCGATCAAAGGATGACTGGTGGTCACCATCTACCATCAAATTTTGACGGGCCGCACTTTCTTGATGAAAGTAAGAACAGACCGGAGTGCCATCATTCATCATTTCCTGCCAAAGGAAACATTTCTGTCAAGTTTTCATTTTAAAATGAAGCAAATTAATGAATTTCAGACTGATGACTCCCGACACTTTGATGCTACTTTGATCGGAATTGGTTCGGGAATTTGATAGTCTATCGAGGCCTTATGCTGCTTACATCATTCTGTCCCTCTTCTTACCTGAAGGGAGGCATAGGCGGATCCAAAAGGGAGCGTAGCTCAGCCTGTGGATGGAGTCAATTGGAGAGGTCTGGCATAAAGCTTTTGACTAAAACTGCAAATTTTGATGTTTATTTCGTCACATTTCAAATTTTAAGGGGTGCTTTCACAAGAAACGTTTATGAGGAAACCAACACTGGGAAAAAACACATTGGATCTAGAGTCCAGACTCTTAAAAACATCGAAAAGAAAAAATACTCTCGATTCAATCGGATTTTTGCTTAAATCAAGAACCAAGCCTCTTAATTTGAGCGGGTTTCCTTTTGAGGTAAGCAAAAATCTGATTGAATCAAAAGTATTTTTTCCTGTCAATGTTATTTCAAGAGTCTGGACTCTAGATCCGCAATGTGTTTTTTATCCAGTGAATGAAACTCCTTTTAGAACCTCAAAGTTTTGTATAATCGGAGTTATAAGCGTTTTAAGTTTCCATTTTTGTCCGACCTCTCCTATTGACTCGATCCGCAGTGCGTAAGGGACGTTAGCCCCCCCCTTGCCCGAAAACAAGATGGAAGAAAAAAGGAAGGAGAAAGGAAGGAAAGAACGGAGGAAAGTTAAGCTTACATTTGGTAATTATTTAGAACGAAATTGACTGTAACTACGTATTAGAGGCTTCTAAAATTCTAATATTTTCTGAGGGACGCCCCCTGACCCTCCTCCTGCTCTCCCATGTTCAAAATGTCTGGATTCGCCTGTGATGGCGCAAAAGTTTTCGACTGCGCGCCGATGAGGAGGCGTGGCCAACTAGTCTGATAAATTTAAGGGAGATTCGCTAAAAAAAAGTTTAAAAAGTTTGAAAATAGATATTAAATACTATCAGGATATTTGGGATCAATAACATGCGAATTTTTGACTAGACAATGGTAAAAATAAAAAATTATGATTTTTTTTTTAAAATGTATTTTTTATTTATACCTCTTCCGATTATTCCTTCAATTTCTCTTTTTTCCGTCGTTCCACTTGAGAATGGTCAAGTGATTGGCTCTGAATGAAATCTCTCAAAGAAAAGTGCGGACGTACGGTACATTGGGCCAAACGAAATTACTTCCGGAAAAGTGAAATTTTCCTGAAAAAGGGAAAAGTACGAATCATTTACCATTTACCTCAGGAAGTGAACTAGAACGAACAAAAAAAATGAAGTTGTAAACCCTCAAAATAGGGCCCTTCTTTGAACAGCCAGCAGTTTAATGCTAGAATCGAGCGAATCATCAATGTATTGATTTAGAATGCACCATTCTCACCACCCTCCTCAAACGGGAATTTCAGGACTTAACGGCAACATTGCAAATATCGTGGCTGCCGACCTGCACACCCCCCTCCCCCATCCAAATCCATGACGATTGATCTGAATTAATTATGAGGTGTTCCTGTCTCCCTCTTACTCCTTCTTACACCCGCACACCCGGTCTTCTCGTCGCCCCTCGGGCGTAAGGGCGTACCTCAATTGCCACGTGAGCTCTGTTTTACATACATATCCATGCTTCATGTGGCTCATGCAGGAGTCGAGTTACGCCCTTACACCAGAGAAGCGACGTTCTTTGCTGTTCCAAGTGCCACTGAGTAACTCCCACTGACTTCAAGAGGTGCTAATTCCGCGCTGTTCGCGGGTATGCAGCATGGAAACTTGGCTGTAGTCCTGCTTATCACTCTCGGGTTATGCCATGCCCCGGAACATTACCAGTTCTGAATTTACATTTACCTACCTACTTGCATCACTAATTACATGCATTTTGAGTCGTAGCCTCCAATTTTCAATAATCTCATAATTATTGGAGATCAAAAATTTTCGCTATATTGAAAAAATTACCCAAAAATGCGATTTTTTTTAGATTATTTTAAAATACCGCATACTGCAGAGGAAAAGTATTCGCCATTCAATTGCACTGCACTGAAAAAAAAGTATAAAAATTTCAACTATTATTCCAGCTGATTTTGGCACAAGTCATAAGAGTAGTTGCACTAGTTAGAAGTGTGAAGACCAGCCAGCGGTATAGTTAATCCAACCACACTTGTGCTGATTGTGAGAACACCAGCTAGAGGTACGGTTGACTTAACCGTACTTTTCGCTTGTACAACTACTCTAGTATCTGGCGCCAAAATCAGCTAGGAGTAAAGTTGGAATTGTGATACTTTTTTTGTCCGCGTGTATGAAACCTGACGAAATATTTGAGTAAAAGGCGAGTCCATGTACTGAGGCATTTTTGAAGTAAGTTACATTAGAGTCCCTTTATACTGAACTGAGGGTCAAGACAACACCCCCTCATGGAGTCACAAACGGGAATAAAGATTACAGAAATTGAACGTTTTTTGTAATCTTTGATCGGCCCATTCTCAAATTCCTTTCTCCGTTCCCTCTCTCAATCCGTTTGTTCCTTGCCGAACCCGTAATTCCCTGGTCCATTCCAGATTATAATCTTTGCAATGGGTGAAAATGTAATCTTTATTCCCGTTTGGGACACTGTGAAGGTCTAAAATACGGGAACCAATCAGAAATGGATTCACATTGTCTTGACTCTCAGTATAAAAGGACTCTAAGTTACATGTGGTCGCCTTTTCGTCGTTTTTTGGACGAAAAAACGAAACTCCATTCCAAAGTTGCGATGCCGATTGAAACAATTCGAGTTTTTACAAGAGTATATCTGAAAAATTTGTATTCAAAATGTGCCTGTTTTTCACATGAGATCAGGAGAAAAATCAGTGAAATTTGCCATTATAAATGCCAAAGATTCTTCTGGTAAAAATGAAATTTGTAAAGGGAAATTTGGCAACATTCAAATGAAGTAACGTTCTTTTGCGAGGAAATCGGCGGATTTATAAGAATATTAGAACAAATTGTATAATTTGAAACTTAGGGATTTCCCATTTACGCACCCAACTTCCACTCTACTAGAATCCAATTTCTAAGCTTCAAAGAGAGAGTTTGAACTTTCTTTTTACGGCGAGGAATTTTGAAACTTTACACACGTATTTCTCGGAATAGCAAAAACTGCAGCTATCCTATTTGTCCTCCAAGTTCTATATATATTCTGCCGTGCTGAGGAAGAACGCCGTATGAACCTATAGGCGTTGCCAAAATTCCTTAGGTAAATCACGAATTTTCGGGAAAATTCGCAAATATTTTCCTTCCGATTTTTCAGATCTATTTGTTCGCAATTTCACCCAAAGTTCTTGAAAAATTCTCGGAAAAATATTCTTAACTCTCCTCAAAAATAAACATTTTATCGAAGGAAATTTGGCAACTCTCGAATGTTCATACGGCGTTTTCCCTTAGCACGGCAGTATTGAAATGGACTTTGATAACACTTTTTACCGTCACCGTTACGTTTTTTTTTATTTTGGATTCAATTTTCGAGGAAGCAACTCGAAGCTCCCGCATGAACCGGGGAGAGCGGGAGGCTGTTAATTGGTTCAGGTCGGATGTCGGAAAAGCGTGGAGCTTTCAGAAGTTTCAATTAGCGGCGACCAAGAGAGAGACAGAGGGATGATACGCGGCAGGGAAAGACAGTGGCGTCGAGGGAGACGGGAGCCGGGAGCACGGCCATGACGATTCTTTGACGCGAGGCCGAGATTGTTGGAGCGGAAGAGGAATCGTCAAATTATCAATTATAATCTTCGGGCTTGGACACATGCTCCTTTCACACAGAAAAACCGTGGCGCGCTCAGCGCGCTCCGAACCCAGATTCAAATTCGGTACCCGCTCCGCTCTGGCGCACAGTGGTGACGTGCAGATTTGTCGAGGAACAACAGGTCGTAGACAAGGAATTTTTGCAGGGTCGTGGCATCCACTTCGTTGAATGAAATTTTGTTAAAACCTCAGAAAGTTCATAAAAAAGTTCAAAAAATCATTTCTTAAGAGAAAACCTACACTGCAAAAAAAAACCACATTGGATCGAGGGTCCAGACTCTTGAATACATTGACAAGAAAATGGACTCTTTATTCGATCAGATTTAAGCTTAAATCAAAAGGAAATCCGCTCAAATGAAGAGGCTTGGTTCTTGATTTACGCAAAAATCCGACTGAATCAAAAGTATTTTTGCTTGTCGATGTTTTTAAGAGTCTGGACTCTAGATCCAATGTGCATTTTTCCAGTGTGGTGACGTGCAGATTTGTTGAGGAACAACAGGTCGTAGACAAGGAATTTTTGCAGGGTTGCGGCATCGACTTCGTTGAGTAAAATTTCGTCAAAAACGTTCATAAAAAAGTTCAAAAAATCATTTCTTAATAAGAGAGAAAGAGCTTATCAAAATCCTACCAATTAGAAGTCGACAGTCGAGTTAACATAGCGAGGCAATTTCGTTTGCATCCTTTTAGCGTTTTACTGCGTGGCGGTGCGCGAGTACTGTCGGGTAAGGTATGAAAAAATACAGAGAGCTTCTACGACAACATAGATTACTTCAACTATTTCGATTCCATCCAATCTTACTCTGTAATATGAACGCATAAGAGTAGCGTGCGTATGCGCCAACGGTGTCTGCGGCCTATATGGTCTAAGACCTATTAAATGGCTAAAATTGGTAAACTTTTATTCTTAGGGTGATGCACATTTTTTTAGCTATTCCTGTTATCGTAAAATCACCCATGACCCTAAGTTACGTAGTTTCACTTCCACTGAATAAGTTAAAAGCTCAATACTTTGCAGTTAAAAAAGGAACTACACTGGGGAAAAAAACACATTGGATTTAGAGTCCAGACTATTAAAAACATCGACAAGAAAAAATACTCTTGATTCAATCGGATTTTTGCTTAAATCAAGAACCAAGCCTCTTAATTTGAGCGGATTTCCTGTTGATGTAAGCAAAAATCTGATTGAATCAAGGGTATTTTTTCTTGTCAATGTTTTCAAGAGTCTGGACTCTAGATTCAATGTGTTTTTTTTCTAGTGCATTAAAAAAGGAAGTTTGTTAAGCAGTGAACTTTCTTAAGAACTTGAGACCTAAAGTTCGTTGAGTCGCATGAAAGTTTACTTCAAAGAAAGGTTAGGAGGCTCAAAAGCTCAAGAAACTCCGGAAACCTCATTGTGCGATCCTTTGTGCGTCGGGGTGAAAGAGACAAATTATTGACGGCGACCAATCAAACGTTTAGTCTAAATAATCCGGCGGTATAAATCCTTGCCTGTCGCCGGGGGCCGGGGTGTCAAAGAGCGATCCAATTATTATAGGATTGCAAGGCGGTAAACACCGGATTCATTTGAGAGGGTTGTGAATTCGTGATTTCACACACGCCGCGGCCGCCCCTAGCGCCCTCGCCCCTGGCGCATTCTTTCGGTAATCCGCGCCTACTACAGGGCGCCAAAAAAGATAAAAAGCCGTCGAAACAAAAGTGCACCGCCGCGCCCGACTCCCGACTCATTTCCATGCGTCGTTAAAAAGCATCGCTTTAAACGGACAAATGCGATTAATGTCCGTTCTGACGCCTTTTTTTCGTCCAACACCGGATTAATTGATATTAAGCTCGTATTGTATTGTTGCAAACAGATCGATGTCCCCGACGCGGCGCCAACCCTCTAATTCTCCTGCGGTCCGTCTATCTATTCCGACAACCCCATTCAGCCACCGAAAGACCGTTTCAGTTTATCCTTACATAATTAAAAGCGTGGCATCACGCGTGTTGTCACGATAAAATAGTGAGACTTTATTAACTTACTCCGATTATTTAGCAAGTAACGAAACCGGTGCCGTTTAGAGTCCCTTCGTACTGAGAGTTAAGACAATGCGAATCCATCTCTGATTGCTTCCCGTATTTTAGGCCTCCACAGTGTCACAAACGGGAATAAAGATTACATTTTCACCGATTGCAAAGATTATAATCAGGAATGGACCGGGGAATGACGGGTTCGACAAGGAACATACGGAATGAGAGAAGGAACAGAGAAAGGATTTTGAGAATGGGCCAATCAAAGATTACGGAAAACTTTCAATTTGTGTAATTTTTATTTCCGTTTGTGACTCCGTGAGGGGGAGGTATGTCTTAATTCTCAGTATAAAGGGACTCTAGTGCCGTTCTGCGGATGATGGACCTCATTTCTTTGCCCACACCGAATTCTTCAACCGTGATTCCAAAGAACAAATAAGAGTCCGCATTGAAGAGGGAAGGTGTGTGCCCACCAGATTTCCGCGCTTTTTTCAGCCAATCAGACACACGACAACCACGTTTGATTTCTCTATGAAAAAAACATGAGAGATCGAAACCATATATATTTTTTTTTTAATTCAGCCAATTTTTCGGGAAGAAGATTGTCAATACCTGACTTCTCGGGGATATCTATTGATGTATAATACGTTCCACTTACTTCAAGAAACACCAAAGGTCTTGATTTTTCAATTTCCAATTTTTTTTTCAATCGGGTCGATGTTTTTAACAGTCTCGTCAGCTCTCTAGTCAAAAACATCGACCTGAGTAGAGGAAAATTGAAAGTTCGAAAATCAATATCTTAGGTGTTCTTTGTAGTAAGTGGAACGTACTATAGAGACATTGACAGAGAAGCCAAAAGCCGCTAGTACTCTTACACGTTATTAAGGTTAGGAATTATCCCGTTCATGACTAGAAAAGAAAAGCAAATCGCGGTGGTATAAAAATTCGTCGGATACCTGGGGGAAGTAACGGAAATCAGTCTCAAATCATGAAATTCATCGCATACCGTCGTCATGACAGACTTGCCCGAGGCGTTTCATTGACGGGGACGAATCGAGACTCCTGAAGAAGAGAGGTTTTAATGCAGGTGCGATTGAAGTTCAAGTAGAGTATAGGGGGAAAATTACGTATTTTTCAAATGAAGTTTATGGGAAAAATATTAAAAGGTTATTTACCAATATTTGAGACCTTTGATTCGAATCCGAGTATTTTTCATCAGTGCAGGAATTGACTGCGTAAAGAAGAGCCATTCGTAATTTATTTCAGGATATGCCGCCAGATGACGTCAAAATGCGGCACATTTTCTCACTTTAACATCTATTTTTCTACAATGAAGAATTCTCAAAAAAATGATTAATGCTTCATCTGAGAGCGCTTAAGCAGCTGATCTTGCGGTATTTTGAATATTTTTTTCTGATATGGGAAATAGTGTACAAATAGATATGAAAGTGAGAAAATGTACCACCGCGGAATGTCATCAGGCGGCATTTCCCATTAAACACATGTATTTTAGCAGGTAAGATCCTTTGGTAATAACTTTTTAGATGATTCCTCAATTTAGAAACCAAGGATATTTGTGTGCTTAGGTCACCCGGTAGATATTTGGATAAAGAGGAAAATTTCAAAAGATCGTGATTTTTCCCTGGGGAAAAAAAAGAAAAAATATATTGCTTTATTTAGAGTAACATTTTCGGTTCTCATGTGTGGTTTTATTGTGGTATCACTCCCAGTTTTCAAGCTTACTCGACGAAGGAAGCAAGAATAATTCACAGAACATGGTGTGAATTAGTTACTTGACCTCACGGTCAGTTCGCCTTCAGTTTTCAGGGTAGGCAACCCGAGCTCTTACGTGGCCGAATTTTGGTATCACTCTTAGATGTCATGAGTGCTCGAATTTTTTTTTTCAGTGTGGTTCTTACCTCACTGTGGTTCTCAGTGTGGTTGTTTTGTGGTAGTGGTTATTATGATAAATTCATCGAAGTTCAGACACCTGCAAATTCGCCGTTTCCCATTTCGGAGAAAAATTATAAAAACCACAGCAAACGCAGCTCATTAAGCACTCTAAGATGAAGCAATAGAATTTTTTCGTGCAAATTCTCCTTCAAAATCTCGTGATACAAACCCTCGACCAGGAGGTCGGAGAGGTTGCATTCACCGTCCGATTGGGTTCTCACACGTAACATTCAAGTTTCCGCGGAATTTAGCGGGTCTCGGGACGGTGACGTCAATATCCTGCGTTCGTCAAAGTCCGTCTTAGTCCTCCCCCCTCCCCCCGCGTCTATCACACCCACATCCACGGAGGAGATCCATCTCTCTCTCCGGAATAACACAGGCGCTCAGCTCTCTCTTTCTACCTTTAAATCAATACGACATTTCACAGGTCTTGCGGATCCGAGCCAAGACGGAGCAGTTCCACTTCAAGTTGAGCGCGTTGTCGGCTTGGACGAGATACTCTTCTGCCGCGCTAGAGAAAAACGCCGTATGAACATTCGAGAGTTGCCAAATGTCCTTCAATAAACTGTTTATTTTGAAGGGAAATTATGAATGTTTTTCCTTTTGACATTTTTAGGAACTTGAGTGAAATTGCGAACAACGCTATCTGAAAAATTTGAGGAAAAATATTCATAAGTTTACAAGTGGAAATTCGTGTTTGATCAATCGAAATTTTGCAACACCTGGAGGTTCATACGGCATTTTTCCTTAGTAATAAGGCAGTATTCTCGTGGGATAAACGAAAACCGGGGGATACAACAGGTTTCGAGAGGATGAGGATTTTTGCATCATTTCAAAAACTGAATTTAAACTTTTGAATGGATTTCTTTGGGTAAAATCTCAGAAAACATACGACTGAATGTACTTAATAAGAGTAAAAGCACGTTAGGCACATCAAAAAAGTCTGAAAGCTCGTAATCTGCGTAGTTGGTAAGACGCTTTTTCAAATTTACCTCGTATGCGGGCAGCTTTTCTCGGTGGCCGGCAGCGATTAGGTTTGCCCGGAGAGAAACATATAACCCAAATGAACAAATAATCTCGCGAAGTGTCATAAAATCTCCTTGCGACAGGTTTCAATTCATTTAAACCTTTTGTTTTCGCGATATGAAGAAAGAAAAAGGAAACAAACGCTTGAAAACGATGGAAAACACACAATAGAAAAAGTTAGTGAAATCATTCGTCTACACAGGTTGGTTTTTCTTTCTCCTCTGCCCGTGCGAACCTGGTCAGGGGTGTCTGAGAAAAACTGCCCTCAAACTTGAAAAAGCGCGTTATGAACTACGCAGATTGCGACCTTAGGAAAAGATTTCAGACTTTTTTGACTTGTCCAACATTATTTCCGTGCGATTATACCTGTGAAGAGTGTGTTTATTTGGCTGTATCTCTGGCATGCATAACAGACCCATTCCATTCTATGGAAGAGAGATCTCTTTTGGTACTGGAAGAGGGTATTTTTTTGTGCCCCGATAATGTGAATTGAATTTTTCAAAAAGGAAATACAATTTATGGCTCAGTTTAGGAACCACGTACATGTCCCATTAGGTTCCCATTACAGATACGTGCTTTTAAGCCTTAAATTGAAGTAAGTTCCTGATTGCAAATGCAGTACACTTGACGTTAATCAGGCCGGTTACAACTCGCACTGGTGGTTTTACCTTATTCGTATTCATTTTTGTTATGGGGGGAAGAATACAGTTTTTTAGCATGGGCGTGGCGTGATTTGTAATGTTTTGATTAATCTGCCATTTGAACCTATAGATATGGATCTATAAACAGAGTGCTCGTGAAGAACGCCACACTAAAAAAAAAGATTGGTAGAATTTACCATTCCTTCACGCTGTATTTCACACGGCGGCGTGAGGAAATGGTAAATTCTACAAATCTTTTTTTTTCAGTGCATTATGATCCATTCTTTACCATAGCTTCAAATGGGGAAATATCGATAATCGATCAATCACGCTTTCGCCACTGTTAGACACCGAGCATGAAAAATTGAGGACATGACGATTCGACAACGCAAATTTTGAGCACAATATAAGAGCGATTTTCCAGTACCTGCGCGAGACTGCTCTTGAGACGCTTGCATTCTGTTTGTCGAATTGGATTTGTCAATAAATGTATCAAGTGTGGGTAAATACACGCCGAGCAAATAAATTCAACGTTCTTTGTGCCCTGTGCGTCTACACGAATACACTGCTTGCTTATGAGTGAGGATTAAAATTTACAAAATCAACACCACTAAATACGGCATACTTGACGGCCTGGAATTTTGATCTCGTGATTAGAGCGCGAAATTAGATTCCGCCATGTCGTTTATTTTTAGCGCAATTTCAGATGGATCGTTCAGTTTTTCTCCTTGAACTAGACTTGACGCTCTTATTATCTCACCACCCGCTTCGACAAACGGTGAATTCCCTAACGCACAAGGAGCAACAATGATATATTGCATTGTATCCAATCATTGTACAGCTGTACCATTGTTTTTATGACACGGGCTGAAAACATCCAACCGTCCTACACCTCGTTCGGTGACTTATACGGCTTTCTTCCTCGAGCAATCATGACATCTAAGAGTGATACCACTACTCGGCCACGTGAGAGCTCGGGTTGCCTACCCTGAAAACTGAAGGCAAACTGACCGTGAGGTGAAGTAACCAATTCACACCATGGTTCTGTGAATTATTCTTGCTCAACTGCTTCGTCGAGCAAGCTTGAAAACTGAGAGTGATACGATACCACAATACAACCACACATGAGAATCGAAAAATGTTACCCAAAAAAAAGCAATAAAAATGTTTTTTTTTTCTCTCTTTTTTTTACCAGAGAAAAAGCACGATCCTTTGAAATCTTCCTTTTCATTCAAATACCTATTGTTTTGTGGAGTCTACGCAAATACGAGGTCAGTATTTTATGGACTTAAATTAACTTGTTTTCATTTAAGATTGAAGCATATTACTTTGGAACAAAAGCCCTTTATTATTATTATTTTAAAACATCACATGCAAAACTTCTGCTTTGAAAATTAAAAATATCCGAGTTACATGAAAAACACGTTACTTAAAGAGACAATGTCCTCACTTTGATGTCGTAAATCGACGGTGAAACTATCAGACCACATATCTCAGTTTGCAACGTTGCAAACTTCCTGCCATCTTTTATTTTTTAAACGTAAAATGACTCAATTTCAATTCTTGAACAAATACGCGATTTCTCTTCTCTGTCCGAGGAAAACTCTGTGAAAACCTCAAGGAATCATATTGATTTTGCACTCCTCCAAAAAACTAAAATAGGAGTGGGAATTTTTAAACACTGCAACCGAGATACGTGATTTGGCAGTTTCAACGTGATTTGAGAAATACGGCCTTTGAAGCCGAAGGGAACACGTTTCTCTCTGAAGGGAGAACCATTTCCTGGTGTTCGTCGGCCATTGAGGTGGTCATTAGATTTCTCCCCGTTGAATTTCCTTTTTCGAGAGGCGTAACGTCTTCCAGACCCTTCCCCTTTGGCCCCCTAATCTGGTCCGGGCCGCGAGTCGAATAAAAAGATAATCGTACGCTGTCGTAAATCAATGACTGATGACTGGGGAAAGAGGCCATATTATAAGTGTTATGGAGGTGAAATAAAAATGTCTCTTGCTCGACTGAGGAGGAAGGGGCTGTCATGGGGAGCTCTCGCTGATAACGCGAAGAAAGTGAGATAAGGCTTGGCGAGAATGAAAGTTGTCAGATCTCATCGTAAAGTCACATTAATTCGTTGGAAACCAACCGAAGACTAAGAGAAGAGGGATTATACACGTGGCTGAATGCTCATATACAAGGGCGCGCGGTCGGACTGAGGGTGCTAGGGTGCTTCAGCACCCCCAAAATCCCAACGAGTGGCTCCCGGCAGAACCCCTGAGGGGCCCCCAAAACTTAAAAAACCCTCATAAAGGCGGGCTGTAGGTTAGTTCGGAAGGCCTCACCCGAGTGAAGGGGGCCCCCAAAACGTATTAGCACCCCAAGAATTTTCAAGCCAGGCCGACACTAAGCTCAAAATTCGAGATACGTGAACTATTTGGGATACATGGACTACATTTTGCTGTGAGGAACGCTTTCTGACTCATAGAAACAACGTATTATGTGTTGTCACTTTTCTTATACTGATAGGTACTTTCACGAATGAGTTGAATGTAACAGCTCTTGATTGCAAAAATGTTATTTGATTGAATATATCGTAATGATGCTTGACCTCACTGGTAGCAGGGCCGGATTTACTTACTTGCCGCCCATGGGCCGCCTGTATTTTGCCGCCCTCTTCTCATTAGTTTTGAAACATCAATAAAAACCATCAAGTGAACGTGCCGGAGGGAGAGAGGCGCATAAGACGCGTTACTCGTGTTGGTCACATTTCTTGTGAAAGCCTTGTCAACACTACTAGCAAAAGTTCACGGAACTTGGCGCGAAAGTTATGTTCCGAAAACCCATCTCTGTATGGACAAGGCCCTCCATTCATAAGAAATGAACCAAAAAATTATGAAAGAACAAACATAAATGTGGTTTAATACTTTTAACTTCCGCCGCCGCGCCACACTGACCGCACTGTATTTGGCGCAATGCGTGAAGTATTCCTACAGTCTTACATGCGCTATGCGTTTCGGGCCGACCGCTGCTGCACGCACTGTGTTTGACGCAATGCGTGAAGTATTCATGCAGTCTTGTAGGCGCTAATATGTGTTACATTACTGTTACATGCCGACCGCCGCGCCGAGGGTTTCTCCATTTCATCTCACGTTCTCGTCATCATTGCTCTCTGCGCCACGCGCCGCGCCGTTCCAGGCCAAATTCCGTGTTCGGTTTCTCTCTTAGTCTAAACTCGACTAATTAAAGAGTGCTGTCCATTGTATCACAGAAGGACGACAAAATTGGAGATATACTCTCCGGAAATGAGAGATTTTATCACCTTTTTTCGTCCGTAATTTTTTTGTCTGAATCTGATTTTTCTTTATGGCTACCTTTAAAAAAATTGCAAAATTTGCCGCCCCCTTTTGTCGCCATGGACCGCGGCCCATGTGGCCATCCCCTTAATCCGGCCCTGATTAGTAGCGCTTCAAGCTTTAGACCGACTTTTTTCACAGTCATTCGAGAGGACCTATAAAATCGGAGAAGTTTAATGTAAAAATCTATCAAAACTTCTATATTACGCAATAAGAAACTATTATTTCAGGCTCATGGACGAAATAACACACCTGCATACATATACTTATGGCGCAAACCCTGTGTCTAATTGGACGTATTTCTATCAAACGGAACTATGTGCATTAAGACATGGGCCCTGAGACCCATAAGAATACATGCATAACAGGGCTCACATCATAATACACATGGTTCCGTTTGATAGAAATACGTCTAATTATAATGAGAGAGGGGGCGAAATAAGGTAAGGTCTCACCTTGGACATCTCTTGCATAATAGCATGACCTGAATTTATCATTTTGAGGTAATCGACCGCACTTATCTCGCTATGCGCAGCGTAGGTAAATGCATGACGCAAGGGAAATTTTATGCACGGAGATAGATATCGTCATGAGTCTACGTCCCCTCTTTCGTTTTTACGTTGAAAAATCTCTCAAGAAATCATGAACATCACGTTAGAGGTGCGTCGTTCTATCAGACCCGTGTGCACTAGGATACTACACAATATTCAACTTGGCCGACACGAATCCGCCAAAACATATGCGCATAGACCATATTCTGCGACATTCACGATTTCTTCGTGTTGATAAATATCCGCTTTGGGTGACCATGTGCTCCTGATTGCGATTTGCGGGCGGAAGCGTCGGCTATGTTGGGTATTGCAATTGCAAGAGGGTTGAATAGAATGACTCCTCTAACGAAATGCTTATCTGTGTCGTAGTATCGTTTTTAAAGCGAGAAGCTCAAAAAAGCACACATTTCTTGAGCAAATTTTGAAGTTAGGAGTGCCTTTCAATCTTCGCCAATGCGCTCATTGTGGTTTTTGAGACATTTACTGATAAAAACAACACTGGAAAAAAACACATTTGATCTAGAGTCCAGACTCTTAAAAACATCGACAAGAAAGAATACTCTTGATTCAATCGGATTTTTGCTGAAATCAAGAACCAAGCCTCTTAATTTGAGCGGATTTCCTTTTGATTTAAGCAAAAATCTGATTGAATCAAGAGTATTTTTTCTTGTCAATGTTTTCAAGAGTCTGGACTCTAGATCCAATAAGTTTTTTTTTTACCAGTGAACTCTTATTTTTGTTCCAGCAAAATTTTGCAACAGGCCCATTGTTAAAATCGAGAGGCGCTGTTTCCATGCGTTTCTTGGTCTCCTGAATACATCCCCAGACGCTCCAAAAATGTCATGAAATTCCACGCGAAGAAATTTCATGAAATTTTCCATCTCTGTAATTTAGGCACTCTACCCCTGGCACCATCAACATCCGACGCGCGAGGGGAGGCGGCGTAACTTTTCCCCGCGGTCGAATTTCGACTCCATTTTCTCCTGTTTTCCGGCATGCGTTCAGGGTCGCCGCTGTTTGCTCACCTCCATTTTTTCTCAGACGAGGACGCCAGCAACTCGAAGGCGGGGACGCGACAGCGCCATTAAAAAACACCGTTGCCATTTTGGGAATTTTTCGAAAAACCCCAGGCGGGAGCACGGATCCGGACGGAATTGCGTCGGGTTTCGACAACGGTGTTGGAAGTATGGCTCATATCATATTTCTCGGTTTTTTAAGTGGTTTCGGTGCCTACCCCGGTCCCGGTCTCACGGAGAAACAGCCGCCGCCGCCGCGCGGCGCGGCGGAACGAGACGTTTCGGAGTAGAGACCTCGCACCAACACACTCTCGCCTGCACTAACACACTCTCGCTCGCACTCACTTTTGTCGGCGCGGTTCACCTAGAGTCCCTAATGGATGGGCGAGGTCAAATATTTATTTTATACCTTACTTACCATGCCGATCGCTTCAATTTCGCCGCCGGGTCCGGGTCCAGCCAGGGGAAAAATACAAAATTTCACATCCGACCATTGTTCCAGGGTTGTCACGATGCAATCATTTCTCATGGCGTCCTCGAACGAGGAGATCGAGGACTCCTCCCCCTCCCTCATTTCACCTTCACCTCACTGAAAAAAAAGTGAAGTTGATTTAACATTTTGGATGTAAAAAAAACATGCGTGAACTTACAAAATGCTGAATTAACTGCTACATCAGTTACTTTCGCAATGTAAAGATGTAAAACTAACTGCCAAAGTGAGTAATTTAGCATTATGTGAGTTCTCGCACTTTTTGTACATACGTAATGTTAAATCAACTTCACTTTTTTTCGGTGCTCCATCAGCCGCCTCTTTGACGATGATTTTCATGCGCTATCAAAACCAGGAAAATTTGAGGGGCTTGGAGGACAAGGCGCACAAGCGCGGTTTTTGCGATTCCGAGAAAAACGTGTTTGAAGTTTCGAAATTACATGGATTCTTATGGCGGAGAGAAAGTTTAAACTGACTCTTTGGTGCTTAAAAGTTGGCTTTTGGAAGCGAATTTTTCGCGGAACATGCGTTAAGATCAATGCTACTTGTTCTAAGTGATACCTCAATTTTTTCCAATACTGCACTTATGTGCCTTGTCCTCCAAGCCCCTCTTTTATGAGTACCAAGTGGTAGAATTAGTGCTCAGCCCACGCACTATTTTGAGGGTAAATCAGTTCTGTGATATTTACACCTACAGTTCGGGCCATATTTTTAGTGTTTTTCTTATTCATACGTAAGTACATGCCGACTAGCCATGGCCGCTATGCTGTCCAATCTTCAGAGGATGCTTAATAGATCAGATTTTACAAATTTGAGGATGACAGACTTACACATGGAGGATAATACGTATTGATGGCCGCTGAAATCATGGATTTAATGGATCATGGAATAATGATAACAATATAAAAAATTAAAACAAGTTGTACAAAAAAAAAAAAAATCACATTTAGATCATTAAAATAGAAAATGCATGTTGGCAATGAAGGGCCCTTTTTTATAAGGATAAATGAAATGAAATGGGAATAGAGTGAATTTTTTATTGTTCGACTCTTTATCCTCCAAACTTAGTTTTTTTTTACAAGAATAAGAAAATGAAAAAGAGGAATCATATATGAAATATCATGTAGATATACAATATATACACCCATCTTCCAAATTCTTTGTAAAGACGTTAATAGGCTAGGACGCCAAATGTCTATAAATAAAATAACTAACTAAGGTTTTCGATACAAAGGCAACGGTGGTGCCGATGTATTTCCATGCGTTCGAAAATGCAAATACGTCTAGTCTGCACCTTTGAATGCTCATCACGTAGTTTGGCTTGTGAAACTACCAGGCAAGCCTTGTTTGAATTCATATAAAATCTTTAAGAGTTCGAAGCCTTGTAGCGTCATATTCCTCAGCCTGATAGGTGCAGACAATCGTAGAAGTAGTAATTTTTTACAAATCTACGTTCGATACCGATGGTTATATCTTAATTCATCTGAAGTAGGCTCAGATATTGTTGAGAAACAACGGTAAACATAATGTAAAAAAATATTCTCACTAATAAACTATATAAAGTCAATACACCATCACTGGTTTGGCCTACAAAATCAGAGATGTTTTGATCCGTCTTTCAATATAAACGGGGTAGGAGGTGTTGGTGTTGCATTATGGTTCGTACCAGAGGGAAAGGGGGAAGGTTCGAAAATTGAAGAGGCACATATGCATACTACTAGAACGTATTCTCGGATGTAAAGTAGCCAATTCACTGCAAGCTAGGTGAATTATTCTGACTTCCTCCTCGAACAATCGTAGCATCAGAAAGTGATACCACTATTCGGCCACTTGAGAGCTCGGGTTGCCTACACTGAAAACTGAAGGCGAACTGTCAGTGAGGTAAATTAACCGATTCACACCACGCTCGGTGAGTTACTCCTGCTTTCTCATGTCGAGCAATGATATTTGAGAGTGATACCACTATTCGGCCACGTGGGAGCCCGTGTTGCCTACACTTAAGACTGAAGGCGTACTGACAACGTGCTTAAAGATCTACGACATCTATCAATGTTTCCCCTGATACTAAAGAGGTACTATTATAAATTCGATTTTTCAGGTTTCTAGATCTCGTATTTTTTGACAAAATAAACGTCTAACGATTGAAGATTTTTAGAAATTTGTCCGCTTCCCCCGGCTCGCTCTTCCTAGGAGTATTATATGTATACCCGCAGCTCCCTTCCCCTCCAATGTGGGGCCTGAGCCCCTTAAAAGGTCAGGCCAGCCAAATCGATTTAGCCCTGAAGGAACCCAATAAAACGAGTCACTTCGTCGTTTCCCGAACACAGGAACGTTACTGCATTCCAAGGTTGCAAAGACTCGGACAATTCAACTTTATACAAGATTGTATAACCAGTGGCAGTGGCGTATCTAAGAATTTTTGAAAAGGGGGGGAGTGACGGTAAATTTACATTATTTAGTGTACGACCCTGCAAATATTTTATGTCTGCCCTCCAAAAGTGAAAGAAAGGCACAAACAACGAGGCTAAGGGGGGGATGGGTCCAGCCCCCTTGTCTACGCCACTGATCAGAGCCAGTTTTGTTCAAAATTTTCCTGTTTCTTGCATGAGATCAGAAGAAAAATCAGTGACATTTTCAGTTGCAAATGCCCAAGACTCACTTTATAAAAGTGCGATTCGCGGGGGGAAAAGTTGGCAATATTGAAATTTAGTCATAGGTCTCTTTTAGCTCACTCTTTTTAACGAAGCCTCATTCATATTGAAAATCAGTTAGTTAATTTATCATACTGAAATTTAGTTAGGGTTTTTCGTGGAGGGAACAACGACTTAAGTCCCTTAGGTCACTTTCCCCTCGAGAACGTTACGTATTTTATGAAGGGCCCCTCATCACGTTTCTTCCCTTATTAGCAAGGGATCACACTGATACAATGAATGCACCTCCTGCAGGCCGATTATTGAAACTGATAGACAAAGCAATAGACAAAGACGACAAAAGGGATTTGGCGGGATCCTATTGGTGGAAACGGGTGGTTGCAATGGACAAAGGAGGTAGGTAATAGACTAACTAACGGCAACCCACGAGAGACCCGACAGTAAGTCTATCATTTTCCCCCTTAGTCTATGAGAACCAACTATGTCAACCAATAGGATCGCTCCACACTCCGTATGTCATCTTTGTCTATAGCTTTGTCTATCAGTTTCAATAATCGCCCCGCTGGATGGTTGCCGATATCGAGGCGACGAAAACAATCAGTCAAATTCGTTCCATAGACTGCTTATCTGGTCCGTTCGCGGTGGCGGGAGTGTGCTCCAAATGAAAACCACGCGTTTAGGGTCACCCCTCGATCAATGGGCCGTGACTACCAAATATTACCGTCACTCTTTTTAACGAAGCCTCATCATGCATCAGCCGCCGACACACCACCCACCACCATTCCACGCATGCCGGAAGGGCCCCTCGCCGGCTCAGCGTGCGAATGAACCGCCAAGATAAAGAACTCATTATCCAAATGAGGAATTAAACGGCCGCGGCTGCACGGTGCAATATGGAAAAAGGCCAGCATATGCTAGATCGAATACCAGCAAACCCTCTGCAAACTCATCGTTGTCAAGTGGAAGGAAAAATCCGCCCTTTTTTGTGTTATGTAAGGGTGCTGAGGGATAGAGTCCCTTTATACTGACAGTTAAGACAATGTGAATCCACTTCTGATTGGTTCCTGTATTTTAGGCCTCCACAGAGTCACAAATGGGAATAAAGATTAAATTTTCACCGATTGCGAAGATTATAATCTAGAATGAACCGGGGGATTACGGGTTCGGCCTAAAATACGGGAACTAATCAGAAATGGATTCACATTGTCTTAATTCTCGGTATAAAGGGGCTCTAGGTGTAGGAGCCCGTACTCGCTTCAAATTGGTGCCGGATAACATAAATCGGTTCGGCGCGAAACCGGGGCGTTTTAAATTTGCACTTTTTTAACCGCATATTTCTCGGTTTCTGAGTAAATTATTCGCGTTTTTAATGTGCGCCCCGTGTTTTACGCGTCATTTACCTGCAGGTGTATTCGCAAGTAAAATTTTTTTCGTGCTTCACTGACCCACTCTGGTCTAAACATGGGTCTAAAGGCCAATTTTGGTAAAAAATTTGAGTTTTACGATTTTACGATCGAATGCCGAGGAATCCGAAATTCTCGCCTATAGCGGCCTTCAGACTTGTTCAGGCCAGAATTAGACCCGGAAAGAGACCGAAAATGACCAAATTATGATGAATTCCGTAAAATATAGACCTTCAATTAATGAGCAAAACATTTTATGGTTGAGGAAATTTAGAATGGACCTGAAACGGCTCTTATTGATACCAAAGGCGTGGCGTGCTTTGCGATATATCGATTGATCTGTCTTTTAAATATGTGGAGAAAGGTCGATATACAGGGTGTTTGCAGCGATCACCTTAATAATCGATTCTTTAGCACAGTTTCAAAAGGGGAAATATCGATAATCGATCACTCGCGCCTCGCCACTGACTGCGCCTTTAATGGTTACGTCTCTTTCACAATGAATCAGTTGCGGTGGTCACAGAATCGTGTTTTGATGCTCTTTTCCCTCTTTTTTTCGTAACATTTTTATTCAACCTCTTCGCAGAATTCAGAATATTTATATTTGTGTCAATCTAAGCTTAGGACTATAACTTAAGATGAGGACTTCTTGCAATAAGATATTCCCAAGATAGGGGATTAAGGGGAGTGATAACTTGATATTGTAGATCAGCTAGAACTAATAAGATTTGTCTATAGCAACTTTCTTTGTCCAATATTAACCGAGATATCGTCCCTTGAAAAATTCGGTTTGTGACGTCATCCACCGCAGTAGTGACACTTTTCGTTTCTTTGGCTTTACTTTCATATGAGTTTGACTTTGAATAATCAGTGCGAATGTGTGTTTCTCTAACTGATGAAAGCAAGGTGGAAGAAACCAAGGGTGTCGCTACCGCGGTGAATGACGTCATAAACCGAATTTTTCAAAGCGCGATATTTCGGTCAATGTTGATCGTAGAAAGTCGCTGGTTGGACGGATCTTCATACTCTTAGCTAATCTACAAGAATCAAAGATTAAAACACGATTCTGTGATCGACGCCACTGACCAATTAGACCTGAAAAGACACCGAAAATTTCCAAATCATGATGATTCCTTTAAATATACACCTTCGATGAGCAAAGTATCTTAGAGTTGAGGAACTTTAGAATAGGCCTAAAACGGCTCTCATCGAACCCCCTCCTCCCCTTAAATGGTTTCGTCTCTTTCTAATTGAAAAGCCACGTTATCGTTCGTAGATATGTCGAAGGCAATAAGTAAAATTGCAGGCATTTTATTAAATGCCTAGGCCGGTAGTCAAATTTTGATGGTTTACGGAATTCTGTAAATTAATTGCGAGTTCACGGGTTTTCAATATTTTAGGAAGAATAACTCTTTAAATCCACGAACTCTCCTTTTTCTTCTCTTTTTACGTGCATTTATAAATGTACAATTGAATGATGTAATGTATAATGTACATTTAAATGTTACAGTTTTAAAAATTCTATGTTTCATGATTTTCTGAAAATGTCTTGAAATATGTGCATTCAGGACCTTAAAATCGTTTAAAATACTATTGTATGCTGCATATTTTGACAGAGAATTCTTTCTTACAGGAGCAGCGAATTATTTCGTCTAAAATTAGGATAAACAATCAAAATATCAATCTAAGAAAGCATATTTGACTATTTGCCTGGGCATCATCAATCTAAGAAAGAATATTTGACTATTTGCCTGGGCATTTGTCAAAATGTCTGATTTGACTACACTGAAAAAAAAATACAGTAGATTTTACCATTCTCTGACACACTGATACGAGTATGGTAATAAACACCAGAATTTATAGTAGAATTTACCACATTATGGTAAGAATCACTAGAGCTCTGTTGAATCACGGAAAAAAAGAGGTAGGGGTTAAGTCCCAACTGTTGGATGATATGGACATTCCCAATTTATTATGGTAATACCCCGATCAATTGTGGTAGTATCCAGACAAATTAGGTTAACCCAAATGTTGCGGTACTACCCCAACATAAGTTGCGGTGCTACCAACATTAATCGGAAATATCCATATCATCCAACAAATTTTGGTAGTAGAACAATTTTGGGGAATAACCCCTGACACTTTTTTTTTACCGTGATTCTACTATAATTCTGGTTATTCTCACTAAATAGCATCACTGTGTAAAAAATCAAGAAGATTCATAGTAAATGTTATCATGCTTTTTTTCAGTGATTTGCGCCTTGGACAGATACACAGGTATTTTTTCCAATTCAATCTACGTAGGAACCTGCTATGAAGCAAACGTTACGTTATTGCAAACTATGCTGCCGTGCTAAGGAAAAACGCCGTATGAGCATTCGAGAGTTGCCAAATTTCCTTCGATAAAATGTTCATTGTATAGGAAAATTATGAATATTTTTCCTTGACATTTTCAGACGTTTTAGATCAAATTACAAACAAAATTATCTGAGAAATTGGTACATAAACATTCAACAATTTTCCTGAAAATTAGTGATTTTCCAGGGGAAATTAGACAACGCCTGATGGCTCATACGGCGTTTTTCCTTAGCACGGTAGTATGGACGGGAGCGGCGACGGAATGAGAGGAGCGCGGCGCGGCGAGCAGATCCGGCAACTCATGTGTAAATGAAGCCTAATTGTTCGCGTGGGGAGGCTAAGTCGCGGCAGCTGATTGCACCCCAACCCTCGCGTTTATCTCGCGAGGAGCCCTGCACGCCTCGCCCAACCCTTATTCACCACCTCCCCCGTCGCGCCACCCGCCGGGATTAAGCCTATCAATAATGTAATTGTTACTGTTCCGTGTTTGACAACATTATTTGTCGCGCGCTTCCACTCTCCTTGGCTGTCGGACATCCTCCGATTTCGGATGTTGGATTCGGATGCACCGCGAGGTTAGGCTGTGATTCTCTTGTTTTTTTTTGTCTAAATTCAACTAATCCCCCGTTTCAAACTTGGCTGCCCCTCTGAGAGATGTCTGAATATATGCGCGGAACAGCTAAATAAGGAAACATCTTAGTTGCTCTGTGGGTTATATTTTACCCTAGGAACAAATCGATAGTGTAAGTCGGCAATCACATAACTCGGTTTGCGACGTCGCAGACTTCCTGTCATACTTCATTTTTTAAACGGAAAACTACTCAACGGCAATTCTTTAAAACTGCAGTGAATTTTTCCTCTGTGCGAGGAAAATTCTGCAAAAACTTCGAAGGTTGATGTCAATTTGTTCTCCTTTAAAAAAATAACATAGAGGCGGAGATTTTCAGACACCGCAAACGAGATATGTGATTGCGGACTCACGCCGTCGAAAGATTATTTTGAACGGCTACAATTATTACTTAATTGAGGTATCGCATTTTGCGTGTTAATTAACGAAATTAAAGTGAAAAAAAGAGGAAGCCTTGCCTTTGCAAGTTATGTTATTTATTTAAAAGCTCTTGAAGTGGTTGTACATTTTGGACGTGAAGTCCATCCTCAGCACTTGAACACAAAATTACACAGTAAAAACACAGAAAATAGAAGAGATATCAAGAATTTGTGAAAGTGCAGAGGTTGGACTTGGTGTCCGAAATGTACATCCACTTCAAGAACTTTTAAATAAATAACATAGCGTGCGAAGGCAAGACTGTCTATTTTCTTTTCAATTTTATTTAATTATTACTTATTTAACTTAATCTATTCCCATCTGGGGTGAAAGAGTTCGTCGTCTCTCTCAGAAAAGAACGTAACCACATTTGTACTGCATTTTGCAATTTGGAACTATAAACTCTGGCTCATTTGAAAAAACACTTATGTGCGTAGGGAAACTAATGGCACGTACGTTGTTTTGAAACCAGGCCAGAATTTATAGTTCCAAATTGCAAAATGCAGTCCATTTCTATGTTGCCTGATTTTTCGACGTACACCGCATATTTACCTGAAGAATTTCGTGAATTTCTGACCAAAAATTTTACCAATTTTTCTCCTGATCCCTCGCAAAAATCGGACAAATTACCGACGGAAATTGTGCAGGCTCATTCTCGTAAAAGTTAGAATTGGTTAAGTCAATTTTGCAACCTTGGAATGGAGTTACGTTCCTTGGTCCCCTACGTCCTTGCGGGATACGACGAATTGGACGTATTTCTATCAAACGGAACTATGTGCATTATGACATGAGCCCTGTTATGCGTGTATTCTTATGGGTGACAGGGCTCATGTCTTAAAGCACATAGTTCCGTTTGATAGAAATACGTCCAATTGCCTCTCTGGTCTGAAGAGGATCTTTTGTCAATGATGCAACTTTAAATCGGGTTTCCTCTCGGTTTTTCTCCGAACGGTTTCCCCACTGTGATAGGAAATAAAGGACAATCGCGAATTTATAAGACATTCTTTTTATTGATTCATCTGAGAGTGCTCAATGAGCTGAGTTTGCAGTATTTTGTTAAATTTATTTCTGGCATAGGAAATTTTACAAAACTAGATTTGATACTGAGAAAGTGTACCGCCTTTCCGACGTCATCGGGTGGCATTTCCCATATTTAAATACGCGTATTCTGGCAGATTAGTTAATTTCGTCATATCTCCTCTGATAATAATGCAATTAAGAAACCAAGAATATCTTCGTGCTCATTCCACTTAGCAGTTCCCGCACTTAAACACGAAATTATCAAATTTCAGACACCTATGCTAATTCTCCATTCAGTTTGGAACCTCTTAAAATAATTTTGAAAATTCATGGTGATGCACTGCTAAATACGAGTCATCCCAATGGTTGACTCTATGGGGCCGCCTTAAATTACGTCACGCACTTTCTCGGCAATTTTGATCCACCACCCCCTTGTAACGCTTTTCCGACGTAGGTGACTATCCTTCAATACCAAAAAACAAAATGGCGTAAAGCTCTCCTCAACCCTTCCTCAACCATAGAGCGTTACGTAATTTAGGTGCGATCCCTGTTGTTAAGACAACAACCCCTCATGGAGTCACAAACGGGAATAAAGATTACACAAATTGAACGTTTTTCGCAATCTTTGATCAGCTCATTGTCAAATTTTTTTCTCCGTTCCTTCTCTCATTCCTTTTGTTCTTTGTCGAATCCGTAATTCCTCGGTCCATTCCAGATTATAATCTTTGCAATTAATGAAAATGTAATCTTTATTCCCGTTTGTGACGCCGTGGAGGCCGAAAATACGGGAACCAATCAGAAATGGATTCACATTGTCTGAACTCTCGGTATAAAGGGATTGCATTTTGCAAAAAGGAACCACGAGCATTGCAATGTTGCTAAGATTGTGCAACTTCTTTCGTCCTGGAAGAAAACCTGATTATCCATTGCCAGTTTCTATTTTACTTGCTGAAAACTGTGAATCTAAGACAAAAATTACCATGTAAATTTCATCAATTTTCATGATTTCAGTTATTATACTGCAAAGGATGAATTTGCACAATCTTAGCATCATTGCAATGGTCGTGGTTCCTTTTTGAAAAATGCAATCCAAAGGGTCTCTAGTCCCTTTTTGGTGGGAATTTGTTCGTTTCATCTTCGAATCGAGGCTATCGTGATGAAATTAAATTTCGTACTTCTGCTCGCTAAGTTCCGGATCTTTGAGCTTTCATTCGCTCTGGACGAGCGCGCTCTAAAAAGTTCATTTTTACCTTTTAATTCGATGAGACCCTTTCACGCCTCCCTCGGGGCATTTCGTTCGGAAACAAATTAAAACAATCCCGTTAATCGAGTTCCGGTCGGTCGCGGCGACGGGAGCGGGAAAGGAGCCGGCGAGTCCCTCAACGACGGAATCGCTTTTTAATTTAATTAAAAACCCTTCGTTGAGATCTCAATTAAAATCCCTGTCCCCCTTCCCCCACTCTCGCAATCTTTTCTCACAATATCCACCAGGCCGTAAGTTCATTGTGAAATCGGCACTCCACCTGAGTAATGTTGCCAGATCGTCATCAGAATATTCCTCTATTCTGCTTTGCTAAGGAAGAACGCCGTACGAACATTCGAGAGTTGCCAAATTTCCGCCGATAAAATGTTTATACTGTAGGAAAGTTACGGATATTCTTCCTTGAAATTCTCAAACACTGTCGATCTATTTACAAACAAAATTATATCTGAGAAATTGGAGGAAAAATATTCGCGAATGTTTCTAAGAATTAGTGATTTGCCAAAGGAAATTTGGCAACGCCTGACGGTTGATACGGCGTTCTTCCTTAGTACGGCAGTATTGAAATCCTTTTAATTTGCCGTAGCTTGATCATTCGGGTGAACATGGCAACCTAGCGCTTGGTGGAGAGCCGCTGACAGCTTAGTCGGATCGGAGCTTGCTTGCCTCGCGATTTAATCAAATTAATTTATCAATCAGCCAAACTCGTCGATTTCCTCTTAAAATCAAATCTTGGGACGCTTTTCCTCGTGTTTTTCCTTTCCATTTTTGTTTGGTTTTCAAGACTTGCTGCCCCTCTCTCTTCACCCTCCGTGAAATGATTATAAGGCAATAAAAATCAGATTGTTTCATGATCCGTCGATTTGCAGCCTTGGGATGCATTTATTCAGGTGTGAATGTTTTTGCAGTCGGCAAACGAATGGATTTTGGCACCCGTAAGCAATATAAGTTTAGGGTGTTGATGTGTCTAGCTTGAAACTCACAGCCTATAAAAAATCATCATATTTTGCAACATATATCTTGAGCCATAATCGCGTCTTTGATTGAAACCTAAAAAACTTCTTTACTAGTATTTAATTTTTAAAGCCCCTGAAATTGCATTTTAAGTTTGTCGAGGAACCAGTCCTACTTCTTGTAGATGAAATTGGAGTTCACTTCAGTGAGGAGAACCAGTTTCTTGGCAGTTTCTTGCTGGGCCTGGGATAATACTTGTCGCGTCAAAGGAGTGACCTATAATGGAAAAGAAAATGTTAATTGTGATATTGGAAGACTCGTTGCTAGGGTCGGAGAGGCGTAGGCGTAGGCGAGAGGGCGTAGACCCTTGACTGGTTAAAGGAGCGTAATGTGATATTTCCTGATAGGTCATCCCCTACGTGAAGAGAAGTTTAGAAAAGTTTGGCAAAGCAGTACAAGCTTAAGCTATTTTCAGGTTTACTCGTACAGAGTAAAAATTTCAAAATTGAACGTATTTAATTAAGCGACAGACTTGCAAAATTAAAGTAAACATAACAAATTAAAGCCACTAGACACATTCCAAGCAGCATTATTTCCAAAATAACCGAGCCAGTGCTGCGGTTTACCCGAGCTTAAGACGAGGGTCTGCAAATCCATCGTAAAACTGAATCAAACAAGAACCTGGAAAAGAAGAAAGAACGAGTATCCACACAACAGAAGACAGGAAAGATGTATTCCGGCCTCTTTTTAAACTTTTCTCCCGAATCTGAGTGACACCTCATTGGCAGCATATAGCCGAGCATTGAGAGCTCACGCTACGCGTCATCGCGCCTTCAATTTTTCAGATGCAGCACGGACGTCCATCAAGTACGAATAGTTGTATCTCTGCGCCGTCGGAAACGCGCATCCTTTCCGTCCCTCTATTTCCATACTGTGTTTGTTTCCGTTTGTCTCATTCGTACTTGTGCTTCTAGCACTTCGTGGGTAAAACAGCCGAAGGTAGGAGAGATATGTTCGGGCCTCTTTTTTATTTTTTCTCCCGAATCTGAGCGACACCTCATTGACAGCAAATAGCAGAGCATTGAGAGCTCACGCTACGCGTCATCGCGCCTTCAATTTTTCAGATGCAGCATGGACGTCCATCAAGCACGAATAGTTGTATCTCTGCGCCGTCGTAAACGCACATCCTTTCCGTCCCTCTATTTCCATACTGTGTTTGTTTCCGTTAACCCCATTCGTAATGGTGCTTCAAACTAGTAGCACAGAGCAGAGCATTGCGAGTTCATGGCGCGCCATTGCGTCTTAAATTTTTAAAATGCGATGTGGACATCCATCTTGCGCGAATAGTTGCGCGGCGTGTCTCTTAATTTTGAATTTTGAGATAAATTAAGGTTTAGTTGCCCGAGATATGATATGGTATGTCCAAATCAATAGTCATTTTGAAAAGGATGAAATATGTTTAAAGGTCTCTCAAGAGGTCTATAAAGGGTGCTTACGTCTAAAAATCTAACCGACCATCGCTTCTAAGGGAGTAACACATAGCGAATGAAGATGAGATATGATAGGACGCCTGTATGTCAATAAAAAGGTGAAAATTTCACAGAAAAGTGTTAACGCTTCAGAAAGTGGTTCTTGGACCTTTGTTCACCACCGTCATGCGTAAAAGCATCTTTCTTTACTCCTAACTCTCTCTTCTACCGTTAATTTGAGAAATTTTCTCAGAAAGAGAAATTTGCATAGAAAATATTTTCAGTCGTAATTTTTTCTCGCTTCTTTTTTTGCTATCTGTCAGGGGGGCTCGTTTTCGGCGCGCCAAAGGGGCGTATCCGCCAACGGTAGATTGGCCTTATGGCCAGTCCAAGCCTGCTTGTTGCCACCATGCCTCCATTTTAATTACGAATTGAAATGCGACAAAGGAACTTTCATTAACGTGACATTATTAATATATCACTATTCGTTATTTCCTTCACGAAACAACGTAACCACGTTTCATCATTGGTGGATCCAGCAATTTGGCAACACCGGATTTCCTTCCTTTAAACCAATGGAAAAGTATCGATTCTTGGAGGGACCAGGTGCCCCGACAAGAATCGATTATTTAGCATAGGTTTAAATGGAGGAAATCCGTTGTTGCCGAATTGCTGGATCCACCTCTGCATTTCATGCATCCCAACAGCCTACACTGGGAAAAAAACACATTGTATCTAGAGTCCAGACTCTTGAAAACATCGACAAGAAAAAATACTCTTGATTCAATCGGATTTTTGCTGAAATCGAGAACCAAGCCTCTTAATTTGAGCGGATTTCCTTTTGCTTTAAGCAAAAATCTGATTGAATCAAGAGTATTTTTTCTTGTCAATGTTTTCAAGAGTCTGGACTCTAGATCCAATGTGTTTTTTTTCCAGTGTAGTGGACTGCATTTTTACCAGGAAAATCTTGGAAAGTTTCGCTGATTTCGCTGATGATCTTACGCGAAAATCAGAAAAAAAAAAAAAAACTTGCACGAAAATGCTATGTTTGTAGGAAATTGAATCGTTTGAGGCAACTTCACAACCTCGCGATGGAGTCACGTTCCTTCTTGGGTAGCAACCAATTCGCCCTCGTGGGAGTCAGTGTTGCCTAAACCGAAGGCCTTGTCTCCAGGGGACGTTTCATGGGATTTGTCCCGAGTCCGAATCGCAGGAATGAAACTTCTGGGATTTTTCCACGTTTAACAAAACAATAAAATTCCTTCTTCTTCTCTCTGAATTGCTCACAGGACTCCGCAAAGACTCTGCTGGTATTGTGATTAGTATTGACTGGCTCAATATTTTTCCTAACATTGGTGCAAGTGAGATTCTTTCCTGAGAGAAATCCTGTAAAACGTCCTGTGGAGACACAGCCAAAATCGTGGATGAACTGCAAATGCATTAAAATCACCTCTCCTCGTTCGGTAAAATCATATTTTGTGTGCGTTCCGAATACATTTAAGGTGATACCACTATTTGACAACGTGAGAGCTCGTGTTGCCTATACTAAAAGTTGAAGGCGAACTGGTGTAGCGTAAATATCACTTTCTCTCCTTCGGTAAAAGGTTAGTTTTTGTGTGCATTCCGAGTAAGCGTTCTATTTCACTATATCACTATTCGACCATGGGGGAGCTCGTGTTGTCTACATCGAAAATTTTAGGCGAACTTCTAATGCATTATGCACCTAAAATGCACCTGTAATGCACCTTCTAATGCACCTGTCTACGTGCGTGGATATTCATGATATATAGGGTGTCCTAAAAGTACTGCACAATACCCTGTTTTGAGGAACCGGCGAGAGCTATCGACACGCGATTTAGACTGGCCTCTAAATTAAATCCTAAGCTTAAGAAAAAGACCAAGTCAGGTCTGTAACTTAAAAATTGCCGAAGTTATGTCACTCCAAAATTGACGTGTAAAAGCTGGCTCTGGCGTTATTTTGGCACTTTTTTTTAGTAAAGTTCTTTGACTCTGAGGGCACAATTTATTATTTGAATTTAATTTATTATCCTCGCCAATTTATGGAAGTGGTACACATGTGAGCCTCTTTTGAGTTTCTCCTGAAAGGGGGGAGGGACGCCTAAAATGAGATACATGATTTCGGAGTTTCAGCAACAAAACATCACAGTATTTTCCTGGGAATTTAAGATAGACCTGAATTAATTAACTAGGAGCATAGTATGCGGGACGCAACTGATTTTTCCCCATGTCTGATTCTAATAAGCCTTGAATTCGAGTCACCGAGGGGCATAAGCAGAGCTTTCGAAAAGACACGCAAGACCACGTCTAATTCCCTCCTAACACCCTCCTTCATTTTAACTCCAAGCCACAAACTCCCCACCTCCGCCATCCTCCTAAACTGAACGCGCACGGATTTTGATTGGCTGTTCACCGCGAGCTCTCGTTAATAAAATAATTCGCCCACGAGGGATTCAACGAGCCACATTGATGCCAATTCTCAGGTGAAACCCCATTCTTTTTGCATCAAAATCAAGTCGAAGACCGTATAAAATTATTATGTTCTTGGGACCCTTGAGAGGAGAAGGCTGTGACCGCAAAATTGAGTGTCGTCAAGAGTCAGAACTGTTTCTGATTTCGGCAAAATTATAAAAATTTGTTTAAAAATGTAGCAGTTTTATTAAAAAATCTGAAGTGTTTCGTCCATTGCTGAGTCTGTTGGTTGTTGTATTGGACTAAACTCGTCGTTTTCCGTCCAGAAGAACATAACTCCATTTCCAAGGTTGCGAGATCGGCTCTCACAATTCAATTTTGAACGAGAATGAACCTGCATAATTCTCTTCGAAAATTTGTCTGATTTTCGCACGAGATCAGAGGAAAAATTAATGAGATTTTCAGTTAGAAATTTTCAACATTCTCCTGGTAGAAATGTTACTTGTGTGGAAAAATCTAGCGACATTGAAAGGTAGGTACGTTCTTTCGCGAGGAAAACGACAAACTATTAATTATCGGCTCTCCCATACTTCAAATCAGCCTGTTTTGTGGGTTTTTTGGTGACTGGGGGATTCAATATATGAATAAGAAACAAAAAAAGTAGAAGAAGGCTCTGTTTACAGTAGTATTCGACGTTCATGTGAAAATGTGATACTAATGCACGCAGCGACTGACATCACAAATAATGGAGCAGTGTTACATCAAACATAATTAATTATTTGTCGTCAGCTCAGCTCTCCTCGTATTAGAGCTCCTAAAAGTACATTGAACATGAAAAAATAAATAAATAAATAATTACATGAATAAATAGATAAAACACTTAACAATTAAGGTCTGGAAACTACAAACCGCAGAAACTATAGTTATTAGTGCAAATAAAGCAGTTTTATGACGCCGGTATTGGCTTAACTAACACATATCTCCCACGTTAAATTAATCAAAAATACGTTTCTGAACTCAGGTAAGCTCCATAAGTGAGCCAATAAAAGTTGACATTGAATATTGTGTATATAATATTTGTCCTTGGCTTGCTACTTGTGATGTCACATAAACCGCAAAACTGTATGGTTCTAACTACCACAGATCAATTGTAAATATCGCAACTAAACGACTGCCGTAATTAGGCACTTGTAGGAAATATTGCGTAATGTCAATCGATTTCACCGGTCAGCAATTTTTCTTCTTTTTTTTAGATTTTACAAAAATTCTGCAATTGATTTAGGGTAAATTTTCAGTTGTTTAAAAATTGACCTCCGTTTTTCTGGTCCAGTTTTATTTGTCCGGAAAAATCGAAATCGCCCAGTAAAAATTCAATTTTCCGGGAAATCTTTCTATGAGAAACGTGAAGGAAAATTGAGTAAAAATGTAATACACATTTTTCTTTGTGTTTTTGGATGAGATTTTTGATCCGAAAATGATCTTAAATTTTTTCCATCGTGCACAGATTTTTTGAACATAATGTAGAATGTTTTTCTGCTAAAGCTTGTTTCTTCAGGAAAATTCCGATTTCTCTAGGGAAACTCGACGAAACGGAGGTCATTTTTTAAATCAGCTGTGAAAATCTACCAGGATCTGTTTGCAAAACTAATGGGCAAACTAACACGTGTTGATCAGTATTTTTTAAATGTATAATGTTAAAAGTATCAATACTCAAACACCGAAGACAGTATCCCTTAAAAAAGAACTACTGTGGTTCTTTTAAAATTAAACATCTACAAGTTTTTGAGATGATATTTGAAAATATCGTGGAGTGAAATGAGGTAAATAAACTCGAAAAATGACATAATTCTGAACGAGGCACACAGAAGATCGGCGTGGAGATTGTTGCAAGACTCGGCAAATATTGGATCAAGTTGAAAAATCGAAGCGGGCCACCAGATAATGAGTTCTTACCCGAACTCAGATTGTTCACAGACGATACTGCCGAGCTTTGGAAAAACGCTGTATGAGCATTCAGACGTTGCCAGTTTTCCTTCTCTATAATAGTTATTTCCTAGGTAAGCTATGAATATTAGATTTCCCTTGAAATAGGCAGATACTTTAAATTAAATTGCGAATAAAAATATTTGAAAAATCGGATGGAAAATATTCACAAGAAAATTATATCTTCTAAACGTGTCGCCCATTTGATCAAAAACCAAATCTTCCAAATTACGTCGCCATGAGTGCGAGTTATTTTGTAATTTACGAAGTGCGATTTCGTTCGCTGTAATTCCACGAAGAAGTTTGCAAATTTTTGTTAAAAATTCTATTTTTTGATGCTACATTTTGTTGCTTTTGCCAACTTTTCTATCTTTCAAGAAACGAAGGCAACTTTACGGGGTAGTTAAAAATAACCAAGACTGTGGGGCAGTGATCCAGACAAACATTTTCTAAAACGGAATTGATTGAAAATACCTCAAAGATGGGGGAATCCAAAGGTCACAACGACCGAAAAATTAATTTACATCGAGATCTTTTACAGAGAGTAGCTTTGGGTTGAGTTGAAAGACTGAGGTCAAAGTCAAGGATTCTTGACCTCCTTTTGACCTTGTTTCATCACTGCTGTAAAGTTGTCACTAAGGCGCCCCCGTGGTATTTCTCTAAATCCAAACCCCAAATCTTCCGTGCTAGGGAAGAACGCCGTATGAACATTCGAGAGTTGCCAAATTTTCCTTTCGATAAAATGTTCGTTTTTGAGGAAGGTTATGAATATTTTCCTTTAAATTTTCAGAATCTTTAGGGAAAACTGTGAACCAAATTATCAGAAAAATTGGGAGGAACATTTTCATAAATTTACCAGGAAATTCACGTAGCAATTTGGCAACGTCTGAAGGTTCATACTGCGTTCTTCCTTAGCACGGCAGAAATGGCCGGCCTCGCTTTCGAACGAACAACCCTGCCGCACAGTGGATCGAGTCAAATAGAGAAGACGAACATGAAATTTTAGACTAAAACTGTAAATTTTGATGTTTATTTCGCCACAGTTTCAATTTCAAGGGGTGCTTTAAAAAAATGTTTACGAGGTTACCATTGAAACCACTTCCAGAATCTCAAAGTTTTGTGAAAACGGAGTTATAAACGTTTAAAGTTTCCAAATTTTTTCCGATCTTTCCTATTTACCCGATCCACTGTGTGCCGTTCAAATTATAAACTCCGTGAATTCATGCCAGATTTTAAACTTTTCCCTTTCAAAATATTATTATGCAAGGACACCAGCGCACATAGATAGCTCTTCATATTTTCAAAAGGCTGTATCATACTGTAGAGAAGTATAGATCGATTGCTGAAAAAATACGTTTTCAACACTGTTCAGCTTATCAAGCAAAATAGTGTTTTGAATTTTTTTTTATTTTTTTTTTAACAAGAATTACGAGGGAATTACAACACTCACGCTATGGACGGCAGACCTCTTTTAAATTAAGAACCTGGGTTGTCATTCAAAAATTTGAAGATAGCATGCTAATTTAGAGGTTATTATCTGCTATAATGGTCGATGAAATAGTAGAAATAGCTCGGTATATCTACATAGAGAAAAAAGGAGAGACCCCGTATTTTTCGATTAAGGGTTACCCGAAAAGTTTGGTTCAGGTAATCAAACGGCTCATGTAACCATAGCTTTAATAAACCATAAGCGAACATGTATTCTTTACCGATAATGTCCTTTACCTGAACTGAGCCTCGACGTCTACGACCAAAAACTTCGGTGAGCCGAACCGACATTTTTGGTGTCTCGAAGTTAGGTCCTTGCAACCGCAGTATTTTCTCCGTCTTAATCTACGGACCTAATCCTGACGAAAACTGAAGATTTGGAGTGTCGGAGAGATTAAATTAAATCGATCCTTTTCCATAGGTTTAAACGACAAACAATCAATCGATTCATCGCAACGTATGCCACGCCGTTGACACTTATCGCGGCACGTGCCGCTATTCATCGCTGTTCTATTGTCTTTGAAAAAAACCGTTGAATATTGAGATGCAGACTCCTGGTAGTAAATGAGCACATTCTTCCGCGCTTGTGTCTGTGTTTCATCCGCGTGCCACATGACGTTTCTGAAAACGGTTTGCGATTATGGCTCATCTTCCGTGGACCGCAGCAACTCGGGTAAGCTTGACAGGTGCTATAGTATAAGTGTAAATCATCCGAAAGAGGGGGAGAGAGAGAGAACTCGAAAGTAAGTTGTGACAGAAATACGAGGTAAAGGATGTCATGAGCTTTTTAACCGTTTTGTCATCGGAATTGCTTGATTGAGCTCCTCCTGGGAAGAGACGAAGGGGACGCCCAGTGAAAGGGTGGCGACAGGAGGTTTTAAATGAGATGTGGGAGTGCCACCTCCCCGAGTGGCTGTGGAAGGCAGGGTAGCATGAAACGTAAGAAAGAAGTGAAAAATTGGAAATTTTCAGTGAAATATTTCATGAAATGTCACGAGGCTGTGAAATGTATCATATTTTTCAGGGGCTAGAGTATGCAACCCTACACTCAAACACACAAAGTTGGAAAAAAGTCAAAATTTTTACATTCTGCGAAACTTGAAAAAGGACCTGTATTTTTCAATATCTTTCATAAATTTCTAAATTTTCATGAATCATTTTACGTGAAATTTCAATATTTTATTTTTCATGAAATTTTGCCACCTAGCGACTCATATGTATGTATGTCATCGGTATTGTAAATGGTTTTTAGGTAGATTACGAAAAATACACCTATTGCGTTCTATTGCCTACCCGAATTAATCGGCTTTCTTAAAAAATAATGTCATGCGACTGCGTGTCAACACTAGAATTTTTTGAATTCCCGGCAAAACTGGTTATAGCGAGTAAGGAATAATAAGAGAGAAGTGAACCGCCACAGCTACCAAAAAACCGAAACGTGGCTGAAATGTAGCGAGCAACTATTACTGCTTCCAAGCAGATCAGGTTGCCTATCGAGATATTGAAGGCGATCTGGTTTACACGAACAAGAAATAATGTGAGTGGAATATGAATCCACAAATGCTTTAAATGAAATGGGGCTTACTAATTTAAATTTGGGTCCATGTCGACACATTCGGTGGTATTGACGGGAACCTAAAGGCCTCTGGGGGAGTTGGCAGTTTCTATCTTTACCAGTGGCGCGGCGTGCTTTGCGATACATCGATTATTATGCCATTTAAACCCATGGAAAAGGATCGATTAACAGGGTGTTCTCAGCGAACGCCTTAATAATGGATTCTTTACCACGGATTCAAATGAGGAATTATTGATAATCGATCATACACGCCACGCTACTGATCATCACCATGTAAACTATACTGATGGTAAGGTATACTTTTCTCAGAATCTACAGGACGGATTTTCGAAACTTTTCTTTGTTCGATTTTTTTAAGCCTAGCTGTAGCCGAGGCAATTTTGAAAATTTCTAAAAATTGACTTTCTATAAATATTTTGATTTTTTTAAAGCAAATTAGACTTTTACTCTTTTTTTCCTTTTAAAGAACGACATGAACAAACCCATCTTGTCTCTCGTTAGAAAAAACGGTAAGGAAAATAACGAAAAAAAAGTTGTTTAAAAATCTATCCGTTGGATCTTGGGAATAGTGTGCCTTAAGGCCAAAAAACTTAATTTTGAAAAAAAACCAGTTTAAAGTTTTGAACACTCACAATGCTGCATTACTCTGTCTGTTGCAAAGCGTTGCATGACTTATTCAGTAATGATCACATTTCAAATGGAGCCGAGGAAAGAATGAAGAAAGAGTTATCCCGTTGCTGCATCAGGATGGGTTTGGAAACCCTCGATAATGCAGGAGACTCATTGGCGGATCCAGCAAGTTGGCAAAATTACTTTTCCTCCATTTAAACCTATGGAAATGTATCAATTTCCGGAGGGGCCGGATGCTCTGACAAGAATCGATTATTTAACATACGTTTAAATGGAGGAAATCCGGTGTTGCCAAAATTACTGGATCCGCATCTGGAGACGATATTTTGTATTCTCGTGTGTCCTCGTCAAATCTGGCAGGAGACGTTGTCTTCATGAGTGAAAAAGTCTATTTTTCTGTCTTGAAAGTTAGAAATATTTAAGAAATATTCCCCGAAAATGATAACTCTGACATTAGGACAAATGATTCACAGGGTACAAAGCTCAACGTTCAGCCAAGAGATAAGAGGAGAGGATTTCGATTGCTCGGGGGCTGGCGATAACGCATTCAAGAAAGACCCCTTGATAGAGCAGTATTTCTGTTCTACACAGGGTGATCCAAAAGTTCCGCATCACAAGCACCAGTGGCGTGGCGCACTATGCGATATATCGATTAATCTGCCATTTAAACACACGGGAAAGGATCGATAAACAGGGGATTCGCAACGAACACCTTAATAATCGATTCTTTACCATAGCTTCAAATACGGGGAACTATCAATAGTCCATCATTCACGCTTTACGCCACCGACAAGTGCACCAGGCATCAGCCTTACATTTCTTACAACCTAAGATGAAGACTTTAAGTTTTGTGAGTGCTCCTAGGTCAAAAGAAACGACTTTTGTGAACCCCCAAAACTTCAAAGAGACTACCCTGAAAAGAGGCAAGGAATCAAAGGGTTCAGTGGTGTGGCGTGCTTTGCGATGTATATTGATGTACCATTTAAACCTATGGTAAAGGATTGATGAACAGGGTGTTCGTAACGAAAACCTCAATAATCGATTTTTTACCATTGTTTCAAATGGGGAAATATCGATAGTCGATCATTTACGCCTCGTCACTGAAGGTGTTCTGGAGATGGTGCGGGATTTTTGGATCACCCTGTAAGAAATTTTTGAAAGAATTCATGAATCCAGGCGATGCAAATAGAGCAAAACGTCAAGATTGCCGTCTCTTAACTATTATACAACTAGGCATGGCCATCGTTGGTGTTGTCGTCAAAATTTGTTAAAAACGTTACTGTTCACATTAATTTTTAAAGTTCATATTGATCATCGGAAATATGGCAATATTCATCGATGATTCATTCTTCTGACGATTTTTTTATCTGCCGTGTAGATATCGATTCAATTGGAAACCGTTGTGTGCAGGCCCGCCGGGAGTTCAAACACTCTATTCCGGGAAATTATGGGAGTGGAGCCGAAGCTTAAATCAGAGGTTTCATTTTTATTGTTCATTATTTTTCCCCGGGAGGGGCTATCAAAGGGTGCAGAGTGTCCGCCATCTTTGGTTCTTTATAGGTATCTATTAAGATAAAGAAAAATAAAAAAAATACAGAGCTATCACATGAAAAAACACATTCAGGTCACCTTTAATTTACGCTGTTTCAAAAATGTAATTTTACTAAAATTTCACAATTTTCAGCTTTTCCCTTTTAGAAAAAGTATAAGTCATGATTAAGAACAAAATTGGTCGCCAAATACTGATTTCTCGTTGAATTATATCGTTTCAAAAACTTCAAAAGGGGTCTCCTCAAAATACGGCTCTAGCACAAGCGTTCTTTATGCATGGAATGCCTTAATGAAGGAAAGTAGCTCCCAGCTCCCCCTCATCTTAAAATTTGGAAATATGCAAGCTTACAACTCCAATAATAAAAAGCATTGATAGGTTTTAAAAATGGTTTCTTTAGTTTTCTCATGACATTTTCTACTGGAAGCAACCCTCAATATTTAAAATGTGACAAAATAATCACCAAAATTTGCAGTTCTGGTCAAAAATTTAATGCTGGAACTTTGTGATTGACTCGGTCTACAGTCTGTCGTAATTAGGCCAACTTGACTGAGAGGATTCGCATGAAAATATGCCTTAATACGGGAGAGAACTGTAAGCGCATGTTTGTATGAACCATGGTAAGTACATGCTCTTATGGGTGTGAAGGCTCATCTAAGACTGCTCTCTCAGCTCTTTCCGTAACACGGCAGAAATACGCTGCTAACGGAAACAGAACGTTTCCGACTATTAAGAGGATCAACTCATCAGCTATGAGCCCCGTGATGAAAATCGTTGAGTGGTGAATTTCGAGTGTTGAACGAGTCATCCAGGACTAAGACCGGAGTGAGTCGCGCATGGTTCAGCAACGGTCAAGCAGATTATTGAGATCTTTATTTACAAAACTCGCGGACGCTGCCCACTCCAGGGATGCCGCATTTTGGCGGAAAAATTAAATCGAAATATGCTGCCGTGCTAAGGAAGAACGCCGTATGCACATGCGAGAGTTGCCAAATTTCCCTCGATAAAACACGCATTTTTGACCACATTCATGCAGCTTTTTCCTTAAAATTTTCGGATATTTTAGATTAAATTGCGTGCAAAATTGTCTGAAAATTTTGAAAAATAATATTCACAATTTTCCCAGTAAATTCCGTTTTTATCGGAAGAAACTTGGCATCGCCTGAAGGCTCATACGGCGTTCTTCATAGTGCGGAACATAATATCTCCGTTTGCCACGTTGCAGGCTTCCTGTCATACTTTATTTTTCCTTTGAAAATTAGCAAACAAAATTTCTTGAAAACTTTTTCCCCTCTCGGTTGACATAATAATCGGTATAAATTTCAAAATGTAAAGTCTTCTCGTTTCTCTCCGAAAAAATAAAACCGAGGCAGAGTATTTTTAACACCACAATTTAGATAAGCGGTTTCGCATTTTTACCATCGATGTTTGTCTTATGTATGTGGGGTTTAACGGTTATTCTTCGTGGGACTTTTTGTAAAGAGACTTTTTGGTTCAAACCCCCAGATACAAAATCATTATCAATATAGCGCAATCAGCTAATCACTGAAGTTTCCGCGAAGTCATCGATGAAACTGGATACCGTTTATGAGTCAATGGTAATGAAAAATATTTTACTCTTGTAATGTGAAATGTGAACCTATGTTATGACGTCTTCAACTCGTAGAAAAATAGAAGAGAGGGTATGTATATTAATTGATTCCTTAAAGGTTTGATGGGCATAAAACAAACTAAACATTGAATTTTGGTGGCACCAACACCTGTACTCTAATTTACCTCCGCAAGTTGCACTTAAATGTGTAGATGCATATTGCATAGTCTTACATTTTTCTCAAAAATAATTTACAATATGTCATCTGGAATGTCAACTAAACCCAAAATTCACATTTAAAAAAACGCGTCGCAGCATACTGCAGTGTGACTTAATAGTCTTACCTATCAAAAAAAAGTACTTCTTATTTTAGTTTTCTGACCGATATCCTTTATTTCCAATAAACCCGGTGTTAAGACCTACTTATCCTCAAAGCAGCGTTTGTTTGTTTTTGCACTGAAAAAAAATTCTCGGCGTTTTTACCGAGTTCCGTTGGTACCTTTACCATCTCACTTTTTTTTACCAATTATTGGTTATTTCTACCAAGGCAGACTGGTAAGCTTACCTAAAAACCGGTATTTTTACTGGTTTTTTTTCAGGTAAGAATACCACTTTTATTGGTAATCAATTCCCGGTATCTTTGCCATTTTATCTCGGTAATTCTACCACAGTCGATAAAAAATATTGACGTTTTTACCAAGGTCCAGTAAAATTACCGAGATTTCTCGGTAAAATTACCAATTCCGTTAATGGTAATTTTACCAAGAAAAAACTGGGATCAAATAGAACCCTGAATTCTTCGTAATTTTACCCTTATCTTAGTAAATACACCAAGATTTTTTTTCAGTGTGTGTTTCAGGCAGGAAGAAGCAAGTAAAGTAAGCAAGTAAAAGCAAACCTTGCAACTAAATGTAGCCGATGTCAGCTAAAGGAAACATTTCATTTTAAGCAATTATTAAACTTGGCATCTCATTTTTTTCTAAAGTCCGAACCGCACTCGATCTAATACCCGAGCAAGAAATGGAAGAAATTAAAGATTCTAAGTCGTTAAGAGCTGACCCTCTCCATGCTTCGATCGGTTTGATGAAGGGAATTCCCACGCAGAGTGAGATTACTGATTTTTCGTCTCCTACACATAGAGGCGATTCGTTTGACAGCACGGAGTGACAAATTGCATCGTTGATCAATCCGTATAACAGACCTACATCGGAATGCCAAATTTGGCCGGCTATAAAATCAAATTAGGGGAGGAAAAAACAAGAGGAAAATTCCAACATGAATATGTTGAAAAAGCGTGCTGAATAACTGAAATAAGGGGCACCCACTATTTTCATGTCATTGCCCCTTGTATCAATTGGTAATTTTTCCTAAATTTGGAAGAAAATATTGAATCATGATCGTTGAATGTAAATTAATTTTAAAGAGTCCGTCCCATTATCTTGATTTTAAGCTGATTTGCGGTATTTGCCCACGACCGCGATCTGCCGTGCATCATAGCTTTTAAAATCAAGATAATTGGACGGAGTTTTAGTGCTCCTTCATCAAAATTTCGTGCTGGAACTAAATTTTCTTGGTAAAAGATGAATTTTTCAACGGCAAAGAAATTTCGGTTCTGGTAAGGGTCATTGAGGAGAGATAAAGGGTGCCTAATGTTCCTACCCTCGCAAAGGACGGGTTGTCGGCCTCTCGTCGGAAAAGATGCGCTGCACTTGTAGAATACCATGTTGTATAAGTAAAAAGTAGACATGAAATCTGCATAGTATGCGCTACTTGTATTAAAAAATAATTTTACATTCTTTGTTGTCTAATAATTTTGGTAGGTAGACGCTTAACCCACTTTTTTTCACCAAATACCTAGTTTGGTCAAGTAATTTAATCCAAGGTATATTCAGGTTGTGTTGTTTACGTCGCCCTTTAAGCCCCTCTATAAATAAGACTCACTTTGATAACGGCGCAGAGATACAACTATTACTGCTTGATGGATGTCCGTGTTGTATCTGCAAAATTGAAGGCGCGATGCGTAAACTCACAATGCTCCGATCTATCAATGAGGTATCGATTGGATTCAAGAGAAAAGGTAAAAGAAAAAGATGCAATCACATCTCTCCTATCTTCGGCTGTTTTGCTATTGTAGCTCTTGAAGCACCACTACAAATGGACTGCATTTTGCAATTTGGAACTATAAATTCTGGCTCTTCTGGAAAAACACTTTTGTGCATAGGGAAACCAATGGCACATACGTTGTTTTTCAACCGGGCTAGAATTTATAGTTCCAAATTGCAAAATGCAGTCCAAATAAGACAGAAGGAACCAACACAACATGAGAACAGAGCAGGAAAAAGGTCGCGCGTTGATGACGGCGCAGGGATACAACTATCCGTGCTTGATGGATGTCCGTGTTGCATCTGCAAAATTGAAGGCGCTATGACACGATACGTAGGCTCACGATGCTGTCCTTTTCTCCAATTTGCTGATGTTTCATTCCTTTTTAAAGATGTATTTGTAGACCTACATCTCAGTTCAAATGTACTAGCCCCATAGAACCGGCAGAGAACGTGTTTTCAGTGACCCTTGGGTGACCCGGCTCGGACATCTAAGGGTTACATATCATTACTTGGCAAAATTTCAGTACCTACACCAATGCTTATGACTGGACTAAGTGCACTGTTGGTTCATAGAGCATTGAACAAAAAAACTGGACTAACTTTATAAACGGACAGTGAAAAATTTGGATCAAACAAAACTAGGTAAAATGTCTGGCCACCACAACTTAAAGTCGTCGTGTTATTCGAAGCTATGGGCTCGATTGGACTTCATTTTGCAATTTGGAGCTATAAATTCTGTCTCATCTGAAGAAACAAGAATGTGCATTGGGAAACTAATGGCACATACGTTGTTTTTAAACTGGGCCGGAATTTATAGTTCCTAATTGCAAAATATAGTCCGATTGGTCTTCATTTTGCAATTCGGATCCTCTGTTCTTGGCTCATCCTTAAAGAATCTATGAACCTATAGAAACTAATTGCTCACATACGTTGTATCTATAGTGATCTTAAAAATTGCCGGTCGATTGCGCACTTCCGTATCATACCTAGTGAGAAAAAATGTTTTAGCTAGGAAAAAAGGTCAAAATTTTGCTCGTTTTGTGGGGGGGGGGGGGGGGGGTGTTTGTTGGACGAGGACAAAAACCTTGAGGTCTAATAAAGATTCACAATGGCGTGGCGCGTTTTGCGATAATCGATTGAGCTGTCATTTAAACCTACGGGAAAGGATCGATAAACAGGGTGTTCGCGACGAACACCTTGATAATCGATTCTTTACCATAACGGGAAAATATCGATAATCGATCATTGAAGCCTCGCTACTGGGATCAACCCCGAGGAATCCGAGTTTCGCATCATCCGAAAAACCTCGGATCTCCTCAAATTTACTGAAATTTCGATACATTATTGTATATACTTCGTAGATACCTAAGATATGTACTTAAATGAAAGTTTTTACCAGGAATTTTTATCGAATTTTTTAGGGCGCTTATTTTAATATATCGTTTGGGAAAAAATAGAAAGAAAGAAAATTAACGAACTATTTGTCGTCCTCTGAACGAAAAAACGTAACTCCATTCCAAAGTTACCAAATTGACTCGAACAATTAATTTTTTTTACAAAAATGTACCTTCGCAATTTGTATCCAAAATTTGTCTGATTTTCGTATGAGATCCGAGGAAATATCGGTGAAATTTTTAATTGGATTCTCCTGGTTAATATGTAATTTGCGAAAGAAAAGTTTGCAACATTGAAATGGAACGAAGTTCTCTCGTGGGGAAAACAACGTATCACGGTTCAGTATGAACCACAGTTTGGTATTTCTCTTGCAATGGCTGCTACATGGAGGGGGTCGACCAAACTTCGAAGTAATCTGCAGCTAAATTTAGCCCACTCGACTTTATCTAGAGCAATACGACACCTCATGTCTGTAGATAAAAAACTGATGAACCTGAAAGCAGAGCACTTTCGAACTTTGAGATCCCAGAGCTTTGAGATCTTCGGCGCTATGAGTGCCGAGGCGCGATGGGTCCCTTCAGAACCCGATACTTGTGTTCATATTTACAGAGCAAATGTTTGAATTAGTGCTCAAATTCATGTTTTCGATGCCACATATCCAGGTTGAAAACTCTCAAGTTTGGGGTAAATATTTGCTTCGTGATTTTCTTCTGCAGACAGGACGCCGCGCCGTGGTTCGCTAACGTGAATTGCTACTATTTCTACACGAGCTCTATCATTAATATACACTTACCTTTAATTAGTGATGAAGGCTTTTCACAATATCGTAAAAATTCCCCGAAAACATAGTACGATTTACCTGAAAAACGCCTGTCTCGTGATGATGTTACAACTTTAAAAAATGAGGAAAATACAAACCAAAACATGCATTCCTTACCGTTTAAATTAACATACTATTTTGAATACAACAGTATGTTAATTTAAACGATAAAAAACGCGTATTTTGGTTTGTTTTTTCCACTTTGAATGTAATCTCCCTTGGCTTTAAATAGAAAAATTATCTGACTTTACTGAATTTACTGGGTGGTCTAGCGAATTTGTTCAGGTCGTCACACCCTTCTCAAGAAAAATTATTCCTGCAAGATACTTCCTGCTGATTGTAGTGAGATTAATAATGAAAATTGAGGTCGAAATCTACTATACCTTTGTTCACGTACTAGAAGAGACAAGCTTGTTTTCCAGGACCCAGTCTACCATAGGTTTAGTCGCCACAGTGGGTCTTGTGGCGTGAAGATGGTGTTGGTACCCCCCTCAGTCCCCTTTTCATATCTACTCCCTATCCCCCCACTTAACTCTCTCCTCAACATTTTAACAACTTAACCACAATGTGTCTATAGATGGCTGTGGGCTCCACATCGGAGCATAAAGCCAATAAACCATCATAGAAGAAGAAGAAGAAGAAGAGACAAGCTAACAACAACTGATAACCTGCTGGACCATGGTGAATTCAACAGTAATCTGTATCCGGTTGAATTTCTCTAATTTCTGCGTCCATCCATATTTCTTTACTTATGGCTGCCTGTATACATATTCGTACTTTTTCTGTTACTATTTTCTTCTATTAATTTTTTTACGGTTCACAATTTTTTATTTCTTAGGCGTCACAACCAAGCTCGGATATTGCAAAGATAAAATAAAAAAGATAAAAGAAAAAATAAATTATTATTATAAAGAAAAAATATCATCCGGCGGTCTGCGCTGAACTTAATCTTTTGGTACTCAGCGGGGTCATATTTTTCTACGTGCATGATCATACTTTGGATTAGGCGCAGTTAGAGAGTGGGATTTTTAAATAGCGGCCACTGAATAGGCTTTTTTTTAGTTGTAAATTTGTATTTTCTCAAATTATATTGAAATAAAATTTCGACTGTGTCTCTATTACTCTCATTTCTACGAACGATTTTTACAGACTGTACGTATGTCGCAGGCAAATAGTGAAATCAGGCATTTTGTCCAATGCCTAAGCAGATCGCTAACTTTTTATTGTCTACAAAATTTTGTGGAAAAATATCTCATCAAACCGACAAACTCTTTATGTATCTTCCTCTTGAATGCCTTCTCATACTTTTAAATGTTGAAATTCTAAAAATGCTATATTCCCTGACATGCTGAAAATTTCAAGATAAGTGTATACTCAGGAGCTAAAAATCGTTTAAAATACTATTTTGTGATGCAAATTTTTACTGAGAATTTTTTCTTACGGGGTCACTTAATTATTTTGACTAAAATTAGGAAAAGAATCAGAATTTCAATCTTAGCTAGAATATTTGACTATTTGCCTAGGCATTTGACAAAATGCCTGATTTTACTATTTGCCTGCGACACATACATATTCCGAAGTATGCTTAAAAGGCAGTGATATACTTTTTTTTACCCTTGATGCGATTATGTTTTGTTTTGTTTTCATTTGCTGTCATAAATAAATTTGCTCTGGAGATCAATCAGAGGCTGAATGTGTGCAAAACAGTGGCGAGGCGTGAGTGATCGATTATCGTTATTTCTCCATTTGAAGCTTTGTTAAAGAATCCATTATTAAGGTGTTCGTTGAGCACATCATGTATATCGATCTATTTCTATACGCTTAAATGGCAGATAAATCGATGTATCGCAATGCACGCCAAGGCACTGGTGCAGAAAAAGGATGCGAAAACTTTCATGGAGTGCGTGTAAAAATAAAATGTATAAATTAAAATTGATGAACGGAAAGTCTATGGTACCTATCATTTCATTCTATCAAAGTATTTATCACCGTTGACTACGGAGAGCTGAAGCAAAATGTACACGCACAAACGCTCATTTCACTATTCCCTTAACAAAGCATTTTAATCTTGATACAATAATTATTGATTCAGATGTGTCTACTCCCTATAAGAGAGAGCTAATTGGCAAAAAGTTACCGATAGAGAATGGTTGTGTGAGCAGGGATAAATAAAGCTCAATTGATTCTCTTCCCTTGCCCTCGTGTAAAGAATGCTTCTTTCCAGCAAAATCATATTTCTAGTTTTTGCTACAAAATCGTTGAAAAATCTTGAAAATTTGAAAAAATTGAAACACAATCAAAGTTTTATAAATTATAATAGATTTTATTTAAAAAAAGTAAAACATAAAATATGAGAGTGCAAGAAAGGAATGCATTTGACACTAAATTATATTTTAAAATATGATATAGATATTTACAAATACATTATAAACTGTATCATATACAGGAACAATATTGATGTGTAAATTACATTTATAGTTACGCAAAATATTATCCCAAATAACAATACTCATGTTTAATTTTTCTTCCTTTTTACAAAATTATATTTCACTATCTATAAGGAGTATAGAATACATAATTTACAATGAGATTTTCGAAATAAATTTACACAGTTTCAACGATGAATATGTACAAAAAAGTCAGTTGCATGGATTTTTAACCTTATATTTACACGAATTTGTATTTTCCGATTTATATACGTTACTGTATTTACACGAATCAATTCTTGGAATAGATTGTTATTTACAGTTAATAAAGATCTATTTGTAGTTTTGCCATCGATAAATTCGGAATGAAATTAAATTTATATTGATGTGGTCAATGGGCGTGAAATTCACCTTCAGTGGTGACGAAAAAACAGACCTCCTTTTATTCATGTTTTGCTACATTCCCCCTTAATCAAGACCAGAGTCAAATATGATGAGAGGGAGGAAAGTGTGGTTGGGATGGGAGATTTGTTCCTTTACTTCCTATAACGAGCGAAAAAATTTTATTTATATTAATTCTTCCGCTCTTTAAGAAATATGAAAAAAGATAGCATTCCAAAATTCATTTAAATTTTGTTTAATATCAAATTTACTTCATCCCAAATTTATTTCAAGCAGCAACAACCTCACAATAATGTAGCATCATGCATCAGTATAATTACAATTCTAATGAGACACAGCATACATTCTTAGCGCCCAAGTAATGTGATTTTACCGAAAAATTCTCTAGTTTTAAAAGCGACAATTTTAAATTTTTCAGGAAAAATGAAATTGAATCAAAAGAGGTTGAAGTATAAAAACAATTAAAGAACTAACAAGAAGACGATGCGATTGGAAAATGTCATATTTTAATTTCTGAGTATCGTGCGTCAAGATTCGTCGTTTTTCTTTTGTAAACTGAAATAAAATCACAAAAATAGCCTCATTCAGATACATCCATAAACATGCGACGCATATCACAAAGCACAACAGCTTGAGGAGATGTAAATTCAGGACTTAAAAGTGCGATAACATGTTATTTGTAAGATTTCAACCATCATCTGCGGATTTTTTTATATTTTTTTTTTAAACAAAAAAAAAAAACAAATTTTGACCGCTATTAGGGGGAGGGGTGCATTATTTTTTCAAACAGCTCACTTCTCTAAAGTTTCAGTGATGAAATACATAAATTAAAATACCTTTAGGCGAAAATAAAAATGTCATGCATATTTAAAATTGCTTCCCTTCTGATTCCCTTCTCTGAAACATTAGAGCTCTGATGGGAAAGAGGTAGGGCTTGGATTTTTTCCCCCTTGTTTTATTCGCACGCTTTGATCAGCAATTTACGTAGGAGAGATTGACGTGCGTGATCGGAGAGGAGGGACAAACTAGTTCTGCGCAATGGCTGCATGGTTCCCCCACCGCATGTGAGCAAAACTAGTCAAAATTAAAGTTGGCAGCTGTTGTAGGTCCCTGCTTGGATGTTTCTGGGCGGTGCAACTTGCGTTATAGATTGCTCAAATGCGCGATGTATCTAAGCCTGATTCTCCAGCTATTTGTGCTCGATACATTCTGCCGTGCTAAGGAAGAACGCCGTGTGAGCATTCGAGAGTTGCCAAATTTCCTTCGATAAAATTTTTATTTTTTGGGAAAGTTATGAATATTTTGCCTTCAAATTTTCAGAATATTTAGGTGAAATTGCGACCAAAATTATCTGAAAAAATAAAAGAAAAATATTCACAAGTTTACCACGAAATTCGTGTTTTTTCAAAGGAAATTTCGCAACGCCTGAAGATTCATACGATGTTTTTCCTTAGCAAGGCAGCATTGCCGAGGACGAGGAAAAAGTAAATTACAACCGTATATAAATGATTTGAAAATCGAGATGTTCTCACCTAACTTGCCTCAAGTTTGAAAATGGCCTCATCCTTACTTGAATCTAACGTCCAGAATAAAATATACCATATCGACTGTGAAACTAACAGACCACGTATTACATCTGCGCAGCTTAAAAATCTCCACTCCTATTTTATTATTTTGGAGGGGAATAAACCATTATCATTTCTTGAAATTTTCACAGAGTTTTCTTCGCATAGAGAGGGGCAAACATGGAAATTTTCAAGTGTTGACGATGAGTAGTTTTCCATCTAAAAAATAAAGTATGAAAAGAAGTCTATACAACGTCGCAAATTGAAATACATGGTCCGGTAGGTTCACCGTCAACATAAAACTGGGTTAGATCAAATTTACAAGAAATCTAGCGAAATTTGACATCTAATAAAACAGAACGGCTCAATCCTTAGTGACTGAAACGCAAACAATTTATACCGAATAACATTTGCGTTCAATCGAAACGAAGTGAAATATTTTTGCATTTTGTCGCGCTGAACTTTAAAGAACTGTAATCATTCTCAGGAAATGTTGGTATGATGTCATATTGATGATTCATGTCTGATTACGAAAAGTTTACTTTAGAATCGGAGAAGGGAGAACAAATACATCAAAATGTGTATGTTTCAGAGGTGATTGAATTCAAAGAATACAAAATAGGGGTTTTCCTTTTTGAAATAATCATAAAAGCATAAATGAATCAAAACAAAATAAATCCTGCAATATGACAACGTGACGCCGTCAAGTTTTGACATCTTCATGATGTCCTCGCTGTACAATGTACACGAGTGAATTTAAATATTCATGATTCAATGTGTGAATCGAATCAGAAAACAGGCTTAAATGAGGGCTAGATTGCCCCTTTTTCCAAAGCTAATCCTCTGACGAATGGGGGCATTTGAAAGGCCCGAATACCAGTCATAAAATCACCTCTGGGATGCACCCTAGATTTAGGTGTTGAATACAATCATCCTCAGTATTTACCATCAAACTGGTGGGGATCCTTTGCGGTAAAAAAATGATAAAACCGTAAAGAGATATGATCACTCAAGAATATTACCTCTTGGTTATATTTTTAATACGATGTAGGTACAATAAGTTTCAAGCAATGAGTAAACATAATCTTGCGGGATGAATTCATTGGGACAGAGGTAGTCCTCACACTGAAGTAACTTTTCTCAAAGAGTACGTGTGCTCAGATGAGTGAACATAAACAGATGGTCTATAATAGGTGAAAAAAGCCTCTTTTGTTCATTTATACTGAAACAATTTCTGAGAAAACAATTTTACTGTTGATCAAAAAGATGTTTTTTCATCCGGCGTAAATAGCAGTATAGATCTTGTGGCATAGTGAGGACTATTGAGAGGCTTGGAGGACAAGGCGCGTAAGTGTGGTTTTTGAAAAAATTGAGATATTAGTGATATCAACTGAAACTATTCGGTAATATACTCTGCAAACAATTCAACACTTAACAGTTTTTCAGCATAAACGAGTTAGTTTCAACTCTCCGCCACAAAGCTCCATGCATTTTTAAATCCGTACCGCTTGGAAAAGCAAAAACTACACTTATGTGCCTTGTCTTCCAAGCCCCTTAATTTATTTACAACTTCGTTCTTGATTCCATTGAACTTTCGTTCAATCTACGTACAGATCTATACATGAATAGTTTTGAAACGCCTGCGTCTCTTCTATTATTATGAGGCAAAATTTGAACTGTGATTATTGATGTGTTTAATTTTTTGCGGACCTATTTATTGCTAACAATACTTCAATTTTTGTTTTAAAATTCACATAATAATAGAAAATTCCTAAGAAATACACAGTAATATTGCCTTGAGGTCATATTGCACTTTAGAGTTTCAGAGAGTATATTCATCTTTGTATTATCTTTTTCGCAATTTGTATCCTTTAAACTTATGAGATTTTTAAAGTCAACACGCAATAATCAAGTTATGGGAGGTCGCATAAACTTTCAGAAGATGAAATTAATGTTTAAACTTTTTAAGGTAGATTTCAAGAGCAGGATCCTGATTTTGGAAGAATCGTGCATTTTTGTAACGCAGTAATTTTCCTGGTGAACGGTTTATCTGTATCTAGATCTTTATGTGACAAGAGAAAGAGAGGCCACTTTGAAACATTATGAGAGCGGAAATAAAAACACAATCCACTGCAAGCATTCAAAAATTTCATCTGAATTTTTTTGCCGGTGCGTGATGTACCCGTTAATTTTCAGGAGTGATTTTTACTGAATTGCGGTGGAAACCCGAAAAATATACTCTGAAACTTTTGTGGAGGCTCCTCAGTTTATCGAAAGGGTGATAACATTTTGAAAACATGCAACAGAGTTGATTCAATGCATTAGATTTAAATTTAAAAAAAAAAATACATTTTCAAACGTAAAACTTAGGAAGCTTTTCTTGAATTATTTTCTATTAAAATGCTGATTGATTTACTAAACTGCAGGAATAAAACGCTAACAGCACCATATTTTAGACGAAGATCGATAATACGACCCAATCCTCCTTGAATAAAAGCGGTGTTCATGGAATTGTTTGGTGGCAGGGCAGGCTTTAGACAATACTCACTGCGACAGGCAAAGTGACAACGATGAAGGCTTGAACCCGCAAGTTGCGTTGCACAAGTTGTCACCTCATTACGCCAGGAACACACTTCAGACCTGTGACAGAAAAAGAGAGTACGGATTAGCGAAATAAGGCACTATCGCTTGAAAGCAAAATAGCTAAGCCCACTTGGATTTCAATATTTTGGGCCCAATAATACATCAAAGAAACGGGCATGAACGCGTATCAAAGAGCCTCATCGCAAGATTGCTTGTAAAGTCCGCGGTGAGCAAATTATTGGTGAGGCATTCTTAGCATAAAGTTAAAACTTGTTTACCGTAATCTGAACTGCCAGGAACTACTTGACATCAGAATTTAATGCAAAAATTGCCGAGGTTTCCCACAATGTCACGCACAGATTTCTCACTGCCACATTTTATGTAGTATGTTTCCCAGTATTCTGATATTTTCTGATACTTTCCTAATATTTTTAACACTCAAGCGTGGATTTCTTCGAACTTTAAGTTACGGGGAAAAAACCGAAGTTCTCCTCATGATTTTATATTAGCTGTGTACTTTTCCCTGAAGATGAATAGCACAGAAAACCGAAAGTATCGCTCAAGCCCCTTCAGTGGCGTGGCGTGAATGATCGACTATCGATATTTATCCATTTGAAGCTATGGTGAAGAATCGATCATTAAGGTGTTCGTTGCGAACACCCTGATAATCGATCCTTTTCCATAGGTTTAAATGGCAGATCAATCGATATATCGCAAAGCACGCCACGCCACCGGCCCCTATTCGTTTAAAGCGGCAGCCAATGATTGGAGACGAGTCTTATCGGTCGATAAGTCAGTTACAGCCACGGCGATTGATTGTTGTCGTTCCCTCTGAAAAATAATTCAGTGGAGCATGCATGATGCATACGCGAGTTATACACGAGAACTTTGACAACGTAGGTATATAACAGAAGGTGTTACTTAAAATTGATTGCCGCTCAAGCTACATTATTAAAGTGAATGTTCGATAGGATGGTGGAATGGTTGCAACTTCAACACCTATTCTAATGCGATAGAATACTAGAAAATCGGAAGGAGTATGGATTTTTTTGGTCCCGGTCCCCCAATTTAGAAAGCACAGTGAGTTATTGAATTTGACTGAGCAGAATGGAACTTTTTCGGCTTATTTCAGAAGTAACGTACCGGCCATTGACTTTTCTAATACGTAATTTTGCTCGTAATTACTATCCGTTTAAAACAGAATTAAAACGAAAAAAAGCTGGGTTTTTTTCTATAGTATTTTTAAGTTACTAAAATATGAGAAATTCTGACAATACTAATGTAAAATTCACGTGTCATTTTCACGATACATGAACTTTTTTCTCCTCTCCGTTCACTGAAAAAAGTTGTATTCATTATTACGAGACAACCATTTCCGTGCAGATTCCACCGCAGAAAATATTTCAACGTCGAGGAAACAACTTATTGTGCCAATTAAAATTCCTGTTGTGATAAAACAAGTTTTCATGTCATTACAGAATATGTCTAGTTGTGTGAAAGAGCTGTCATGCTGTCAATCTTCTGCTTCATATCGGTCGATTTTCCCGAGTGTATTTCATAAAAAAAAAAGATTGCACAGCACTTAACTCATCAGTCATCGGGTAACAGTCATCATTACAGTGAATTTAATTCGATTCCGAAGAGTAATTTTTACCTAACCGGAAGTTCTCAAGAACCGTTCAAGCATTACGTGACGCTCTTGGGATAGTTCGCACGCATCTCCGCATATCGATGGCTGAGGTACAATACCGCCTATCTACAAACTATAACAATTTTTCAGGCCGAAGAGAAAACTTCGAAATTTGTGTGATTTTAAGGTTAGATTTGCAATTTGTTACCCAATACAGCGTCATTACAGCGTACCCCTACAGAATAGAAAACAATAAAAACATTAGCTTGCTTACTTTATGCTGTAAAATGCGGCAAAGTCGCTATATAACTCATTTTTGCCAAAATAGCCGGTTGGGCGGCACTGTTCCTTAGCCCTGGATATTTTGTTGCAATAATAAAGATGTGGCCCCAGGTCAGGGCCACGTAAAATTCGAAGAGGGGGGGGGGGTGCAGCGATGCGAGGGGCGAAAAATGTTGGGAAAAGAAAACGGGGAAAAGAAGGAGAAAAAGAAAAAGAAAGAAAAGAAAGAAGGAAGAGAGGGAGATAGAGGCAGAAAAGATGAAGAAAGAGGAAAGCAAGGAGAACAAGTACTTAAAGTTTGATGACGCAAACATTTCATGTAAGTTTCACATGTTTTCATACTTTTTTGGGACTTGAATTTCCTCTTCACTTTTCTTTATATTCTCATAGCGATACCTTGGTTTTCTCGCATTTATTCAGATGTGAATGAGAAGACGGGTAGGGGGAGGGGGGGTGCGCCGCTCAAAACTTCTGACACGAAAGGGCACAGCCTCAGATCGGCGGGGGCGCGCGAAGATTCTTAGT
>NW_017547904.1:386626-414946 GCF_001854935.1 Bemisia tabaci
CGGCGCCCCCGCACGTCATGCATTCGAGATCGGCGCGCGGCGCTCGGATCACGAGATCGTGGATAGCCTACGAGGCGGAGTTGAAATCACTTTCGTTCTCGGACGGCATGGAGTCGGATGAAAAGTTTTCGCGGACCTAAGTGCGGCCACTTAACTTTTTCCTTATAAACAACATTGCACGATGCTTGGATGCCATGCAACTGGCGACTCGCGAGTCAACAGCCGCAGCGACAAGTGGAGGCGTAATCCAAATATTGGCTCCGCAGCGGCCAAATATTTGTTTGCCTCCAATATAGGGCAGGTTTTGCACTGCTTCCAGCTAGCCTGAGCGGCCAGTAACCGCCACGCCGTGCGCGCACAAAGCCTATCAGGACTTAAATAGGAAGGGACATTTGACTCGATACCTATGGACATATTTAAATGAAATAAGCTTATTAGGGGACTAGAGGACTCACGCAGCCCAACCCCCAGGGGACACTTCGGGCACTTTGCAGCCCGCTTTGCGAGCCCCTCATGGGTGGAACTAGGAACACTGAAAAACATATTGGTAGAATTTACCATTCCTTCACGCTGTATTTCACACAGCGTCAATTCAGAGTCAATTTTGCCTGAAGAACGGTAAACGTTACTACATACTGGCACTGGTAACCACTCATCTGGCAGAATCGACTTGAAGATTGGTAGAATTGACCATTCCTTCACGCTGTGTGAAATACAGTGTGAAGGAATAGTAGATTCTACCAATCTTTGTTTCAGTGAACTTTTCGGGGTGCCAGAGGGGCACTTTATCAAGGGGGATCAGAGGGGGCACGACTGCCCTAGCTCAAAGGAAAGTTTGTGAGACTCTGCTAGATTGAAAGGGTGGTCCGGAGGGCCTACCTCGGGAAATTTTGAAAGATTCAGTCGTCCTAGGAGCAATTTTTATCTATTCTCACCGAAAAAGTTATTGCATTACAATATCTAAGATGAAAGATATGTCATGCACTGACTTAGCAACATTCCTCACATTTCTCGGGGCAAGATGATGGATGAGCCAGGCCAGCCCCCTATTTTGTATTTTAAGATCACAGATAAGCAAAAAATAATAAGATCTACCTTTAAAAATCGAGTTTCCGAGTGCACTTTTGACGGTGATATCGTCCTCGAAAGAACACGCGTATAACGTCATCCACTGCAGGAGTGCACAATGACTATAGTGTCTTTCACCTTGATTTCATCCGTGTCGAAAATTGAGCAACCAGTGTTTGTGTATCACAATAATTGAGCAGCCACTGGAAGAACAAGTAGCTCGGATATAGAGTCCAGCTACCCTTAAAAACATTGCCAAGGGAAAAATACTCTTGATTCAATAGGACTTTTTGCTTGAACCAAAAGGAATTCCGCCTAAATCAAGAGGCTCGACTCTTCGCGTCGAGAAAAAATCGGATCGAATCAAGGGTAGTTTTCCTTGTCAATGTTATTAAGAGTCTGGACTCTAGATCCAAGCGACTTTTTTTCCCAGTGGATTACAGCGTGGTATGAACTACCGTGGTGTATGATATGTAATTTATGTGTGCATCGAAATATTCTATTATATGTTAGGAGTTACTCTCAGTAACTTTCGTTACATAAATCGTATTCTACGCGACATTTTATCATCGTTCCCCCCACGAAAGAACGTAACTTTATTTCAATTTTGCCAAATTCCCCGGGAAAATCTTAAGCATTTCTCGCTGAAAATTTCACTGATTTTATGATAGCATGCAAAAATCAAACAAATTCCGGAAAAACTTGCACAGACTCCTGTAAAAATTACATTGTTCGAGTCGATTTTGCAACCTTGGAATGGAATTACGCTTCTTCGTCCGAGAGCCGGCGATAAGGGCAGTTTTTGCTTTTTCAGAAAATACGAGTTTAATATTTCAGAATTTCATGAAGTTTCATGGCGGAAAGAGAGTTCAACCCGCTTTTTGATGCTTAATTTGAATTGGTAGTGTTTTTTTTTACCGTATTTTTTTTGTAGTGACTTTTTCGCAGGATATTTAAGACTAGTTTTGGTTGAAATTATTGAAATTTTAGTTTTTACCCAAAAACTACACTTAACCCTCTTGCCTGCAAGACCATCAAAATCATGCTGAAATTTGCAGCTTGTCAAGTGGTTCAGCGGATTGATTATTGAAATTGATGGACAAGGCTATAGACAAAGAAGACATAGGGAGTATGGAGCGATCCTATTGGTTGAAATGGGTGGCTCCTATCGACAAAGGGAGAAAATGATAGACCAACCGTCGGGTTTCTCATGGGTTATGCCGTTAGTTAGTCTATTACCTACCGTCTTCATCCATTGCAACCACCCGCTTCCACCAATAGGATCTCTCCATATCTCTTTTGAGAGCAGTCTGAGACACAGATAACAGTGGAAAACACAAGGTGGAAAAACGGGAAACAAGGCTAGAAATACACAATTAATAAAACCTGAGACGTTTCGACTCAGAGAAAGAGATTCTTCTCAGATCCCGGCCCTCACCATGTAGGGCTCAGGTTTTTTAGAGTTTTTTTTTTTTTTTTTTTTAAATGTTTATTGTTTCCGACTGAAAATGACTCAGTTTGGAGTCGGAACGTCCCGGGTTTTATTAAGTGTGTACTTTTAGCCTTTTTCCCCGTTTTTCCATCTTGTTTTTTCCACTGTCGTATCTCTTGTCTCCTTTGTCTATAGCTTTGTCCATCAATTTCAACACCGAAAAAAAAAGATGCTCTAGTTACATCTCCGATGTTACGGTTGTGAAAAAAATGTGCGACAACTCTTGGGTGTTGCTATTAACACTCTGGCAGTTAACGTAGCATGATAAGATATAAAAGTAACATCCTAGGATGTCACTTTAACAGCCAGAGTGGTAATGACAACATCCAAGAGATGTCGCACATTTTTTTAACATCCAGGATGTTACTACAGCACCTATTTTTTTTTTCGGTGAATAATCGGCCAGGAGCAAACGGGAGGCATCGCAAATGGAGAGGTGGAATGGCGGAGAATAACGTTGCGGGTAAATTAGTCTATTGCGGGACAGTGACGTGGCGCGCTTTGCGATACATCGATTGTTATGCCATTGAAACCTATGGAAAAGAATCGATAGACAGGGTGTTCGCAGCGAACACCTTAATAATCGATTCTTTACCATAGGTTTAAATGGCATAACAATCGACGTATCGCAATTCACGCCACGCCACTGTTGCGGGAATGCAGGAGGCACCATGTTGAAGTGTCGAATTACAGCTTGAGCGAGGGCTCCGAGCGGGAACGGAGTCAGCTGCCGGGAGAGCCAATGAGGAGCCGCGCTTTCTCAAGATAACTAATCGGGTAATTCTGAAGGAGGGCTGAAAACGGAGCCCCGACCGCCCTCCCCCCCCTCCCCGCGGGTGCGCCGCTCGCCGGTTGAGAATGAGAATGGAGGCGCTGCCAGTGGCTGGCTCGGGGATATCCGCGCGAAATCCGAGCCGATGACTGATGATCGTGAAACCCCATCGATTCGATTCCCGCCCGTTGCCACGCACAGGGGGGCTGTCTTTACCTCAGGGTGTTTTTTTTTGTCATGGGCGTTATATTCTGACACTTGCGTGGGAAAGGCTGACTACTTGAACACTGAAAAAAAATCTCGGTGTATTTACTAGGAAACTTGTAAAATTACCAAGAATTCGGGGCTCTATTTCATCCAAGTTTTTTCTTGGTAAAATTACCATTTATGGAAGTGGTAATTTTACCGAGAACTCTCGGTAAAATTTTTGAACTTTCTCGGTAATTTTACTGAACCTTGGTAAAAACGCCAATATTTTTTATCGACTGTGGTAAAATTACCGAGATAAAATGGCAACGTTACCGGGAATTGATTACCAATAAAAGTGGTATTCTTACCTGAAAAAAACAGTAAAAATACCGGTTTTTAGGTAAGCTTACCAGTCTGTCTTGGTAAAATTACCAATAATTGATAAAAAAGTGAGATGGTAAAGGTACCAACTGACCTTGGTAAAAACGCCGAGAACTTTTTTTCAGTGAATTATAAAGATTTTTGGCAAGATTGAAATTGATTGCATTTCGCAAAAAGGAACCGAGAGCATTCCAGTGTCGCTAAGATTGTGCAACTTTTTTTACCTTGCAAATATGAACTGATCGTCTGAGCAAGTTTTATCTTTACTCCCGATAAACTATGAATCCAAGACGAAAATTGCCTTGATAAATTTAAATTTTCCCATGATTTCAGTGATTATTTGCAAATAATGAAAGTTGCACAATCCTAGCAACATTGGAACGCTCTTAGTTCCTTTTGCAAAATGCAATACAAATGTTGGTTTTCTTACCTAAAATTTTGTGAGCAAAAAATCAAAAGTTCATTATAAAGTTTAGGAGATAAATTCTAGGGGAAGGAAAATCTATTCAAAATCAGACCCGCGAAACGGAAGCCGCTAACTGAAGATTGTGAAACCCCATCGATTTCCCGCCCGTTATACCGCGTGCAAGGGATCCACCTTCACCAAAGGGCATTTCTGTATTTATTTTTTGGCGCGAACATTATATTCTGATACTTTAAAGTGTCGTAAAGGGCTAATTATTTGGAGTAAAGAACGGGTTAATGCCGAGGAATTTTGACAGGGTTGAAGTGTAATAGACTATATTTTGCGATTAAGAACTACAATTTCTGGCACGGTTTAGAAACAACGTAAGTATCATCAGTTTCCCTTTGCACATAAGTGTTCTTACGGATGGGCCAGAAATTGTAGTTCCTGTTTATAAAATGTGGTCCAATTTTTCCAAAGAATAATTTTGTGAAAGAACCCGAAAAGGAAAAAGTTAAGTAAATAATGTCTAAGGGGAGAAAAAGCTAATAGAGTTCCGACAGATCAAAAGGCGACAGTCGAGTTGACAGAGCAAGGCGATGATGCCTGAATTTGAGCTCAGCCTTGGTTCGTGCTCATGATTGTTCTGTAAACAGCTCCTTTCGTTAGGAGGCCGCATTTTGATAGATCGTATTCGATACATCAAACGGGTGAGATTGTATCGATATCGATTGGTTCAAAACATAAACATAGCCTCAAAGTAAATTCAGAAATCTGAGAGAACGGATCTTTTGAAACAGATTTTTTATTCTTTTGAGTACCAAATGCCAATGCAAAGTGAAATTGTCAGGAAATTTCTCATTTTCAGCTTTTCCAATTAAAATCCTTAAAGTTTGGTTTGAGGTTATGTTTTATTGTTTTGGACCAAACGATACATCGAACCGTTATCGAATACGGTCTATTGGAAAAATATCGATAATCGATCATTCACGCCTCGCCGCTGGCATACCGCTGAATTTTACTTGCGGTTTGATGCCCTTTTTAAAAACCGCCTGAATCTCCCTAAAATAACGATATAAACCATGACAGCGAAGCTCCCAAACCACGTCTCGCGGTTTGCAACGTTGCAAACTTACTGTCACACATTATCCTCTACATGGAAAACTACTAAACGTCAGTTCTTCAAAACTTCCGTGACTTTTCTTAATTCTCAGTGGAGTGAAAATTCCGTGCAAACTTCAAGGAATAATGTTGAATTGTTCTCAATAAAAAAATAAAATAAAATGAGAGTGGAGATTTTTCAACACCGCAAACGAGATACGTGGTCGGGAGTTTCACCATCGACATGGTGTCTCCTACGCTGCCGCACTAAGGAAGAACGTCGTGTGAACATTCGAGAGTTGCCAGATTTCCTTCGATAAAATGTTTATTTTCGAGAAAAGCCACGCATATTTTTTATTGGAATCTTCAGATATTTGAGATTAACTTGCGGACAATATTGTCGGAAAAACTTGAGAAAAAATATTCGTAACTTTACCAGAAAATTCGTGTTTTATCGAAGAAAATTTGGCAACGTCTGAAGGTTCATACGGCGTTTTTACTTCGCAAGGCAGTGCGGAAATAAGAAGCTTTTAGAGGAGCGACTACGAATATGACCATATTAGTAGTTCAGTCCTGAATTCCGGGTACCGGGACACTGTGCGACGCTATCGAGGCACGGAGCCACGATCGCGGTTTCATATTTCACATAATGGATCAACACAGTTTATCACTTAAGCGCCTCTTTTAATTGATCACCTGATCTGAGGGAGGGAGGAACCGTTTTTATTTCAGGGGTCGTTTCCGAGATCCGTTGACGCTTTAATGGAGAAGCGATGACAACGTATCAGCGTCTTCCACCGTCATGACATTAAGCTCAAAGCTGAGCACTTCCGTGCTAAGGAAGAACGCCGTATGAGCCTTCAGACGTTGCCAAGATTCCTCCGATAAAAACCGAATTTATTGTGAATATTATTTTCCAAAATTTTTACACAATTTTGTACGCGATTTAATCTAAAATATCTGACAATTTCGAGCAAAAATATACATGAATTTTGTCAAAAATTCATGTTTCATCAAGGGAAATTTGGCAACTCTCGAATGTTTATACGGCCTTCTTCCTTAGCACGGCAGAGCAGCTGGCTGATTATTGAAATTGATAGACAAAGCGATAGACAATGAGGACACAAGGAGTACGGGGTGATCCTATATATTGATTGAAACGGGTGGTTGACTGAAGAGGGGAAGTAGTGGACTAAGAGCACAGTAGATGAAGTAACCAAAATCTTGTGTTAATATGGGAAGTATAACACGAAGTAACACTAGCTGATGGTTGATTTCTTCTGATAGTTTTCCCTGTGTCGAGGAGACTAAATCTTTGTGTTGAAAATCTACAAACTCATTAAGAATTAGATGGAACCTAGATTACATCGGTGGTAATCCAATGCGTTAGCCACTCGCAAGTAGCAACCTTTGAGTGATGAGAGGAAAACAAGATTACACATGAGTTCGGCAAGACACTGTCTTCATGATCCAATGTCTCTGAGTAACCTACAGTTTGGGTTGGTTTAACACAAAAGTGTGTTATGCAGCCCAGTCTTTTAGGATAATCTGACACAAAAAAAGTAACACAAAGTAGCACAGAGTAATGTCAAACACCGAACTTTTTAACTGTGTATAGAATCTCTCATGGGGGACGTTAGTTAGTATGTCATACTCTGGCCATTGCAACCACCCGCTTCCACCAATAGGATCGTTTCATTTTTCCTTTGTCTTCCTAGTCTTTTGTCTATCCGTCTCAGTAATCAACTACGAACCGATCGTTGAAATTGGTAGAACAAGTTAATATCTTAGTAAGAAAAAGATTTCAGTAATGTTCGATGCGCGGATTGTGTTCTACGCGAAATTCTAGTTTAGAAACATGTATCAGAATGCTTAAACTCATACCTTGTCTAATGGTCCATTTTCAGGCGTGATATAGTGTGCTATATGGATTTAATAGGTAGTGGGAAACTTGCAACGTTGCAAATTGAGGTACGCATGTTTCTACCTCACCGCTCGCGATTATAAAATGTGTAACTGCGCGCGCGGCAGAGAGTAATCTCAGCGATAATCGTGATCTTCGGCCATGGAGTCGAAACGATACTCTTGAAGGCGCTATGAGCAACTATTCCACCACAGAAGTATTGCACAGTATCATACGAAATTGAAGGCGCACTACCGAATGTACAAATAAATTGACTGACACCGTCTACCACTGTGTAGAGTCCCATTGATCCTATGATGGGCGGCTACTGTTCGATCGATTTTTGTGAAACTTGGTACCAGCGGACCGACCATTGAAATTAATAGACAAAGCAATGGACAAAGAAGACAAAGAAGACAAAAAGGATACGGAGGGATCCTGTTGATAGAAGCGATTAGCCGCAATGGACAAAGGAGGTAGGTAATAGACTAACTATAACGGCACCCCACGAGAGGCCCTATATAGTTAGCCCATCATTTTCTCCCTTAGTCTATACGAACCACCTATTTCAACCAATAGGATCGCTCTATACTCCTTGTGTCATCTTTGTCTATAGATTTTTCTTTCAATTTTAACATTCAGCCCACTGGTAGGATGTTTAACTTCTGAACATTTATGGAGTTACAAGCATGAGATGAGAAATGGTCTCAGAAAAATTAATGATATTATAATTACAATACGTGACTGAATTTGTTCGACTTGTTCGAGTTTCTTACGTGGCATATTGTGGCACAACAGTACTTAACGACGATTCGTTATTCGAGTTGGACAAAAACCAATTTCAGCCATGAGAATTTCCAATAGACGTGAAAAAAATGTCTGATCAAATCGTGAGAGTATAACTTCTCCTAGCGTGGGATGGAGATAAGGGTATATGACTTTTCGTCAATTCAGGTTAAGTATGCAGCATGCAGTTATACAATCTTGAGGTGTTACGCACACTCAATTGTCTGTCTGTGGTTGAACAATTTGATAAATATTTTCAAGGTTGAAATACACGGCCCAACGACCCACTTAAATCTCTCGAAAGGAGAGTATCATTCCTTTGTTTTTGTATACCTCCGGATTCTTACTACCGAAAGCCACTTTACTAGGAATGTAAATGCCATCTCGAACTTAATATGTGTTTAAAAATACGACTAAAACTTTTCAGTTGTACTTTAACTTTTAGAGTCAGTGCTTTTTAAATACTCTTGGGAGGGAAGGTAGAGAGGGGAGAGGATAGCGTTACGCAATTTTGTTTTAACGCGTTAAAGAATAGGGACCTTAGCCTCAAAAAAGTCAGGGGACTAGGGTGAACTAAAAATCCGAAAAGGCTTACATATTTGTTTGAGTAGACACACTTTCATAGTTTACTTTTTCTGAGGAGCTATGTCACGTGACGCCATTTTAAGCTCCACGCGGAGTTGTGAAGTAGGGAAGACTCAGGGAAAGAAGAAGAAGGAAGAGGAGAGGGAAGGAGGAGAGGGAGGAGGGAGGGAGGGAGGGAGGAGGAGGGGGAAGAGATGAAGAAGGGACGAGAGAACGTAACTTCATTCCGAGGTTGCAAAATTCACTCAAATAATCCAATTTTTACAAAAATTTACCAGTGCAATTTAAGTCCAAAGTTGTTTCGATTTTTGTGTGCGATCAAAGAAAAATCGTCGAAATTGTCAGTTTGAAATGCTCAAGATTCTATTGGTAAAAATGCAATGTGCGAGGAGAAATTTGGCAGCATTGAAATTTAGTCAAGTTCTTTCGTGAGGGAAATAACGATATCTGTAACGAGTTATGACTTAGCTATACAGGGTGATTCATAAGTCTCGCACCGTACCTGTAATCCCTTAAGTTCTTGCCCTTGTTCAAAGTCGTCCCTTTAAAATTTTGAAGGCTCCAAAAAGTCGTTTTCTTGGGTCTACGAGCGCTCAAAAAATTTCATTTCTCTATCTATCTATCTCAGTACAATTTGTTTAGAAGTTATGGAAATGATACCTGGCACTGGTGGTGCGGGACTTTTTGATCACCCTGTAGAATACTTCTCGATGCGAGAATCTCAATAACGCGTAATTGCTCCACGCAAATGATAAAGTTAAGAGTTAATTGCAGAATTTTCTGATACACCCATCGCTGATTTTATGATCCCTTCAGAGACAACTCTTTTCACCTCAGCAACTGTTTGCAACACATCCTTAAGACATTGAATGACCGCCAACACTGAACGAGAAATTTGACAACGTGGTGTGCCAGGTAATGTCTCTATTTAAAATAGGCACTTGAGCCGCCTGAAGTGAAGGCCCTTCTTGACGAGTCCAGCTAATGACATCAATTAGCCGTAAATGGCGAACCCAAAGAAAACCAGCGAAATGAGTCACATCCGCTTCTCGGATTGGTCGAAAGAGCCGGCAAGCTCTTACAATCGACTGATTCATACGGAAAAAATAGGATAGTCATCACAATCAGCCGCTGGACTATCCTATTTTTCCGTGTAATGATCACGTTATTAAATCCGATGGTTCTACTTGGAGAAAATGAACTCTTTAAATATCGATCGCTTTGCGACGCTTTTCAAGACCGGCGCAATTTAGTGATCATATATTGACCGGTGTAACAACTAAATTGGTTTTGTGGCGAGCTTCGCGGAGTGTAAAGGATTCGTGCGAGCTTCAGGATTACAAATGGGTCAAGGAGCGAATTTATTTTTTTTATTATAAACCTGCAATCTGCAATTTTGCACTAAAGTAATCCCTCCAGGAAAAGTTACATTTTCTGACAAAAGGTAGGGTAGCTTTGGACAGCTTTTCCAGTATTACTTGGTTTTTCCTCATCAGTTTTGACTATAACACAAAAAATTAACAAATTTTCGCCTGTATAAAGTAAGCTTCATTATCAATTTGGTCGTATTTCGAATAATTTCCGATATGAACGTGTAAGGCGTAATTGTACCGCGCTCTTAAAAATAATTATAATCTGCTCCCATATTGAGGATACGAGTGAATTAACTTGTAGTGCAAATTAAGAGACACCAATCTAAGGGCAATACAATGTGATCCTGAGTCAATAATTAGTGTCACTTAGAATAACTTTAAAGTTAATCAGTCTACTTGGAGTCAGTTTGGGTCAAATTGATTAAAATGAAGTCAAATTGGATTCGGAAATAGAAACAAAGCTAATTTGATCCCATCTTCAATATGCCATAGAAATGTTCTATTCATTTTAACATAGCATACAATTAAAAAGGAACGAACATGCTTCGTAAAATATTTTTAGATACATCTTTTAGTATTTTTGGATCTTTTTAATTAAATAGGCTGGTGCGGACCGACGAACCTCTCTAGTTCCAGCTGCCTAAAACTTACTACGAAGGCGGTCGCAATGCTAGAGAGTGTCTTGTAATGCAATGTTTTCGGAATATTTGTTATAAATTGCATTTGAGCAGGCCCGCCACAAGGGGGGGGATACTGGGTCCCTGGTACCGGGGCCCGGGCCCTGGAGGGGCCCGTGACGCAGGTGACAAACCACCACGAATTCATTTGTAACCCTTGTCTCGTAGGGAAAAGTGAAAAAATTACCCTAAAAATTCCGCAAAAGGTGAATAAAGTTTCAAAAACACGCTAGAGCACTATAAAATTTTTCTTACTTTTTTAGAGATTTTCAAGATTTTGAGTATATGTAGAATGATATTTTTAGTAACTGAGTTTCATTTTCTTCCGTTGTCGGATGCTAAGAGGCTCCTTTCTGGGCATCCTCGACTTCAATGGCTTAACTCCCTTGCCATAGACGTACGAAAGGGGAGTCCAGGGGGCCCGGCTACCCATTGAATTGAAAATTATCATCTGCCCCCTCAAAAAAAAATTTATAGATTTTTTGAATGCAGCAAATCGAAAGTTTTTGGTGCTGAAAGTAAACAAAAAGGCGTAATTATTCTGCTGATATTGATGGAAAATCTCCATCATAAGAGCTTCATAATGCGTCCAAATAGATTTAAAATTTCAAAAATTACCCGGGGGAGGCCCCCCGGACCCCCCCCCTGTGCTAGGGGCCCGGGCCAGAAAATTGGTACCGAGGCCCGAGATAGGATATGGCGGGCCTGAATTTTGAAGTATTTAAAATGTAGAGATATTACCTAGTACGTCTATCTGCTGTCCGGTAGAGGATAATTTTTAAATTACTGCTAAAACACAATGATAAGTACATGATAAAACGAATGACCGTGGGTAGCGCTGAGTGCCGATAGGATATTTCTCGGTTGCGGTATATCAAATTCTCCAATGCTAATTTATCCTTAGGAAACCATCCGTAATTTTACGTTTTTAACATTGTAAAATCACACATAATATTCGGTAAAAATTACAACAAATTACATACATTTGCTTTAATCATAACAGATGAAACGTCAGAGCAGATTATGAGACACTGCAATCAAGATATGCCTCTTCTGTATCCAGCGCTTCAATTACTCGCCTTGCTGCATGTCTTTCATTCCGCCGAATGCGCCTTCAATAGCCGTGACGGCAACATGAGCGGCTTGGGAGTACGAATAGTTGCGCGCGGTTATTTTGCCACTTTTGCCCCGTCCCGGTAAGGAACACACGCTGATTCCTCACCTCACTGCGTGTCTCTCATTCCATCGAGTTCGCCTTCAATAATCGTGAACGCAATATGTATGCAGCTTCAGAGCACTAATAGCTGCTCGCAGTACCGCTATCCCTTTTGATTTTTCTATGCGAGGAACATGCGTTGATTAGTCAAAATTAAAGGGAGGGGTGGGAGGAGGAGCCGGATGAAGGAAAAGGAAGAGAGGATGGAGTAGAACATAATAATAAATATCTAGTTTTCTTCAAAAGCTTCAAAATATGAGCAGACTGTTTGCGGCGTTACAACACTGTTCACACCGGAGTGATTGGTATCATTCTTAGGTACGTATTTTACTATTTAATATAAAATCATAAATGTAAAGCGTAACGCATAACACCTTAGGTGCGAAGCGCTTCGAGAGGTCGGACTACAAGGCGGTCAGAGGGCGCACCCCCTAGTTTCTGACGATAAGATAGCTACGTCAGCGGAAATTTTTCTCAGATACACGAAAAAATGGCTAATTCGCTGAAAAAGGCTCGCAATGAGAAAGAGGCAACTCGGAGAGAAGAATCTTCTGAGAGGGGAGGCGGAAGGACAATAAAAAACAATAAAAGAATCAGTGCAAATAAACCGACGAGAGGGGGAGGGGGAAATTAGTGATGAATAGGGAATGAGAGGCTAAGCTATGAATAACAAGGACCAGGCAGGAGTTTTGACGCGGCACATATTCGCCGTTTTATCGGGGCCGATTGATAAATCTCCTCCCGCGGAAAACACAATGATTTTGTTGGGCAAATACAATTATTCGGGCCCGTGGCCGAGGGAGGGGCGAAGGGACGAAGGGAGGGGGTGCGGCGTGCGGCATCACGTATCGACCGCGTCGCGCGGGACTCCTCCACTGGGATCCCCGCGCATCCCCGGGTCCCTTCGCGTTGCCACTTCCTTCCCTATATCCGACTCACTTTCCACAGCTTTCATAATCATCCCTTAAACAACTCCGTTGCACTGAAAACAAAATCTCGGTGTATTTACTAAGAAAAGGGTAAAATTACCAAGAATTCAGGGTTCTATTTGAGCCCAGTTTTTTCTTGGTAAAATTACCATTTATGGAATTGGTAATTTTACCGAGAAATCCCGGTAAAATTATTGAACTTTCTCGGTAATTTTTCTGGACCCCGGTAAAAACGCCAATATTTTTTATCGACTGTGGTAGAATTACCGAGATAAAATGGCAAAAGTTACCGGGAATTGATTACCAATAAAAGTGATATTCTTACCTGAAAAAAACAGTAAAAATACCGGTTTTTAGGTAAGCTTACCGGTCTGTCTTGGTAAAATTACCAATAATTGGTAAAAAAGTGAGATGGTAAAGGTACCAACGGACCTAGGTAAAAACGCCGAGAATTTTTTTTCAGTGTGGGGCCGTCCTTAAGTTACGTAACGCTCTAGGGAGAGGGGGATTGAGGAGAGTGTCACGCAATTTTTTTTACGTGTCAACGCATAGGAGTCCACCGGACTTGGAGTACCTTTATAGGGAGAGAATGGACAACTCAAAACTTTGGAGGTTAGGTTTGATCAGGTCATGTAGCTCTTGGGGCCCAAGAGGGCAACCAATATATGAACTCGATCTATCCAGTGGTACTAATTTTCACAATAGTAAACTGTGAAAGAATAGGTAAACTGATAAAAATTATATAAGCCCGTATAAAACTTTGATTTCCCATAAATTTTCTCAGTTCCAAAGCCTTCATCCTCCAAAACGCTTGTTTACAATGTGCTGTCGGCCATATCGATTAATCTTTCAAGTGCATAGGTTAGCAGAGGCCAACTCCAAACTAAGATATTGAATGTGTCTTGATGCATGAATTTCAAACAGCGAGTATGATTCAACAAAACATATAACCCAGGAAATGGATTCTTGCAAGGGGTTACGATTGCCTTTGCAAAAATTGCAGATCACAAGAGAAAAATTCCATTCTTTTGAAGAAGGTTGAGGGGTGCGCAAGGTTACTTTAAAATATTCAAACCCTGAAATTTTTGTCTTTCATATTTTAAATTTTTGTCGCGGCGTATTAATCCTCGCTAGCATCAACTTTCAGAATTGGACGTATTTCTATAAAACGGGACCGTGTGCATTAAGACATGAGCCCTGAGACCCTTATGGCCTGGTTGCACGCTCAAATTTCCGTCAGATTCCGATCAAAGTGGTGACCAAGATGGCGGTCAAGAGTTATCTAGATTGATGAGTAAAATTAATTAAAACAGCGTGTTGATTGAAATAAGCATGAAATAAGCACGGTTGTGTGGAAATCAGATGAAGGATGAGCCCCACAGCTCCATCATGTACCAACAAATTTTTGCAGGCCGCAGAAATTTGATGGTAGATGGTGTGCTGGTGCGCACCAGTCACCATTTGATCGAAAATTGATGGAATTTGAGCGTGTGACCAGCACAATCAGAATACATGCATAACAGGGCTTACGTCATAATGCACAAGCACATAGTTCCTTTTGATAGAAATGAGTCCAAAATTGTACTGTTGAATTTTACTCGCGCTTCATGATAACGGTTTTTTTTATAGGTCCAGTTACACGATCAAATTGAGTCACCAAACTGAAGCTCTGATTGGTGGAAAAAGACCTGAGGTGAAGATGCGATCAATGAGGGACCCAATTTGATGGTTCAATTTGATCGTAACCAGGTTCCAAAGCGCTCTATCAATGCGCCTTCCTGCTTCCTCCCTTAATTATAATATAAACCAAATATGGCCATCGTAAGGGAACCAGCTGCTTAAGAAACGGCTGAAAGGTTCTTCTGATTGGTTGATAAAAGGAAGCAAGATCGATGCGGAAGAGGTTAAGATCACGCACGTTACAACTTCGCCTTCAATCTTTGAGGTAGGCTAGAGGGCTTACTTTTCGTGGCAAAATAAAAGTAGTCACTCCAGCTTTTTATTGCTTACACGAGCTCGTACTGCCGTGCTATGGAAGAACGCCGTATGAACCTTTAGACGCTGCCAAATTTCCTTAGATAATCACGAATTTTCGGAAAAATTCGTAAATATTTTCGTGAAAAATTTCTCTGAAAAATATTCATGGCTGTCCTCAAAAATAAACATTTTATCGAAGGAAATTTGGCAACTCTCGAATGTTCATACGGCGTTTTTCGTTAGCACGGTAGTGTAGAGATACGTATCGGCAATTTTTAATCTTTGAAAATAAAGATGAAATAAAAAGACCGAGTTGGCAACAGCCGCGGAGGGAATATCGCTGACGGTTGCCCAAATCCTCGTGTTAACACTGTTCCGCGGATTTTCAGACAGGCTCCCGGGGTTTAATGAATCCCTGCCCCTTCGCTTCACTCTTTATCGCGGTCTCCGTGTTAATTTTTGATACGGTTTTTTGTTTCCGTTTCCCCTTCCCTCTCCTCCCCTCCCCTCCCCTCTCCTCCCTTACTCGTTCCGTTGGACCGCGAATTGTCCCCGCCCGGCAATTCCGGCATATCTCAAATACCGGTCGCAACACTCATGTAAAGAGTGTTTATCTCTGTGGAAAATCAAAAGCAGGTCTTATATTCAGCTGTCAAGCAATTTTGAGGTCACTCTCTAAAGCGGGGGTTTGATTATAGAAAAGATTTCACCCATTGGCATGAGCTCCTGCATAACAGAAGAAAATGTATAACTATGCACGGAAAAATTTCGACTCAACAGTCGGCTCTGAGCGAACTTTTAAGCAATGTAATGCACGATGCGGTAAAATTATAAAATTGGCTACGAGATTGACTGGCCCAAAGTATATCTAAAAATACTGTGAGAAATTTATAAAGTTGAAAGTTGGTGCATTCGCACTGGAAGTGTCTTCATGATTTTTTTTAAGGAGCTTTAAAGAAGTCAGGGACTTAAACGAAACGAAAGGAAAATAAGAGGATATATCAATGACAAATCTTATGATGATTTCACAAGATATCTAGTTTTGTATTATGATTGTTTTGCTTACTTATGTTTGACTTCATTTAGATGTCCGTCCCAAATATTTTTTTGCAAGAATGAGTACACTTTATAACTATGAACAAGCCGGAAGCTACCTATTTCTCCCTGATTCAGAAAGCCAATACATGAGGAAACAATCGTATAAATAGTCCCCTGGCTATTCTTAACTATTTTTATGATGAATTTTTCCAGAACATTAAGGCATTATTAAGCATCTCATGAACAACTCATAAGGTTTTCATTTTTGAAAACTTTTTTGAATGTAACGACGAAAAAATTAGGTTATTCTTTTTTTCAAAACAAATGGGATTTTATCGTAAATCATTACTTAAACACTGTTTCATTTTTTTAGAATATTCTCTATGAAGAAGGAAAAAACCTGCATCACATAAATAAATGTAGTATCACGAAGGATGAAGTAGACGAATATAGCATTGCACGTGTCTCACTATAACGCAAGTCTATATTATTCTGTTCCAGTTTTTAGGTCCTCTGAATTTACTTTACTCAGAATACGTACATGACCAATCTTTTAAGCATGCTGGGCGCTTTTATCTAACTTAAAACTGGATGTTTTGGAAAAACGTTCTCTTCATTGTGCCAAAAAATAAAAGGTTAAGTATTGAAATGAAACTTTTAAGATGAACTGTGCTGATGAAAGAAAATGACGGTTGGCCATCACTGGAAAGAAAGTCGCTTGGATCTAGAGTTCACACTCTTAAAATCATTGACAGGAAAAAATACTCTTTAGTCAATCGTACTTTATGCTGAAATCAAAAGAAAATCCGCCTAAATCAAGGGGCTCGGCTCTTTGATTCAAGGAAAAAACTGATTGAATTAAGAGTATTTTTTCTTGTCAATGTTTTTAAGAGTCTGGACTCTAGATCCAAGCGACTTTTTTTCCAGTGATGGCTAACTGTCATTTTCTTCCATCACCACTGATCATCTTAGAAGTTTCATTTTTTCCAGTGTATGATTAATTATCAATTGGAATAGAAATTGCAAAGCCACACGCTTACATTTGATATTATTTTTCTCTTTTGCGTCGAGATAAGATAAACATTCAAAGACTTTCCTCGATTCTCATGTAGGTTGAGTGTTGCCGCGAGAATCACCATAGGATATGCAAGTTTCATCGATAAAATTTCACTCATACTTTCCTTAGAGAATCTATACGGCATACAATTTGCGCATTGCGAACTTTCCTCGTCGTATAACAACTCATGATCTTATGTCTAAACTTCGGATGACCTAAATGATGGGCCAGTGGCACTGATGGTTTCTTTTAATCAATAATGTATTGAAAATACAGTGTGTTCTGAATTTCTAGGATTTTTTTCGGATTTTTTTTTTTAAACCCAAAATGGCCAAAAAACTTGGTTTTGAAAATGCCAAAAATGGGATCAGATATTTTCGATGGGCTCCGATGACGTAGTCGTACGGAGGAGACAGCGTGTGCTGATTAGCTGAAATCAGCTTCAAGTCCTACTACGTCAACTCGACTGTTAGTTTTTGACTGGCCGGATTTTTATTAGCATTTGCTCCCGTTAGAGATACTTTTTCGAAATTTTTGATACAATTTTTTTTCTTTTTTTTCTTTTTTTTCGAGTAATTTATCGTGAGAGAAACCTCACTATAATCCTGTAAAAATGCCTGACCACTGTCCTATTAAGCAGTGGCGTGGCATGTTTTGCAATTACAAAATTCTGCAAAAAATTTCAAGGAATGATGTCAATTTGTTCTCCTTCAAAAAAATAACATAGAGGCAGAGATTTTCAGACACTGCAAACGAGATAAGTGATTGCGAACTTACGCCATCGATATGTCATTCCTCGAGTCTTGTTGCGTTCTTTTATTTTATTACAAAAATTGAGTTTCTTCTTTAAAGTAACGCAATACATCGTGTCGGCGCGTTGACCCAGAGATTTTTCAACGTTGAATCCAAACTATAAATGACATTAAAGGATGCTATAACTAAGCAGAATTTAACCAACGAGCTTAAATGTGCCAGTCACAGAGTACTCAACTCCGTAAACGTTACTTGAAATTTCGAATTAAAGTAGGTAAGCAATGTTTCAAAACACAAATGAAGAGAATCCAATTAGGATATCAAAACTTAATCAAAACTCAAACGAGCAGGAGAGAAGAACAAATATGATCCACTTGAGACGGTAGGAATGAGATGATTATTGGTTTGTCAATATCAATAATCACGCACTCTTTTTCTTTCCTTTCTCTCTCATTTCCGTTTGCTAGTTCCGATATAAAAAGCAACAAGAGGCTAAATACCAATCCCCAAGTGGTAAAATCTACATTTTTGTTCAAATTTTAAAACTAGAAAAATTGTTTGACGTTGTGATTTGCCTGAAAAATTTTATTTTTGTGAAGAAAGTTATAAAGGAGGAATTTACTATCCTCCAAAATTTTGCGCGATTTTTATTCTCCCGGATGAATACTCATGGATGCACCTTCTTTTTTTTTATAATGCATATTATTAGTTTTCACTTTTGATAAAAACATTTTTAGAAACAAAACTAGCATACTTTTAAGAAGGGACGAATGATATTCATTTTACACATTCAATCTACAGGTTATAGTCAAACACATTTTTACACCTATTGGGATATTTTCCATCGACTCACTAATGACTGCCCATGGTAATCTAGATACTGAATAAAACTTGCAAGAATAATTAAAGTATTGAGCTTCCAGCCGTATAGGCGTGTTTTACAAACTCTCGAAAGATGAAAGAATCTTTTTTGGTATACTTGCTGTTTCCAAAAATTTGAGACAAAGTATAGTGACCAAGAAACAAAAATATATGTATATGGATTGATTAACACATAAGTCGAATTTACCCTTATGACCGTTGTGATCTGTGGGCGTAGGCTCAATTTTATAAAATGGCTAAGTTTTTGGTTACTATTCTGTCTAAAATTGTTGGAAACAGCAACTACACCACAGCTGAAAGCTCAATACTTTATTTCTTTCAATTATAAGCAGCCGAAAACCCAACAATTCTGAGCAACCTTTTATTCCCTACTACGTATCAAACTTCGAAGGATTCTTGATACACGTAAAGTACTTGAGTTTAGTTAAGAGAGAGAAAAATAATGTAAGAAAAATATTAATCAACTGCAATACTGATCTGTTGTATGGCATTTTTAGATCATAATTCAAAAGAAAACTTCATTACGAGAGCAAACACTTACATTTTCTAGAAATCGAGACAGTTCAAACGTAGAATAAGACCCTCCAAGAGTAGAGAAAAATTATGGAGGGAAATGGGAGGGAGAGGGGAGCTTAAGATAAGTTCTGACCGATTATTTACCTTTCATACCTATATTGCGCCGAAGATAAAAAAAAGAATCGAACTCCGATACGTATGAAAGAAACGTGCACTTTTTAAAGCGGTTAGATACCTATTCCCGTCTGGGGCCTCAAATTTCAAAGATAATACAAGCAGAATTGAAGAATGTTTCCTGTTGCCTTTTGGGACTGTCGATTAATTAAGCAAGGCACTTGGAGGGAAGGAATGTCAAAACTCAAGTGGTGTCTTAAAGAGAGAAGGGAGGGTCAAGCACTGCCTTACATGTCCATGGCAAAACGTCAGCTTGAAGAAATGCCGTTTTTAAATCAATACTTTTTTTGAAGTCTTCAAATTCTCTTTTATTCTAGATACATCATATCACAAGAATTACCAAGTTTCATCTATCTCATTATCTTTCATTTCACAATTGGAAGTATTTCTGCCAAACGAAACTATGTGCATAATGGACCACTAGACAAGGTACGAATTTAAGCAATCTGATACATGTTTCTTAACCAGAATTTCACGTAGAACACGATTCACACTACGAAAATTACCGAAATCAACTTCTAACGAAGATATTAACGTTTTTATTTCGCACTGATTACGAGGAATTTGAACTGCCCGCTCACAAGAAACTCAAAGCTCTACGTGAGTCAAATCGCGCACTACAACGGTTTCAGCAAGCTTCTCAATCGAGCAATGTTCATTTTCCACCATGTGTTGTTCAAACTATTGGTAATTTGCTATAGCTAAGCCAAAGTGTCAAGATTGAAGTTGAAGATTTTTACATCGCAAAGACTGTCATGATAAACATTTAGCGCGCGATGTGAATCACGTAGAGCATTGAGTTTTCATGAGCGGGTGGTTTGAATTCACGCAACAAGAATCATTAAATATCTTCGTCAGGAGTTGATTTTGGTAATTTTCGTTGTGCGTATCGTGTTCTACGTGAAATTTTGGTTGAGAAACATGTATCAGAATGCTGAAATTCGTACCTTGTCCAGTGGTCCATTATGACGTGAGTCCTTTTACGCCTATATTCTTGTGTGTCTCAGGGCTCATATATCTTAATGCACATCGTTCCGTTTGGTAGAAATACGTCCAACCAAGCCACATTAGTATTGCCATATTAAATTAAGCAATTTAATTTTTACGTAAAAAGATTATCCGAATTTTCGTGTAAATATCAGTGAATTTACTTTCCTTAAAATTGTCAAAAGAATCTGCAAGAACATTCCCGTGTAAAGAATTGAATTGCCCCATTAAATTTGGCGATACCTGATGTGGTTTGGTTCCTTTTTGCTAAACGCGGTCCAATTACAAAGCGTCCATTACCCTCTAGATGTTTTTAGTTTCTTTTTCTCAGTTCGTGGATCACGCCGAGAGCAAAATATCGTGTCAATAGTAAACTGCTTACTAAGTGGCATAAATCGCGTACTGAAGACACGGCTTGAAACAGCTTGAAATTGTTGTCAGCTACGCATGGTCATCTTTGACGCAAGGTTTAGCTTAAACCACAGGAGAATCTCACGGGGTCACGCACTCACGCGGAGGTTCGGCGATTTTGAGGATTTGGAGACGGCTTGGCTCCTTGACCACCTCCCACACTGCCGTGCTAAGGAAAAACGCCGTATAAACATACGAGAGTTGCCAAATTTCCTCCGACAAATCGTTCATTTTTTAGAAGAATTATGAATATTTTCTCTCGAAATTTTCAGATAATTTAAATCTGATTGCGAAAAAAATTCTCCGAAAAATTGGAGGAAAAATATTTACAGATTTGCCCGAAAATTTGTATTTAATCAAAAGAAATTTGGCAACGTCAGAGGGCTCATACGACGTTCTTCCCTAGCACGGCAGTACAGCCACAAGAAGGAGAATGACAATACGAGCGGTGGAGGTATCATGCACCATTGTTTCCGTGCCACTCTTTTGACCTGTATGCTACCTCTTGTCAAACATAGTCTTTCAAGTTCAGCAAGAACGACGTAAATCCTGCGGGAACTTGGTGCTGATACGGGGTTCTTCCTGAACACAGAAGCAACCTGCGACGTGGTCACTTCACACTGACTGGCAAGCAGCGAGGTCGACCTATGAGAGTGCTATTCTGCTGTGCTAAGGAAACGCACCGTATAAACCTTCAGGCGTTGCCAAATATCCTTTGGTGAGTCACGAATTTTTGGGAAATTAGTGCATATTTTCCTTCTAATTTTTCAGATAATTCTGTTCGCAAATTTTCCTAAAGTTACTGAAAATTTCAAGGAAAAATATTCATAAATTTCCTGAAAAATAAACATTTTATCGGAGGACAAGTTAAAGTTTATTTGATTTTTTTTTTATTAAAACACGGTTTTATTTCGTCTTCTGTAAAAATTTAGTTTTTCAAAAAAAAATTAGGTTTCAAAATCAACTGATTCTTGCGAATTTAAGGATGTCTTACACTAATGATCGATTTTGATTGGAGGAAGTATCTTCTTAAACCATTATTTATATCATGGTAAATTTTTAACGCGACTTTTCACCCTGCCTAACCTACCCAGCCTGTTGCTCTGTCAATGTTGAAGTATGAGCAACAATTTTCTTTCAGATATTCCACGAGGAAAGGTTGGCTGACCTTTGACCTCTGTAGGGTATCCATGGAATGTGCGCCTACACGTCTACTCTTTACATGTCGACTCATAGTTTGTCAAAACGGACATTTTCTTGTTCTATCATTATGTTGGTTCCCTCGCAAAAGAACGTAATTACATTTGAGAGGCTTGGAGGACAACGCACACAAGTGAAGGTTTTGCTAATTCGAGAAATGCGTATTTAAAGTTTCAAAATTACATGGAGTTCTAAGGGAAAAAAATTTAAACTCTTTTTTTTATTTGTTGTGAATTTTTCACAGAATATACTTTCAAACTAAACTTTTCGTCGAGTTCATGTATAACTCAATTTTTTCAAAAACTGCTTTTGTGCGCCTTGCCCTCCTAACGCCTCCTTTCAGTGCTGCCAAATGTCCTCTCGCAAATTGTATTTTTACCAGAAGAATCTTTGGCATTTCACTGATTTTTTTTCTGATCTCATGGAAAAATGAGAAAAAAAATTTGAGCAAAATTGTACAGGTACTCATCTTGTAAATAATTGAATTGTCTGAGTCAATTTCACCTTGGAATATCGTCCGGGAAGCGACGACGCACAGTGGATCGAGTCAATCAGAGAGGTCGGACAAAACATTTGTGACTAAAACTGCAAATTTTGATGTTAATTTCGTCACATTTTTAAGTTTAAGGCGTGTTTCGAGAAGAAAATTTCAAGAGAAAACCAATAGAGCCACTTTCAGAACTTCAAAGCTTCGTATGAACGGAGTTATAAGCGTTTAAAGTTCCCAAATCTTGTCCGACCTCTCCTATTGGCTCAATCAACTGTGCGACGTATGAATTCCGCGGATTAGTTTGAACTCGCGTCTCGGCGCAGACCAGCTGGTGTGAGCGGACCTCAGAGCCGGATCCTTTTTTGAAGTTTTGACTCGGCCGTGTTTTACACCGTCCACAATACGGATTTAATGGGTTTACGTGCCGCGGAGTCAGGCAAAATAGGTTGAAAGCCTCCCGGTGGGCTCCATTCACCTTTTTCACACATTCACAGAATCCGTTCCGGTCTTTTCAGGCGCGCGTCTCTATATTTCATTCACGTCGCCGAACGCATTCTCGCGGATCCTTTCCGGAAAAGTAAAAAACCCGACCGGTAGCCAATTTCATAGGTTTCACGCCACGATTTAAATCAAACACTCACACAAGAATGCAATCCTTCGACACCGTTGTCGGCTTTACTTGGCACGTCGTTTCCTAGCTCCAACGCGGGCGAATGAAGCGTTTTTTCCACGGAGGACTGGCAATTTTGTGGGCGGCTTGTTGTACAAATAACAAACAGTTTAATATGAATCGACACGGTTTGAATAATGAGCCCTCGGTGATCTACTTTAAAAGGGAGGGAGGGGGCGCGTTTGATGATTTTTCACCTGCTGTGACTACGGTGAAATCGGTTTGAGTTGTGTCATTCTGCGAGAAATATGATGTAGACGGAAACACTTTCCGGATCATCAGACAGACCTCGCAACTATATATTTTCAGTGTATATCGTTTGTACAGGGGATTTTTTGTTAATTTTAGGACTGGTTCAAACTTTTAGTCCACGAAACCTTTAGGAAAACCTGTCTGTAGACATTTGCCTTTTTTCTAATGATCATGCAGTTATAAAGATTGCCTGCAGAAATTTTGAACAGAGCAAGGCCCACTGAACCAATATTGAGACGAAAAAAAATCGAGTGATAATTTTTTATAAGAATAATATGCAAGAATAGCTCGATTTATTCGATGAAAAACAAACGCGAGAAAATGGGTATGGGTACCAGGCAAAAACGTGTTGCCAACGTAAAAAACTGCCACTGGTTTACTTACGATGGCTCATTTTTTAAACGTTAAAATCAACGTTGGTTTAGCGAGTTAGTACCGGGTGGGCAGAATTTGATGACCGGAATGTTGTAACTTGTATTATAATTTTTTCACCGTTGATCTTGCTGAACATCAATTTATTTTAATTTTGGCAAGAATTAAAAAAATTTAGTAAAATGAATTTTTAAAAAAAAAATTGTAAATGAAAGAATAGTTTATACATGACGATGTGGATTAAAATATCCACGAGGTTGATACTCCTCAAACTTTAAATTATACATGTGATTGTGATATGATACCTTTAGAACCAGGCAATCAAGCTCTAGTGGCATGAATCACTTATGATTGTGAAGGCAACGCCTTGCAAAGTAATTTTCTTAAAATTTATTGTTTTAATCTTTATAAATTCTTATTTGCATTATGACAACATGAAGCTTTTAGACTTGTTTAAAACCTAATAATGCTGCAAAAAACGAAAGCTAACGCTTATTGAGGAAAATCGACAAAAAAGCTAAATTTCTTACTTCACTGAAGCACAGTATAGACGAAATGCGACTTTTCCTCTACGATAAAATATTGGGTTTCCAAGCAACAAAATTCTCGAATTTCATCGAAAACTTGTGGTAACAGAATGATAATTTTCTCATTTCTACATACAAGACTAGGATCAGGCTCTATTAGAAATAATTGTTCAGTGGCACCACCCTGGACAAATTGCCCATAGATGCATGAGACACCGCAAATTCTTCAGTTTATACTTAATGTTTCCTGTCTCATGCGAGTATCTTAGCAAGATACCAACAGCTCCTCCAAAATTATGCTAATTTATCAGGAGATGACATTGATATTTATATCGTTGTCCATGCTAAACTAATTCGACATAAAAAAAATTGAAGTCTTATTTTAAAGAGACAAAGCAGCCTAGTTGTGCCAACTAGATTTTTTTGGGATGTATGAATTGGTTTAATGCTGTAATTTACAGATTGTAGAAAGGCAGATTCAAATTTCAACACTATGTTACAAGGTTGAATTTTAAAACGTTTCAGCATAGTTTTATGCCGCAATCACACGCTGAATTTAGCAGCTGAAGGTGGAAGTCAACAGTCATCGCCCAACGACTGAAATTTAGCAAATTCGAGTTATTTTCATCTAGATGTGTATCAAATCTACTCGAATAGACATTCAGACAAATTCAACATTAATCCGATGGTTGCTGAGAATCGTTGCTGAATTTTGCGCGTCACGCGTAAAATTCAGGACCGATGACTTCCACATTCAAGCCACATTCAGCTCCCACATTCAGCGTGTGATTGCGGCATTATTTAGAACATTTCCTAGCTAATTTTTCCAATGAGGACACGTTTTAGTTAGTTTCATCCTTCTGAGGTCGGACATGTTTTTTTTTTTTTTTTTTTTTTTTTTTTTTTTTTTTAAATTTGTAAGTTAAGACGAAACACAGACGCTGAGCCTGTGAAAAATTATTTCCCCATGCTCATGTTTCTTGAGCATCGACAAATTCTTAACTTGTTTTTCGCGTGGTTTCAAAATTCTTGCATCAGATTTTGAAATTGTAACATTTAATAGCAGCCCTTTTCAACTGTTCAACCCAAAGTACAGCGCACAATTTGTCGTTTAAACGAAAAATTATTCCCTTACGAAAGAACGTAACTATACATAATAATTTCGCCAAAAATCCTATCGCAAATTGTATTTTTACCAGGTAAATTTTTGGGAATTTCTAACTGATATTTTCAACAATTTTTCTTCTGATCTCATGCGAAACTCGTAAAAATTTTGGACAGAAACTAGGCAGGTATGTTCTTGCAAAAAAAATTGAATGCTTTGAGTCAATTTTGCAATCCTGAAATGGAGTTACATTTCTTCGTCTGGAAAACGACATATTACAGCGGTGGACTCTCCATAGTGCAATTTAGACGGATTTCAAAAGCTCATGAGGTTCTCGAATTTTTTGAGCCTCTCGCTGAAAGCTTCCGGGATTTAGTGACCTTTTTCTACATAACGGAGAAAAGAAGCACGGTTCATTTTTGGACATCGAACTTTTTCGGCTCAGATGATCGAAGTTTTCGGCCGCGGAAACCGAGCATTGGCTTAGTTTACCTACATTCGGTTGCTACAAACGAAAATTTCAGTTACCTGAACCGCGTAGTCCACTGTTCAATATGCACCAAAGTTCAGTCCCAAAAACTGAACTTTTTTTTTTCTCAGTGTAGTACAACAACTAGAATAATCGTCCTCAGAGCCGTAAAGCTCCCAAATCTTGAATCGTTTTAACCATGCAAGTCAGAGGAGCTCAAAAAAACGTTTGAGGGGGGTAATTTTCCAAAATTCCGGGGAGACTCCCTAAGACTCTCTCCTTAAATAGGGCACTATATACCTTAACCGCCCCCGCCCCTCAGTGGATCGAGTCAATTAGAGTGGTCAGACATGACGGTTTTTACTGAAACTGCTAATTTTAATGTTAATTTTGTTACATATCAATTTTTAAGGGGTGCTCGTAACAGAACATTTCACGAGGAAACCAAGGAAATCACTTTTAGAACCTCAAAGTTTTGTATAAACGGAATTATAAGCGTTTAAAGTTTCCAACTTTTGTCCGACCTCGCCTATTGACTCGATCGACTGTGCGCCCCCTCCAAGAATAAATTGAAGTTAAATTGCCCTCCTTTTTGGAAAAACACGTTAATTTTCGGGGAATCTTTTAAAATTTTGAATGTAAGGTAAAGATACGCACCTTGGCGTGTTGAGAGGTAAATCCTTTTATAAACGTCGCTCCAAGCGGGTATATTCACATTGAGGTAAACACTTATCCTGGGATCCACTGGAACTTTAAACTTAAGAGTCGGCACGAGACGAAGACGCACGAGATTGGTTCTGACGGGACGACGCGCGGATTGATGCCGGGCACGATTCAGGAGTCGAACTTAACAGAACGAGGAACACAATCGCAACTTAGAACTGGAACTATTTACAGTCTATCACAAATTAGGAGAGCCGGGAGGCCATCGCTTTGGTCGAGAGTAGAGATTGTTGCTAATATATATAACTCTGAACATTATATATATTTCAGGTTTAGGCATGAGGATCACAGGCTGCTTAGGCGAGCGGGTACTGTCACAAGGCAGTACTCGCCGTTGGCGGGTGGTGGTACAGGGAGCTTTGGTAGTAGGAATCGTTATACTGGGCGTACTGGGCCATGTCGTACATGCGGATCTCAGCCTTGCTCTCGGCCGGCAGGAGCCGCGTTATCGAGAACGGGTGCGAAGAGGCCGCGTACTCAGACTTGAGGTGGTGACCGTAGTGGTCCAGGGGCAAGCACCTCCCGGCCACGACGGCGGCCAGGTCGTCTTGGGGTTGCTGCAAACACAGCTCCGACTGGTGAAGAAGGCTCTCGTCCAGCTTCCCACTCAGGGCGCCCAGGTCGTTGCCCTTGTTGTCGTGGTGGAGTCGCTCGCCGCCCTTCTTGTCCTCGTGGTGGTGGTGATGGTGCGGGTGCGGCGAGACCGTCTTGTGCGCCTGTCGGATGGCTTCCTTCTTGTCGTCCTTGAACCTCTTCTGCCGCCGGAGATAGCACCCGTTCTCGAACATGTTCCCGGAGTCCGGGTGGAGGGTCCAGAAGGAGCCCTTCCCGGGCTTGTCCGGCGTCCGGGGCACCTTGACGAAGCAGTCGTTGAAGGACAAGGAATGCCTTATGGAGTTCTGCCAGCGCTGCTGGTTTTGCCGGTAGAACGGGAACAGGTCCATGATGAATTGGTAGATCTCGGAGAGGGTGAGCATCTTGGTCGGCGAGTTCTGGATGGCCATGGTGATGAGGGAGATGTAGGAGTAGGGCGGTTTGGCGTGGGTGTAGCTGCGGCGGTAGGTCTTGTCGGCGCGGGCCCTCTGGAGGGCGGCGGCGTCGGGGGAGGCGGCCTCGGGGACGCCGCCGAGGTCGGGGCGCCCGCCCATGCCGAGGGCGCCGTTGTAGCCCATGGAGCCCATGCAGGAGCCGTTCATCTGGGAGCCGTAGCCCATGGCGGCCGGGCCCATGCAGCTCCCGTTCATGGCCATCTGGGCGACCCCCGAGGAGGCGAGCATGTTCGGGTTGAAGGTGGGCGCCGTTTGCGGCGAGCAGTTGCTTACCGACATGGAGTAGGACGAGGGCGACATGGCGTGGCTCATCGAGGCCGAGTCTCCGTACAGTTTCTGCGAGAGCATCGTCATCCTAACCTCACTCGCATGGAGCGCGGTGCCCGGTTCCCCGCGGAGGGGCGACAAAACACTCACTGATTGAAAAAGCAAACACTGGAGCCGCGCCACGCACAGATCTGCACAAGAACGAGCGTGTTGTTTGGCTAAGAGAGGGGGACGCACTGTTTGGCTTTCTAAGATTCAACTGAAGTGCCTATACAAAGTCGAGGAGCGGCCGAGGCAGGAGCCAGGGCTCGCGGCCGGAGCGTCGGGGGTGGGGGACCGCCCTCCAAGCCGAGACCACGCCTCCGGCCGGTTGCCACGGCGACGCCAATCCCGGAGCAGGACGCCGCCCCGCGGACCCTCCCTCCTCCGGCGGCGCCTGGCGTCGCGGCGACCCACCGACGACAACCACGTCGCTCCGCGGCTCCATTCGCACGTACACGCTCTCTTCTCTCGCGCCTCGCTG
>NW_017547904.1:419370-437120 GCF_001854935.1 Bemisia tabaci
GGGGCGGAGGACGACTCGAGTGGCGCGCGGCCCGGGCGGCCGACGAGAGAAAGTATGCATGCGCTCGAGGAAAAAGTGTCGGTGGCGCATGAAATGATGAATTTTTAATAAACTCGCCGAGTAGACAGCTTTTCAATCATCCGCCCCGTGTTTTCGTGTAATTTTCGTTCGCCTCGATGACGGCCAAATCACCCTCGGAGCTTTCTTTTCCCGGAGTTTCGTCTGCAATTACCGTCCCTGATATTCATCCGGCTCACACACCTCGAGCCAGGACCCGTGCTTCTCCCAGATTAATTTCCACGCAAGAATTTTCAAATGTTGCCGAATTCTACCCATAGGTTGATCCAGCCACTTCGAAGGAGGGCGTAAGGGGGTCCATGCGCTCCCCCTCCCAGAAAATTTTCGGAATTTTAAAGCATCACTGAAAAAAAAAGTATGGTTACATCTACTATAAGTCTACTTAATTTTTTACACAGAGATACTGTTTAGTGAAAATACCAAACTTATGGTAGTATTCACTAAAAATCTGGTGATACGTATCATATGGTGCACGCTACTATAGAGTCTGGTGTTTATTACCATACTCGTATCACTGAGTCAGAGTATGGTAAAATGTATCATATTTTTTTTCAGTGATCTAATTGGACGGAGCTAAACAGAAAGGAACCAAGCCACATCAGCTATTGCCAAATTTAACAGGGAAATTTTATATATGACGTGAGAACGTTCGTGCGGATTCCTTAGAAAATTTGAAGGAATTTGCCTTGTATTAAGAAGAAAATTCACTGAAATTTGCACAAAATTCCGCACAACCGTTTTCAGGTAAAAAATTAAATTGCCCGATCAAACTGGGCAATCGCTCATGTGGCTCAGTTCCTTTCTGTTTAACGCGGTCCAATTGGCAATTTGAGTAAATTTTGCCATGTATAATTACCAAATATAAGCATTCTTCCTCCGTTTTTTCTTTCTTTCTTTCTTCTTCCCTTTTTCTCTCTTTTTTTCTTTCTTGACAATTTTTTTTTTTTTTTTTTTATCGTACGCCCCCTGGGTCCGCCTATTGGTTTCCACCCGATAAAATAAATGTTCTCACAAAAAATTACAAATATATTTTCTTTAAACTTTCGCAAGCTTCAGACCAACTTGCGAAAACAATTCTCTGCAAAATTGAGAGTAAAATACTCATAGATTTTCCGGAAAATATTTGTTATATTGATAGAAATTCGGCACTATTTGAATACTGATACGATATTTCTTCTGAACACCGTCCAAATAGGTGATCGTCTGCGGAAAGGGGACCTTCAAACGCGATCGCGGCAACAATTTTGGACCTAAGGACCCAGACAGTCAAGTTGCATTAAGGGACTAGGGGTTTTCCTATACGTGCTAGAATGACCTTAGGTTTCGACGGAGGTATAATCCAAATACGGGTCTGGCAGGCCAGGCTTAGGAGTTTCTTGGTAAAAAAGAGTTGGGACGACTAGGGTTTATAATCCATGTTTTCATGATGGCAGTTTTTCTTAACCAGGCGTTTAAGTCTCCGAGGCAATTACCCATTACTCATAACTTTATGCATGACATTATTACATCGAATTGAGAGCCTTCGTCTCTCAAAGTGAAAAATCTGTGTTTTACGGAAAGGAACAAAAAACAAAGGTATAAAAATATGGAGAAATAAACTTAGAAATTTTGCTGCCCGGGAAGAGGAGGTAACCGAAAATTTGCGTTAATATGGGAAGTAGCACATAAAGTAACATGAATGTGCAGGTCACATTTTTTGGTTAGTTTTTTTCTTTGGGTTTCGTTGACGAACTCTTTGGGTTGAAAATTTGTGACCTCGTTCAAAATCAGGTGCGACCCACCACAGAGTTGAACCTGGATCACATATTGGTGGTAGTTTAATACGCAAACCACTTGGATTGCATTTTGCAAAAAGGAACCATTAGCATTGCAATGATGCTAAGATTGTGCAACTTTATCCTTTGCAATAAAATTGAGGAAATCGTAAAAAACTATGAAATTTAGATGGTAATTTTCATCTTAAATTCACAGTTTTTAGCGAGTAAAATAGAAACAGCTATTAATGGATAGTCGGGTTATTCCTCCAAGACAAAAGAAGTTGCACAATCTCAGCAACATTGCAATGCTAGTGGTTCCTTTTTGCAAAATGCAAACCACTTGCAAGTCTCAACCTGTGGGCTCCTTCCAGAAAAAACAATATAGTTCATTAGTTGAGTAGAACACTCCCTTCATCCCCAGATGTCTCAGAGTTACTTACGGTTTCGGTCAATTTAACCGAAAATTTTGTCGTACAACCGAGTCCTTTTGGTTCATCTGACCGAAAAAAAAAAGACGGAATTGACCGCCTGACACCGTTCTTCCTTAGCACAGCAGAATAGCTCGATTGCACAAAACAAAACATCAGTTTTTTTTAGTCGCACGAAATAATTTTAAAATTCCTAAGGGCTTTTCCGCTTAAAAGATGAACTCAGTTCCATTTGACGGCTTCGTTGAGTTTCTTAAATATTTTTAGTAAAGAGGGAGTACAACGTACTTTCAATATGCGAAAATGGACTTTGTAGCCTGTTGTCGCTCCAGGTGCTGACTTTTTCCTCTTAGAATAGGCATCACACGTTTTTCATTAGGATATAATTGAGGCCCTTGATGGTTCCAAACCCGGCAATCTCCGTTGCCCTGTCTAAAAACTGTGCGATCATTATAATTTTAAAATTAGGAGAACGAGGGAGCGTCCGATATCATCATATCATCTCGTAAATTTTCTGTTATCAAGTGAGAAAATTTGGACAATTTGACAAACAGCTAGACGTTTTGGTTGTTCCTCACAAAATATTAATATGATTGCACGCTTTTTAAACAGGGCAACGGAGATTGTCGGGTTTGGAACTAGGGGCCTCAATTCTGCCGTGCTAAGGAAAAACGCCGTATGAAGCTTCAGGCGTTGCCAAATTTCCTATGATAAAACACGACTTAAACCTTTGAAGATTTTTTTTCCAATTTTACAGATGATTTTGTTCGTAATATCACCCAAAGTTCTTGTGAATCTCGGGGGAAATATTCATAAATTTCCTTAAAAATTAACATTTAAGTGAAGGAAATTTGGCAACTCTCGAATGCTCATACGGCGTTGTTCCTCAGCACGGCAGAATGGACCACTAGACAAGGTAAGAATTCAAGCAATCTGATACATGTTTCTCAATCAGAATTTCACGTAGAACACGATTCGCACAACGAAAATTACTGAAACCAACTCCTAACGAAGATATTAACGTTTTTATTTCTCATTGGCTACGAGGAATTTGAACTGCCCGCTCACGAGAAACTCAAAGCTCTACGTGCGTCAAATCGTGCACTACATCGGTTTCAGCAAGCTTCTCAATCGAGCAATGTTTATTTCCCACCATGTGTTGTTCAAACTATTAGCAATTTGCTATAGCTGAGCCAAAGCGTCAAGATTGAGGTTGTCAGATTTTTATATCGCAGAGACTGTCATGATAACGTTTAGCGCGTGATGTGAATCACGTAGAGCATTGAGTTTTCATGAGCGGGTGGTTTGAATTCACGCATCAGGAATCATTAAATATCTTCGTAAGGAGTTGATTTCGGTAATTTTCGTTGTGCGCATCGTGTTCTACGTGAAATTTTGGTTAAAAAGCATGTATCAGAATGCTGAAATTTGCACCTTGTCTAGTGGTCCATTGTGCGCCTCTCATGCTCAACACTGACCTTTGATTGAGAAGGAAAGATACAAGCGAGTGCATGTACAGGTTCCTCCGATGAATCGTCGCCCTTAGGACAAAAGGACGTAACATCACTCCGCGATGAACCTTGTTGTCCGTATAACTCAATGTGCTCCCGGGCTCATCTCTGAAGGTAGTTACGCCCTTTTATCGGCCAAGTGACGCTATGATCTTTAGACTCGCCTGCATATTCACTCAGCAGGGGTAAAGGTCATACTCTTTTACGACTTGCAATAATTGAGTCCGTGACCAAGGTCTAAAGTAAATAATATACAACCATGCAACCACTGCAAAATGGACGTATTTATGCTAAAAAGAACTATGTGCATAGGGTTTGCGTGAAACATAGTTCTTTTTGGCGTAAATACGTCCAAATGGACTACATTTTGCAATTAGGAACTACAAATTCCGGTGCGGTATAAAAACAACGTATGTGCCATTAGTTTCCCTATGCATGTAAGTGTTTTTTCAGATGAGCCAGGATTTATAGGTCCAAATTGCAAAATGCAGTCCAAATGTCGGGCAGAAAAGTTGCTTACGGAGCAGTGCAGTGACGTGTTTAGGGTTTCGTCGCGGATACAGGACGAATGTTGTACCACGTGTGAAACTAAAGAAAAGTCACATTGCTGTATTTACTACGGCCTGAATTTACTTCAGGGTAATTTTCAGTAGCAAATTCCGAAAACTCAAGTCAACAACATTAGAAAAAATTGACATGACCTTCTGATTATTTTCGAGGGGCTTCCAGGACTTTATGTCCACCTACCTTTCGTACATTAAGCAAATGTCCACCGCTATTTATGTCCACTAAACATTAAGTCCAGCCTATATTAAGTCCACATGGTTTAATGTCCAACCATGAATATGTCCAAAATTGTCCAAACTGTGGACATGTTATGTCCACATTTTTTTCCTCTCATTTAAATGACAGGAACCATCTCAAAAATAAATGCATACTACTACTACCTTCATTCTTAAAAACATTTCATGCATGAATCAAGTCATGAAAGAGAAAAGACTCTAAGAGCAGATAAAAACATATGTTCATGTGTACACTGTACGGATATGATAAGATGAAAACCGAAGCGGGAGCCTAGGAAACGCTCCAATGCCAAATTAAACATTTTTCAGTAACAGATGCTGTCAAAATTGAAAGTCCTCTTTAACTAGTTATTTCGTGCGCCTTCAATCTTGTAGGATACTGTGCAACGTCTCTGACGCGAAATAGTTGCTTAAAGCGTTGCGGCGCGGCAGGCAACCAACGTGACACGCGCATAGGCGCCTACAAACCTAACGGGATACTTCACGCGTTGCGCAATGCGTGAAGTATCCCGTTAGGTTTGTAGGCGCCAGTGCGCATTCTGCGCTGCTAACACGCCGCTTCGCTCTGTGTCAGGCTCCAATATTTAAACTCGCGGAGTCAGCGTTTTTCAACTCATGATTTTGAAATGTTTGCACTCTCCACGTTGATTATTCCCTTTTAAACTGATGAAAATGAAATATGTACTACTGGAAAATATAATATGTTTTTTGTAAATATAAGAGTAGTTTCGTGTCAAATTTAATGATTTCCAAAGCATTCAAATTTATTCTTTTATGTTTTGGGCTTTTACTGTGCTGCAGCGTGGTGTAAGCGCAACTAAACGCTCAAAATTGGACGTATTTGTCAAGAAGGTCGATGTACAAATAAGTTAAAAACAAAAAATTGCGTTCTTCTTAGTTTTTTTCCTCTTTCATTGATTTTTGTATAAATTCTTTCATCACAACTATGGCTCATTGAGATTTATATCGATGCCATTGCTTGGAAAAGGTTTTACAAATATTTACCACGTATTAAAAATGTAAATGTTTTTAAAATGAAGTAATCAATTTCATTAAAAAAAAAGAATGTACATTTAAGGCATATTTTATATCGGAAATTTCAAGGATAAAAATGAAACCAAGTATTTACAAAAGATAATTTGAAAAGATGAATCAAAACAAGAAATTAACATTTCATCTAAAATATGAGTTACGATAACAACACCTTATTCTCTCTTAATTTTCTCATTTAGATATTGTTCCTTATAATTTTACACCCGGACTAAAATATAACGCTTGAGTTTGATTTTAGTGGACTTTACATTTGTAGACTTAACTTAGTGGACGTTTAAGTAATGGACTTAACAATAGTGTGGGCTTTAGAACTGTGGACGTAAAATTTGTGGACGAAAAGTCTGTGGACGTAAAAAAAAGTGGACATAAAGTCCGCGTACCTTCGAGGGGAAAACTTCCTAAATCTTAAAATTCTGTTCGTTGACAGCAAGGATCTACTTTAAAAAGGCTTATACCAACAGTAAGGAAATCAAGGTGGTAGAACCTGTGCGATGTGTTGTTAATGATTTCTCTAACGTTTAAGGAAGTAGCACAGCACTTAAGAAATGTTTACTTAAATATAACCATTCAATGTAGATGTCTGAGCCGTAATCATTGACCACAGGAAGTACCCTCAATACTCTCTTTCAAAAACGTTGCATTTCCTGTAAGTGCTAAAAAAACGTATGATGAAAAATTAGTAAATATTGATACAGTTTGTAAGAATGCTTTGCTCACATGATGATATGTAGTTTTGCCGAAAACAGTTTGAAAATTTCAAAACTCTTTTTCTCGTATTAACACAATTTTGTCATGCTCCGTTTCAATTACCTTTGTACTCCAGTCCGCAAAATAGCGTCAAAAACTGCACGTTCATTCAGGAAAAGATTTGATTATAATTCCATTTAAAAAGCAAACAGAAGCATCGTCAAGTACCGGTATTATTGGGCATCTTAAACTTCAAATGTATCATCCGAGGCTTTTGAGCGGGTTGACTGAACGGGTTGAACTCGTGAGGGCTAAGTAATAATCCATTGAGGAATCAAGACTTGGGAATGACTTGGGAGTGGGTTGCCCGACAGAGGAGTGTATTAAAGAGTGAGAATAGTGGATACTATGTAAACATCCATTTTTATAACAATAAAGCGACGATTACTTAATTATGACGACAGGGCGTAAACGATAGAAGAGTCGTCTGGATAAGTTCCATGAAGCACCCGTTTGGATAATTAATTAGAGAGCCAAGCCGGGCGGGCACAGTCGCACAGTCAAAGGTGAAAATGAGAGAGTAAACATAGGACCCTTTCCGGCGATGCCAGCCTCCACGAGATTTTCTTGCTTATTCATTTATTAAACAAGTATTTTATCGTTAACCCTCTATAGCATGAATTCATTTTGGATCTCAGATTCTGAGTGACACAAATCTATTTTTATTCTAATTTCTACGTAAATGAAGCGAATGTTTTAAAATAATAAAAAATAAATAAATCTATTTTGTAGCTTGCATAGAAGACATAGGATAGCGAATTTTGTTGTCAAAATTTAAAATTTTTAAAAATCAGTTACTCCAAAAAAAAAGAAAAAACAAATGAAAATTTGCAAAATCATGCCACGGAGAAATGAATCAATTTTCAAAAAAAACCCAAAATATGTTGTTACGAATTCGTAACACTCTACCATAGAGACAGAGGTTTAATGGAGCAGTGGCAAGGCATTTTGCATGGTTGTACCGGTATAGTTTTCCATAGGCATGATTTAGTAAAAAAACCAAAAAGCTCATTGAAAAGTGTGTGACAGTTTCTAAGAGGAGAAAAAGCTAATCAAAATCCAACCAATCAAGAATCACAGTCGAGTTGACGTAACAAGACGTTGCCCAAAGCTGACAATGAGTTGAGCCAATCAGCAATCGCCGTTTCCATCGTCCGAGTATGTGGTCAGAGCCCGCTAAAAATAGCTATTTAAAAGGGTTCCATTTTTGGCATTTTCAAAGAGGGGGCTCCACGCCATTTAAGGCGAAAAAATCCGAAAAATTCCTAGAAGCTTAGTTCACTCTATACTTTCAGAAAATGGATCTAAAAAAACGTGAGCCTTGACACATTTTGTATACATAAATGGAGGCAATGTGTACGGTAAAAACCACGCAAGAGAGCAGAGAGAGTTCGACTCTTCTGGTACAAGTAACTGATATCTCGGTTTCCAATTTTACAGATTTCTCGTCTTACAATACTTTTTTGAAGGATGCATAATGATGTTTATTGTATAAAATTCCTCGTAATTTTCACGAGTGGTCTCTGAAAATTTCATATTAAAATTTGTGGAAATAATTATCAGGATTAAACTTAATACATTACATCCTCTTCGGTTGATACACACGTACACATGCTTGATCAGGCTCATATACTCAGCGAGGAGGAAACCATTTCATCGGACCGTTGAATCATTTGAGTCTTCAAAATTAGCCCAACACCTGATTTGAATCAAATAGACATTGCTTTTTTTCGGCATACGCAATTTTTGAATGGACCTACGTATGAAAGGTCAATTTTCACGTCTAATATAACGTGTACCGTATTCTGACTTAAAGTTTTGAAGATGGAACATGCATACATTACGATTCTCCATTCTCCATTATCCATCTTTACCGATTCACAAAGATCTCTCTGAGTACACACATTTCGCGTATTTATGACTTCTTGGGGTTACTTTTTTTGGTAAGACTGACTAAAAGGATTTGGTTGTTTCACCAAATATTTGGATAAATTGACCAAAATAGTAGGTCACTCTGAGACATTTGGGGATATGGAACGTGTCCTGCTAAGCTAATATACTTTAGTTTCTCTCGATATTTCTCATTTTCAGAGGTTGCGATGAGTGGCTAGTACATTGGATTAAATATACCAACGATATCCAGGCTCGATTCCAATGGCGTAGCATGAGTTGCGATGTATCAATTGATCTGCCATTTAAACCTATGGAAAAGGATCGATTGGCAGGGTGTTCGCAGCGAACACCTTAATAATCGATTCTTTACCATAACTTCAAATAGGGAAATATCGATAGATCGCAAAGCACGCCACGCCACTGCTGGACTCTGGCTACTCGCGCCTGATTTTTTAAAAAGATGCAAACTGAAAGAATTAGTCAATGTAGCTCGAAAAACAAACCAAACATATTAACCGTAGGTTTAGATTACTTTGAAGCTTCCTTCCCACATTAACACAAAATGTCGGTTAATTTTTTTTTTTTTACTGTGAATTTGATTAAAATGAACCCTTCAATACCTCGACTAAAATGCATAAGCGCAAAAGCGACAACCAAGAATATTAGGTTGGGCATAGAGGGTGAGAGGGGTGGGAGGGTGGCGGAGTTATGCAAACAGGTAAGAGCTCAGCAAAAGCGTACGTGAGGAGAGGCCGAATACCCGAGGTCCGACCCGAAAAGCCGCGGCTGGAACACTGCCGTCCGAAGGAAGAACGCCGTATGTCCCTTCAGATGTTGCCAAATCTCCTGTGACAAATTACGATTTTTCCGGGCAGTTTGCGAGTATTTTTCCTCCAATTTTTTGGAGAATATTTTAACTCGATCAGATCTAAATCATGTAAAAATTTCAAGGGGAATTATTTTTAATTCTCCTCACGAATGAACATTTTTCTGGGGGGAATTCGGCGAGTCTGTGAGGCTCTTAGGGGGTTCTTCCTGAGGACGGGGGAACAGGTGTCGAGATGGAAGGGGTGAGGCGGGATCGGGGCACGTTCATGAGCGTGGGGGGTCCGGCCCACCTGGGGAGACGCCGCGGCCAATGGGCACCGATGGGAGCCAATGAAACAACACTCGCCACTTTCCGAGCTTGACTTTTCGCCGTGACACCGTGACTTGCAGCATCCCGCCGCACTCGGCCCAGCTCCCGGACCACTCCAGCCAGCCCCCCTTCCCCCTTCCTCGATCGCCCGCCTTCCGCCCTCCCGCCACCGCCCCTGCCAACTCGCCGCCGAAAATCCTGCTTAAAAAAAGCGCCGAAACTGCTCACGGTTCAAAATCCTTTGAAGCCGTTCATAAATCGACGGTGAAACTACCAAAACACGTATCTCGTTTGCGGTGTTTAAAAATCTACGGTCACATTTTATTTTTTTGAAGTAGACCAAATCAATAGTTTCACCGTCGAAATTCCGTAACACTTTAAGGCCTTGTCTCCACGGGACGTTGCATGGGATATGTCCCAGGGAAAAATCTCACTTGCACTGAGAAAAAAATTCCATGCATGAGACCCGAAGTTGAGGTCATGTGGATCTCTGAAGTTTTCGGATCATGCATCCGAAAACTTGAGGTCCAACCGCCGAAGTTCGGGTCAGACATCTAAAGTACTTCCGTACATACCGAAGGGTTCGGGTCACCCATCTGAAGAACTCCGGTACTTACCGAAGTACTTAGATGTCTGAGACGAACTTCGGCAGCTGGACCTCAAGTTTTCGGATGCGAGATCCGAAATATTCAGAGATCCATATGACCTCAACTTTGGGTCTCATGCACGAAGTTTTTTTCTCTGTGTGCGAAGTTGGGAAAATAAATACTAATCACAGTGCCAACTAAGAGTTATTGTGGAGTACCAGGAACGACTTAAGAAGAAGAATTAAGAAGAACTTTTGTCTTGTTGTTTAACAGGAAAAAAGCCCAGAAATTTCATTCCTGCGATTCGAACTTGGGAAAAATCCTGTGAAACATTTCAGTGATAATGAATGATCCATCCCACGTCAGGCAAAAAATGTAACTTACAGGTGAAATCTGACAAGTATAGAGGTAGACTACCTAACCGAATATCGCACCGAAGAAAAGTGAGGGGACGCGGACAGCTAAGATCGGAACTCCCCCCCCCCTTCGTGGAGCAACAGGAATGCGATTGTTTTGGCTGTCAACGGTGAGCGCTCCAACCACAAGTACATGAGAGGCTTCTTTCATTCTGATCGATCACTAATCGACTTATGGCTTTCAACCGACGATGCCGATTTTTTAAAGGCACATGAAAGCTCATCAATATCGCAAGGCTGAATTCAATTTTACGATCGCACCTCCTCAGATTTTTTGTTCGATTTCGGTTTTTAATTTGAAAACGATGAACGTCGACAGCACATCTATGATGAAAACTGAGTGGGAACAAGGAACCAAATTTTAAATTTTGATCCGTCTTGCAAGCATATTTTGCCCCCTCCTGGCTATTTTGACACTATCTCCCAGAAGCAAAACATCTACGGTGGAACTCCAGAATCACGTGACTCGCTTTGGGACGTTGCAAACTTCTTGCCATAGTTTGTTTTCCAAATAGAAAACTACTCAACGTCAAGTTTTAAAAACTTCCATGATTTTGCCTCTCTGAGCGAAGTAAATTTTGAAAAAACTTCAAGGAGTGATGTTGATTTCCTTTCCTTCGAAATTATAAAGTAGGTATAAATTTACATAGGTAAAGAATCAATTATTAAGGTGATTCGGCGTTTACCATTTTTTTGCGTCAAAGCGACGTGCGATGTATCGCATGCATCAATTCATTCCATAATTTCAGCTACTTGTCATTTTTTTCGAATTTTGAGATCGCTTTTCTGTTGTCATGAGACTAAAGAATTCATGTACCAAATTTGACAAAGAAATTCAACGTATTAAAGGCGTGGTTTTTTTGGAGGAAAAATATCGCATTCGATACTGATATCGAAACTGCACTCGAATGCGATATTTTTCCTCCGAAAAAACTCTGCCTTATATACGTTGAATTTCTCTGTCAAATTTGGTGCCTCATTGAAGGCTATTTCCATTTAAATCTTCCGTCATATTCTTACGGCGCAATGATACAACTATTTGAACTCTCCGGAATGCGTGAGGTATCACGCCGCATTAGAAGGCGTTTTCAAATCAGCCAAGTTCCGATACCCGGATTATCGCTTTGCAGAGTTCATATTCTTTTGTTATATTCCGTACCAGTCGTTTATTTTTAATCCTCGTGGAAAAACCACCCATTTGCTAAATACAATTCTAGCTGGAGCGCACTTAAGCGCATTCATGACTGCAAAAATGTTAACGGAAATCAAAAAGGCCAGCGTGCATGAAGGCTATTTCAATTGTAATCTTCCGTCGCATTTCTAAGGCGCAATAATATAACTATTTGTACTCTCCGGAATGCGTGAGGTATCACGCCGCATTTGAAGGCGTTTTCAAATCAGCCAAGTTCCGAGACCCGGATTATCGTTTTGCATAGTTCATATTCTTTTGTTATATTCCGTGCAACTTGTAATTTTTAATCCTTGGAGAAAAACCACCCATTTGTAAAAACAATTCTAGCTGGAGCGCACTGCAGCTATGCATTCACCACTGCAAAAATTTCAGAGGAAATCGACGAGCCCAGCGTGCATGGAGGCTATTTCCATTTAAATCTTCCGTCACATTCTTACGGCGCAATGATACAACTATTTGAACTCTCCGGCCCGAGATGGGATGTGGCAGGCCTGGCCTCATGACAACAGGAGTGCGATCTCAAAATTCGAAAAAAATGACAAGTAGCTGAAATTATGGAACGAATTGATGCGATATATCGCACGTAGCTCTGACACGAAAAATGGCAACCGTCGAATCAACTTAAGGCGTTCTTTGCGCAACCCATGTTTATCGATCCTTTTCTGTAGGTTTAAAAGGCATATAAATCGATGTATCGCAAATCACCCCTCGTCACTGATGCGGGTTCTTTAGATGAAATGGACTGCATTTTGCAATTAGGAACTATAAATTCAGGCCTGGTTTAAAAACAACGTATGTGCCATTAGTTTCCCCATCCACATAAGCGTTTTTTTCAGATGAGCCAGAATTTATAGCTCCAAATAGCAAAATGCAGTCCAAATTGTCCTTGCTCCAACCCTTCAGAATTTGACTGAAATAGCGCCCCTGAATTGAATAATATAGTAATTTTTTTTGAAGCGATTGGAATGACTCAACTACCATAGCGGCCGCTTCCACGTCCCGTTGAATCGGAGGAGCCTGATGAGCTTGGCGAAAAAGATGACTTGACGCTGGACTTAGATCTCGGTGAAATCATGCCAAACAAAGGGAGGGTATTGACTTTGACCTAGGACCGCAACTACCCCGCTTGACCTCCCTATCCCTCCTCGCCACGATGCAGTGGAGGGCACAGAAAAGAACTCAGGAAGGACGGATCCGTTGTTGTGTCATAGGTCCGGCCAGCGCAAAGGTGACAAAGGTCGCCGGTGGCCGCCGCGGCGCGGGGGTGACTCATCATGTTGACCGAAGTCCCGTCTTTTGCAACCAGTGTTGCCTTTACTCACGGATTGTTCACCAAAAATCAATACTAACTCTTCATGCCAGGACATTGCTTTTTAGGCTATGTTGCAGTTTACCATGGAATCTTCCCAATAAGTACCCAAGTTGCACGGATTGCAATAAGTAGCAATTACATTGTAAAAATATTGCAATTACTATGAGTGTTGCGTATGTTGCCTAACTCCAACTTGAAGGGGCCCCCATTTTTTGAAACTTATTGCAATAAGTTGCACCGCAATAAGTTGCGATTTGATTGGAGAATGTATTGCGATTTTATCGAGGTCGATTTATTGCAATATGCTTTTGGAATAAAAATTGCGATAATTTGCGATTTCCTTGCATACATTTGCAATAAAATCGCTATTTTATCGATGGCTATTCCTCGCAATACTATCGAACAAAAATGGCGATAAATTGAAATAAAATTTCGATTTTATCGCATAGAAATAAAATTGCGACAAGATTGAGGCTGATCGGTCTGATGTTGATGACCCTAGCGATTTGATCCCCAAAAATGCGTCAGATAATCGCAACTTAATTTCAAAATATCGCGATTTTTCCGGACAAAAATGCTACTTGGTTTATGGGCGTGTTGCACGCAGTGGCAAGGCGTGAATGATCGATTTATCGATATTTCCCCATTTGAGCTATGGTAAAGAATCGATTATTAAGGTGTTCGCTGCGAAAACCCTGATAATCGATCCTTCCCAGATTTCAATGGCAGATCAATCGATACATCGTAAAGCACACCACGCCACTGGTTGCACGGTTACCCTGTTTTTTTCTGAAGAAGGAAACGGGGAAAGAAAAGAAAAAGATACCCCTGACTCTAAAAAGCGTTTTCCCCCAGAAAATCGAATTTTCGAACTTTGAGTTGGGTGAGTGAGATAGTGTAACTAATATTTCGTAAAATCATTTTGGTAGTATTTCACTTTTTTTAAAAAAAACAAATCGATTCATATATGTGCGTAACGTACCCGTGCACTGGAAAAAAACACATTGGATCTAGAGTCCAGACTCTTAAAAACATCGACGAGAAAAAATACTCTTGATTCAATCAGAATTAAGCATAAATCAAAAGGAAATCCGCTCAAACTAAGAGGCTTGGTGCTTGATTTGAGCAAAAACCCGATTGAATCAAGAGTATTTTTTCTTGTCGATGTTTTTCAGAGTCTGGACTCTAGATCCAATGTGTTTTTTTTTCCAGTGCAAAATTGAATATTCAATACTGGAAGAGAGCGCCGTCTTAAGATGAAACTCATCGGCGCACACTGTGCCGTGTAAGCAGTGACACATTGGCGTGGCGTGGCGTGCTTTGCGATATATCGATTGATCTGTCATTTGAGCCTATTGAAAAGGATCGATGAACAAGGTGCTCGCAACGAACACCTTAATCGATTCTTCACCATAGCTTCGAATAGGGAAAATATCGATGATCGATCATTCACTCTCGCCACCGCATTGAGACTATTATTCTCTCTCCGAAATGACAGCTTTGGCATCAGATGTCCGTGCTTGGTGACGCAGTGATAAAAAAAACAATATTTTCACCCCAAAACCGAGCCGTCACAGCCGCCGCGCCTCTGTCGATTCCCGCCTAATGGAGAATAGAGTCCGAGCCCCACTTAAACACTCGTATTTACCTACTCAGAACATAGCAGACGTTGTTTGTTTAAGCATATGAGCAAATAGCCCTCCTTTTCTCCCTTATCGTCTTCCTCGTACTCTCCGACTCTGGCTTTTCTCCCCCTCAACTCATCCCTCTCCCCCCCCCCCCCCCNCTGCCATGGATCGTTTTTGCATGACCTTACTTAAATTGGATAATGCTAGTTTTTCGAGTTCGCGTTCATAGCCGCCGATGGAATTTTTGCACGTGCAACACGAGTGTAGCTCTTGAAGGGCCAGTGTCAGGTTGTCTCTTATTTTTGAAATCTGAGAAAAGTTAATATCAAGCTCGCTGGAAATATGTTAGATACGTTCAAATTAATAGTAAGTTTGAGAAAAAGGAAGAAAAAAAGAGATACATCATCAATCAGAATAATCAATACTAACCGAAAGTCGGTCTTTGTAACGTTGCGTTGGTCGCTACCATTAAACTCAACTGACTCTCCTAGAGGAAGTATTACAGAGAATTTTTGGACGTGCGCCCTTTTGGTCGCTTGAGAGAGCTCTAACATTTTTTCTCTTTTCAAAATGATAATCGATTAGGGCAAGTCCTATCTTCGGCTGTGTTGCTCACAGAGCCCTTGAAGCACCAATACAAATGAGACAAACGAAACTATAACACAATATGGAAAAAGAACAAATGTAAAGACGGCGCAGAGGTACAACTATTCGTGCTTGATGGATATCTGTGTTGCATCTGCAAAATTGAAGGCGCGATGGCGCGAGCTGCGAATTCGCTATGTTCCGCAGCTCCGCATTATGCTGCCAATGAGGTGTCGCATGTCGTGAGCCAATTAAGAAACGTGGCTCGATTATTACGGCTCTCCTATTTATGGCTGTGTTGCTCATACAGTCTTTAAAGCACTGCTACAAATACAAATAACACAAACTGAAACAAACACAGTATGGAAATAGAGCAAAGTTATTAAGAGATACAACTATTCGTGCATGATGGATGTCCGTGTTGCAACTGCAAAATTGAAGGCGCGATGGCGCAAGCTGTGAATTCGCGATGTTCTGCAACTCCGCTTTATGATCCCAATGAGGTGTCGTGAGAAAAGTTGAGAACGATGCTCCATTATTACGGCTCTCCTATTTAAGGCTGTGTTTCTCATACAGCCTTAAAGCACCACTACAAAATACAATAAGACCAACTGAAACAAACACAGTATGAAAATAGAGCAAAGTAAAAGGAGACGCTTTGATGACGGCGCAGAGATACAACTATTCGTACATGATGGATGTCCGCGTTGCATCTGCAAAATTGAAGGCGCGATGGTGCTAGGTGTGAACTCGGTGTGCTTCGTTCTATACTGGCGGTGAGGTATCGCTCAGATTCGGGGAAAAATTTAAAAAAACTAGGCCCGTTTACGTCTCGACTCTGTTGTTCCTAAATCTTTTCTTCTTTTATCAATTTGAAGTTTGATTCTTTTTTTGATATATTCACAGACCTACATCTACGGCTCGTATGTACCGATCCCTAACAACGCGCGTGGCACGTTTTTAAACAAGACTCCTGTCAATTTGACCGGGTTTCAGCATCTAAGGGTTAATGAAAACATCATTAATATATGACTGTACCTTGTTCGCCGAAAACTTGGGATTCAAGAGGGGAGCCAACAGAAGTCATTCACAATCAGTCAGTGAATTTCAACACAATTTAGTAACATTTAATCTTGTTAAATTAGGCTCCAGTTGTTCGGTCACGTCATTGCCAACATAATGTTTGTTGAATGAGACCTCCTAACATAGGATTAATCAGCTCTCATAGAGCAGGGTCTCCATAATTTTTTCATGTCCGAATTCCCCGACTTTTTCTGGTCATCGCAAGAAACTTCCTCTTAAACCTGCAATCTTTTAATTACTATTACTATTGCTAAACTTGAGATAAAATTTCCAATTCTAGCTATTAGGCCAATTGTTGAATAAAGGTACTCCACGGCCTGACTATGGAAATTGATCGACAAAGAGGAGGAAGGATAAATGGAGCGATCCTATTGGTGGAGCAGGAGATGGACAACAGAGGTATCTAATTGAGTGCCCAACGGCAACCACAAGTGAATCCAGCATTTTCCCCCTTCCTCTATAACAAACACCTGTTCCAACCAATAGAATTACTCCGTTTTTCCCTTGTATAGCTTCATTCATCGGTTTTGACAAGGAACCGGCAGAGTTTGTTCGTACTTACTTCAATACTGTTGTGCTTAGGAAGAACGCCGTGTAAACATTCAAGACTTGTAAAATTTTCTTCAATAAAATGTTCATAATTTTTAGAAAAGCTGTGAATATTTTTCCTTGAACTTTTCAGGAACTTTAGGTGAAATAGCAAAAATCGTAGTCCGAAAAATTTGAAGAAAAATATTCTTGAGTAAACCGAGAATTCGTGTTTTATCAATCGAAATTCAGAAACGCCTGGAGGTATTCACACGGTGTTTCTCCTCACTACGGCAGAATAGTACCGGTTGAAGTCATCAAGTCGTTTGTCGCAAAATCCCTCAACCTCACGTCACCGTATATTCCTTGACTTCATTTTAGTGGCGTAGCTACAAAATCTCTAAGGGGGGACGGGGGGTACATTCAAAAACGTGACGGTAAATTTACATCATTTTGTGTACGCCCCTCACTGAAAAAAAATTCTCGGCGTTTTTACCAAGGTCCGTTGGTACCTTTACCATCTCACTTTTTTTACCAATTATTGGTGATTTTACCAAGACAGACTGGTAAGCTTACCTAATAACCGGTATTTTTACTGTTTTTTTTCCAGGTAAGAATACCACTTTTATTGGTAATCAATTCCCGGTAACTTTCCCATTTCATCTCGGTAATTCTACCATAGTCGATAAAAAATATTGACGTTTTTACCAAGGTCCACTAAAATTCTAATCGAGAAAGTTCAATAATTTTACCGAGATTTCACGGTAAAATTACTAATTCCATAAATGGTAATTTTACCAAGAAAAAACTGGGATGAAATAGAACCCCGAATTCTTGGTAATTTTACCCTTTTCTGAGTAAATACACCGAGATTTTTTTTTCAGTGCGGGGGGTACATTCAAAAACGTGACGGTAAATTTACATCATTTTGTGTACGTCCCTGATAATATTTTATGTCTGCCCTCCAAAAGTAAAAAAAGTTACGATTAACGAGGATAAGGGGGGGGGGGG
>NW_017547904.1:437129-447820 GCF_001854935.1 Bemisia tabaci
CCCCCCCCCCCCTTGTCTCCGCCACTGTCTATGACTTTCAAGGTTTTCCAGACGACGAGGAAACACCTGGCAGCGGCAATTCAAGGGTTGTAAAGCACACGCCCCGCGGCGCTCGAGGCCCTTTCGTCGAGAGTGAGATGATGACGGTGCTCTGTTTGCCGGAGCGGAAAGCGAGATGCGATAGCGGGTGGCTGAGTGCAACGACGGGGGTGGGCGGCGGGTCGAGGGGGTTGAGGGTGAAGGTTGAGCTTTCGGCCCGAAATGAGGGCCGCCGATTGCGGAGGCACGGCCGCCGCACACTTTCGGACTTTGAAGACGCGCAGACAGATGGCAGTCGGCACCAAGAAGCTTCCCATTCGTATCCCGATCCTCCGCACTGTGAACAAGTTGACCAAAGTTTCGCCCAAGCTCATATCGTTACCTTCCAGGCAAAGTATCACAAGCGCCATGCGACGTTTAAAAATTTCCGCCGCCATCATATTTTTTTACAGAAAAATTGTTCAACGAAGCTGTCCGAAAATTTCACTGAATCTTCTTTGTGCTGCCGATAAAATTTAGTGAAATTTCCAAATAGATTCAACCAACACTTTCCCAGTAAAGAAATAAAATGGCGGCGGAAATTTTTAAACGTCGCATGGCGCTTATGATACTTTGCCTGGAAGGTGACGATATGAAGGGTTGCCACGGGTAGGACGCCGCGGCGTTTTGTATGCAGAGTGGAACCTAATAATTATGTTTCCGAAAAAAGTGGGTTTTCAGTGATTCTAAGCCCGACAGTCACATTACTTTCTCCGGCACAGATTCCTCGTATATTTCTTGGAAAAAAGGAAGTCTTGGAGTCACTCACCTGAGCAATGCAACCTCCCAACCCCTTAATCTTGCACTGAAATTTATAAAAGCACACGGAGGAAAAAACCTCGTGCGTGGGACCCGAAGTTTAGGTCATTTGGATCTCTGAAGTTTTCGCATTGAGCATCTGGACACTTTAGGTCTAGCTGTCGAGGTTCGGATCACACATCTGAAACTCCAGTTCTTACATCTGAAGTACTTCAGATGTGAGAACCGAAGTTTTTCGGATGTGAGAACCGAAGTTGTCCGGATGTGAAAAGCGAAGTACTTCAGACATAAGAACTGAAGTTTCAGATGTGTGATCCAAACCTCGACAGCTGGACCTAAAGTGTTCAGATGCTCAATCCGAAAACTTCAGAGATCCATATGACCTAAACTTCGGGTCCCACGCACGAAGTTTTTTTCTCCGTGCACATAGCTGGACTACACTTTGCAATAAATTAGGAACTAATTCAAACATGAAGTTTGACGAAAGTTTCATTCCGCGGTTGCAAAATTGACTCAAACAATTCGATTTTTATGCTGTGTAATTTTTGTCCAAAAGTTTTTTGAGTTTCGTATGAGATCAGACGGAAAATCAGTTAAATTTTCAGTTGGGAATGCCCATGAATCCGCAGTTAAAATTTCAATTAACGAGAAGAAATCTGGCAACACTAAAATGTAGTCACGGCTTTTCNGGGGGGGGGGGGGGGGGAGGCGAACTACACCTGTACTGCCGTCCTCAGCAAAAACGCCGTAACAATCAACACTTTGCAATTTTCTTCCGCACATACTGTTCTATTGCGAGAAAACCTGATCACTAAGATGCTTCATTTTGCAAGTTTGAATTTTCAGTGATATGCCACAGTTATTTTAGAAGTAAGAGGGATAAATGGACGTATTTCTACCAAACAGACCTATGTGGAGGTGAGAAATGTGGGGTGTGCTCGTTAGTTCTCTTTGCGTAAGAGTGAATGGGAATAATAAAGCGCCAGTGACGTCAGCGGCAATGATAGTGCGCTCGCGCGCGAGGGCGATCGCCATCGGGGCGCTTTAACTCATGAGCCCTGTCCACAACGCTCTCGTGCCATGCCCGCGGCTCATGACTCCCGCACTCAGTTGGCACAAAGGTCTGTTTGATAGAATGTAATATCCCACTTTTCCAATTCTTGAAAAGGAATCACTCCCACTTTTACATTGCTTCTTATGCAGCTTCCTAGAGCACACCCCATATTTCTCACCTCCACATAGGTCTGTTTGGTAGAAATACGTCCAAATGGTCCTTGGTTTTTCGATAGTAATACATATTTCCGGTAAAAAGCAGAAAAAATCTAGAATGGAGTTAGTGCGTTTTTGCTGAGAACGGCAGTGTACTGTCGAGTCACAGGACATTTTTTTCCAGCGTTGTCCTCTTGACAGTTGGACGTATTTCTCAATTTCTGTCAAACGGAACTAAGTGCCAATTTGAGTTCCCTTCGTGGAATTTAGAATGCCGGATAGCGCGTTCTGTCAAATGGAACTAGGCGCCATGGAAAAGCATTGCGAGTATAGGACGGAATGAGCCCGACGCCCGCTGCCCGGTTCCGCCGCCAATCCAAGCCCCCCTCTACCTTCCTCCCCCTATGCTGCCATGCTAAGGAAGAACGCCGTATGAGCCCTCAGGCGTTGCCAAGTTTCATTCGATAAAAACCGACTTTACTGGGAAAATTTGGAATATTTTTTTCCAACATTTTTAGACAATTTTGTACGCAATTTACTCTAAAATAACTAAAAATTTCAAAGAAAAATGTGCATGCATTTCGTCAAAAATACATATGTTTTATCAAAGGAAATTTGTCAACTCTCGAATATTCATACGGCGTTCTTCCTTAGCACGGCAGTATGGCGCTTATAGTTCCGTTTGACAGAAATACGTCCAGTTCTTAGATGCGCGAATTGAGTCAAATTTCTCTGAAGCACATGAAATACTTTGGGCGAAGCATGGAGATGGGTGCGGCGCGAATAGGAGGCGGATGTGCGAATATTTCCCGTCGGCGGCGGCGGGTCGCCTGAGCGACAGCGGGGAGAGGCGCGGCTTCACCGTGGGAAACCCGCTGAGCCGGGCGATTAGCGATATCGTCGCTTCGCGCCGGAGCCCGAAGCGGAGGGGAAGGGCGCTACGCACGGCGCGGCGCCGCGGCGCCCCATTCGCGGCCTCTTTAAAAACCGCTTACAATGTTAATCTCCACTTTATTGCACCCCCGGGCCCCGGGTCTCGAACCCCGGCTAATCTCCTCCGCGTAATCGTCCGCCGCAGCCGCAGCCGCAGTCTTCGTCGCTTATTAATCATGCATTACTCCACCCCCCCCTTCTCCGGAAAACTCTCTTTCCGCCGTCTCCGTGACGAGGGCATGCTTGGATTGCATTATGCAAAAAGGAACCAAGCGCATTCCAATGTCGCTAGAATTGTGCAACTTGGTTCACCTTCCAAATATAAACTGATCATTTAAACAATCTTCATCTTTACACTGGAAAAAAAAACATATTGGATCTAGAGTCCAGACTCTTAGAAATATCGACAAGAAAAAATGCTCTTGATTCAATCAGATTTAAGCTTAAATCAAGGACCAATTGCAAGCTTCTTAATTTGAGCGGATTTCCTTTTGATTTAAGCTTAAATCTGATTGAATCAAGAGTCCCTCTTCTTGTTAATGTTTTCAAGAGTCTGGACTGTAGATCCAATGTGCTTTTTTTTCCTGTGTACTGTCAATAAACTATAAGTTCATGACGAAAGTTACCTTAGCAATTTCAATTTTTTGCGTGATTTCAGTAATTGTATTGCAAAGAACGTCAATTGCACGATCCTAGCAACGTTGGAATGCTCTTGGTTCCTTTTTGCAAAATGCAATCCAGTTCTGCCGTCCTAAAGAATAACGCCGTGTGAGCCTTCATACGTTGTCATGTTTTTTTTTTTTTTCAATCAAAAACGAATTTACTTAGAAAATTGTGAATATTTCCCCTCAAAATTTTGATAACATTTTGTTCGGAATTTAGTCGAAAATATCTGAGAATCTCAAGGAAAAACATGCATCTTTCCTCAAAAAGACATGTTCAATTCGGGAAAATCAGGCAACTCTCGAGTGTTTATACGGCGCTCTTCCTTCGTGCGGCAGTGTTATCCCCCTCATTTCAATAACCCACGCACGGCATCACTTCATTTTTCACGAGATGTCAACACAGTGGTCTTGAAGCAAAAAACAATGCGACAAAAATGTACCCAAAAACGGTTTGCAGGGGGTGAGTCTGTAGTACGCGTAGACGCTAAAAATCGAAATCTTGGCTAGTCCCAATTTCGAGATACCGCAATTTGAAATTTTTATAGTAAATGCAGGTGTTCTACGGATTTTGATCAGTTTTTTCATTTCTTTGTCCATTGATTCGGTGGTGATCGGTTCACGTTTTTATTCTTCGTTTGATCCGTGTCGATCGAATACATACCCTCTCGTTACATGCAGATATCCTATCATACTCTGCTGTAACTGAACGATTCGCCTTCTGCTGCGTCTACAGCAATTGTTGTTACGGATATGTTGTGCGTGCTGATTTTAACTCATTACATACTTTACTCTCTGAAGGCGTTTTATGTGCACAAGTAGCGCAATCTGTCAAAGAACGGACGAAGTATGGATTAATCTCACTTCTGTTATTTTCCAAAAGGGTGCTCTACTTTCGCACATTAAACGCCTTCAAAAAGTCAAGTATGTAATGTGCTGAGAGGACGCAGCTGAAGGCGAATTAAAAACAACCGTATAAAACACGTCGAAAACCATGTATCTCTTTGGTCAATATTGTTACCAATAGAGAGTTGTATTTTATGGTCATTTAATGGAGGATTCTGGGAAAGCTTTTCAACATAAACTAAAACATGAGACATGATCGATGCTTAGCAGCCTGTGACCAGACATACAATAATGAAGCAAATTACACAGCGGTTGACAAGACTAATTTTCACGTAAAAATCACCAAAACGTGTCGGTTGAAAACTCAGCATTTCTCAATAAAAAATTGTAAAAATCTACAAACGTAGTAGGTGGATGTACTTTTCAAAGCGAGGAAAATGTTAAGCAATATTCTCTCGGAAGAGAAAATCCTCTCGCGAGAGAAAACTATTTTCTCAGGAGAGGAAAGTATTTTCTCAGGAGAGGAAGTATTCTCTCGGAAGGGAAAACTATTTTCTCAGGAGAGAAAACTCACTGGAGAGAATAGTTATCTCTCCGGGGGATTAGATGTCTCTCCCGAGAGAATATTTTCTCTGGAGAAAATACTTGTTACTCCGGGAATAGAGTTGTCTCTCCCTAGAGAATAGTTTTCTAGTCCCTCCGGCGAAAATAATTGTGCCTCTGCTTAAATATTCTCTCTGGAGAAAATATTTGTCACTCCGGAGAGAAAAGTGGTCTTTCCGGAGAGAATCGTTGCATTCGTTGAACATATTGCATAGTAACATTGTTCTCGCTTTGAAAGGTACAGCTAAGTACAGCGTTTTTAGGTTTTTACAATTTTGACGGTTCCATCCAACTGAGGAAGGCTGAGTGCTCAGCCGAAACGTTTTGGTGATATTTACATGAAAAGTAGCTCTGTTACCCGCTGTATAATTTGTTTTATTTTTGTTTAAACTAAAGCATAAATTAAGTTTAAATGCAAAATAAAATATAGGTACCGCGCTACTTTTCAGCCTTAAAACGTCCTCCTACAATTTTGTTGTTTCTAGGCTGTTTTCAATTCGCCTTCAGCTGCGTCAACAACAATTGTTGTTACGGATATGTTGTGCGTGCTGATCGCAGCACATTACATACTTGACTTTTTGAAGGCGTTTAATGTGCGAAAGTAGAGCACCGTTTTGGAGAATAACAGAAGTGAGATTAATCCATACTTCGTCCGTTCTTTGACAGATTGCGCTACTTGTGCACATAAAACGCCTTCAAAGTGTCGAGTATGTAATGAGTTAAAATCAGCACGCACAACATATCCGTAACAACAATTGCTGCAGACACAGCAGAAGGCGAATCGTTCAGTTAGGCATAGAGTATGATAGGATATCTGCATGTAACGAGAGGGTATGTATTCGATCGACATGAATCAAACGAAAAATAAAAACGTGAACCGATCACCATCGAATCAATCGACAAAGAAATAAAAAAGCTGATCAAAATCCGTAGAAAACCTGCATTTACTATAAAAATTTCAAATTGCGGTAACTCGAATTTAGGATCAGCCAGGATTATAATTTTTCGCTAATTCAAGTCCACACGTACTGTCATGGACTCACCCCCTGCAAACCGTTTTTGGGTACATTTTTGTCGCATTATTTTTTTGCTTCAAGACTGCTGTGTCGAAGAGACGAATGGACCAGTGGACAAGGTATGAATTCAAGCACCCTGATGTGTGATTCCTTTTCTAAGTTTCTCGAGGAATACGATTTGCGCTATTTGAATTACCTATACTAAAATCAACTTCCATTCAAGAAATCTGAGTGACCCTCCTGTTAAATGACCCACTGAATCCGATTTTCTGGCGTCAAAAATACTTCAAGTTCATTAGAGCTCAAACTCTTGACTAGCAAAAAAGGAAATCCTCGAAAACAGTCAAAATGGCCAAAAACACTCGTTTCTCGGCTCAGGAAGCTCCGGAAAGTCTCGGGACCAGATGCATTCGATTCTATGTCCCGTATTACGTAAAATAAGCCCATTATATAGACTTGATGAAGATAAACACATAAAAAGAGAAGGAGAAGTAGAAGAAGAGGATAAAGAAGACGAAAATAACAAGAGAAAAAGGAGGAAGAAGAAACAGAAGAAAATATGTAGAAAAGAAAAGATAAAAAAGAAAAATTAGAAATAGCACGCTCATGTGGAACACATAAAAACAAGAGCCTTTTACCAAATGCAAAGAGATAATCTTGATCTCATGTCAGTTTGCCTTCAATTGAGAGTGTAGGCAACACAAATTCCCAAGAGTTCGAATAGTGATATCACCCCTTCTACATATAACGGTCTGACGGTCTCTGTTGATGAATTCGTTGTAGACACACTAACATCAGAGGAATATGAAAACATGAAAGGAGAAGAAGATGAAAATAAAGAAAGAAGAGAAAAGAAGAAGAAGATTGGAGGGGAAGAAAAATTAAGGAACGGTTAAAAATATTCATTTTTTGGCTCCAGAAGTCCCGGAGAGCCTCGTGGCAGTGCGCAATCGATTCTATGCCTCGAACTATGGAGGAATAGTTGGTCGTCTCGATTTTTTTTCCTCATCAAAAATCAAGAAATATCGACAGGGCTTAGTTACATGGAGTATTTCGGGGTCAAAATCGAAAATTCTTTAATCAGACTGAGATGAAACTAGCCCCTGTAAAATGACCCGCCGAGTCCAATGGGCCTGTTGCAAACTTTTGCTAGAGCAAAAATAAGAGTTGTTTCTTATAGATAATGCCTCAAAAATCACGATGAGCGCATCGGCAAAGTCTGAAATGCACTCATAACTTCACAATCTGCGTAAGAAATTTGCGTTTTTTTAAGCTTCCCGCTTCAAAAACGATACTACGGCACAGGTGAACATTTTGTTAGAGGAGTCGCTCCATCGTCGGCGATATTCATCATGGCCGACGCTTGCGCGCAGTTCCGCGCGTAATTCGAGGAGAGTTCAAGGTCAATCAATTCGGGCGTGGAAAACATGAACGTTAAAACACGCCGATTGTTATCTGGTCTAATCCAGTTCAGGTATTATCTCGTCCCATCACACGTGTTTTGGCGGATTGGCGTCGGCCATGATGAGTATTGCCGACGATGGAACGACTCCTTTTACAAAATGTTCACCTGTGCCGTAGTATCGCTTTTGAAGCGGGAAGCTCAAAAAACCGCAAATTTCTTACGCAGACTGTGAAGTTATGAGTGCATTTCAGACTTTGCCGATGCGCTCATCGTGATTTTTGAGGCATTATCTATAAGAAACAACTCTTATTTTTGCTCTAGCAAAAGTTTGCAACAGGCCCATTGTTGGGTCTAAAATGCTTCACGAGTTCACTGGAGCTAAAAATTGGTAAATAAGAAGGCGAATCCTCGAAAACCGTCAAAAACAGTCAAAAACGGTCAAAAACACTCGTTTTTTTGGCTCAGGATGCGCTGGAGAGTCTCAGGGCCAGGCGCAATTGATTTTACGACTTGAATTTTTTAGGATTACAACAAGAAAAGAGAAAGAAGAGGAAGAGAGTAAGGCGAAGAGGAAAGGGAAAGAATTGGAGAGATTCATAGAAAGAAGGAAAGCGTGAATAAAGACGCGGGAGATAGAGGAAAGAAAACGAAGGGGAAGGAAAGATAAAGGAAAATCAAAGAAGCAGAAATAGAAAAAAAGGAAGAAGAAAAAAGGAACAAACTAAAGACTTTGCACGCTTTTTGGGAAAACATGAGAAAGTAGCTTTATGCCAAACGGGAGTCGATCACATTAACGCCGTCAAATCGCCTTCAATTTCAGCATAGGCAACATATGCTACCGCGAGGTCGAATAGTGATATCATGAATTGGCACGTTCGATTCTCGGCTCAATAAGCTCCAGTGAGTCCTGATTAATGGGTTATCTCGGAATCGATGGTGAAAGTGCAGCAGCCTGATTGTTGAAATTTTTTGTTTGTCGGGACGACATACCTAGATGATATAGGTTAAAAAGCGGAGCGTGATTGGTCGGCTATGTCTTATCGCTGCTTTGTCGTGCCTATGTCGTGTTGAACTCACGACAAGCTAATTGGAATCGATTGCGCATGGTCTTGACTCTCGGCGAGGCTACCTGAGCCGAGCAACAGTCAAAAACTGGTCAAAAACGAGTGTTTCTGACGACTTTTTGACTCTTTCTCTGCAGCGTATCACCGGGAAGCTCGAAGCATGGGACTCGCGGAGCTTTTTCGACTGGAGAATCGTACTCAGCGGGTGATTTCCAAGCGGCATAACTTGCTTCCGGCTGGATCGTCGAACTTTCGATTTTGACCCTAAAAATTTAGTCCCTGTCGATTTTTCTCGATTTTGGACTGACAAAAAAATGTCGAGATTTCAGTCGCGTCCTACGTAATTGGAGGCGTAGAATCGATTGCGCATGGTCTTGACCCTCGAGGCTTCTTGAGCCGAGAAAGAGTCAAAAACGAGTGTTTCTGACCACTTTTTGACTCTTTCTCTGCAGCGTATCACCGGGAAACTCGAAGCATGGGACTCGCGGAGCTTTTCCGACTGGAGAATCGCACTCAGCGGGTGATTTCCAAGCGGCATAACTTGCTTCCGGTTGGATCGTCGAACTTTCGATTTGACGCTTAAAATTTAGTTAATGTAACGCCTGTCGATTTTACTCGATTTTGGACTGAGAAAAAAGATTCGAGATTTCAGTCGCATTCTACGTTGCTGGAAGCGTAGAATCGAGGCTTCCTGATTCGAGATAGCTCAAAGCGAGGGACTTGCGGAGCTATTCCTACTGGAAAATCGCACTCGGCGGGTCAATTCCAAGCGAACTTACTTGGTTTCGGCCCGATCAGCGAACTGCAGATTTTGATGTACCCCTGTAGATTTTTCTCCATTTGAGACTGAGAAAAAAATTTCGAGATATCGGTCGCATCCTACGTAATTGGAGGCGTAGAATCAATTCCGCACGGTCCCGACTCTCGGCGAGGCTCTCTCAGCCGAGAAACAGTCAGAAACTGGTCAAAAACCAACATTTCTGACCACTTTTTGACTCTTTCTCTGGAGCGTTTTCAGCGGATAGCTCGAAGCGAGGGAGTCGCGGACCTTTTCCGACTCGAAAATTGCACTCAGCGGGTCATTTCCAAGCGACCTTACTTGGTTTCTGCCCGATCTGCGAATTTTCGATTTTGATGCTAAAAATTTAGTCCATGTAACCCCTGTCAATTTTTCTCGATTTGGGACTGAGAAAAAAATTTCAAGATTTCAGTCGCATCCTAATTATTTGGAGGCGTAGAATCGATTCCGCTCGGTCTCGACTCTCGGTGAGACTTCCTGAGCCTAGAAACAGACAAAAACTGGTCAAACACGAGCTTTTCAGACCAATTTTTTACTCTTTCTCTGGAGCGTGTTCAGCGAATAGCTCGAAGCGAGGGACTCGCTGAGCTTTTCCGACTGGAAAATCGTACTCAGCGGGTCATTTCCAAGCGGCATAACTTGCTTTCGGCTCGATCGGCGAACTTTCGATTTTGACGCTTAAAATTTAGTTAATGTAACACCTGTTGATTTTACTCGATTTTGGACTGAGAAAAAAGATTCGAGATTTCAGTCGCATTCTACGTTGCTGGAAGCGTAGAATCGATTCAGCACGGTCCCGTCTCTCGTCGAGGCTTTCTGAGCCGAGAAACAGTAAAAAACTGGTCAAAAACGAGCTTTTCTGACCACTTTTTGACTCTTTCTCTGGAGCGTCTTCAGCGGCTAGCTCGAAGCGAGGGACTTGCGGAGCTATTCCGACTGGAATATCGCACTCAGCGGGTCAATTCATAGTTACCTTACTTGGTGTCGGTCCGATTGGCGAACTTTTGATTTTGTCGAGCCGAGAACCAGTCAAAAACAGGTCAAAAACGAGCATTTCTGACCACTTTTTGATCCTTTCTCTTTAGCGTTTTCAGCAGATAGCTCTACGTGAGGGACTCGCGGAGCTTTCCGTACTCGAAAATCGCACTCAGCGGGTCATTTCCAAGCGACCTTACTTGGTTTTTGCCCGATCAGCGAATGTTCGATTTTGATGCTAAAAATTTAGTCCATGTAACCCCTGTCGATTTTTCTCGATTTGGGACTGAGAAAAAAATTTCGAGATTTCAGTCGCATCCTACGTAGTTGAAGGCGAAGAAT
>NW_017547904.1:450423-470039 GCF_001854935.1 Bemisia tabaci
TCAGCCCCCTGAACCCTAAGGAGCCGAACGCGGGGGTCAGCCCAGTGAACCATAAGGTGCCGAACGCGGGGGTCAGCCCACTGAACCCTAAGGAGCCGAACGCGGGGGTCAGTCCCCTGAACCCTAAGTAACGAAAGGGGGGGTCAGCCCCCTGAACCCTAAGGAGACGACCGCGGGGGTCAGCCCCCTGAACCCTAAGGAGCCGAACGCGGGGGTCAGCCCCCTGAACACTAAGAAGCCGACCGCGGGGGTCAGCCCCCTGAACCCTAAGGAGCCGACCGCGGGGGTCAGCCCCCTGAACCCTAAGGAGCCGAAAGCGGGGGTAAGCCCCCTGAACCCTAAGGAGCCGAACGCGGGGGTCAGCCCCCTGAACACTAAGAAGCCGACCGCGGGGTTCAGACCCCTGAACCCTAAGGAGCCGGACGCGGGGGTCAGCCCCCTGAACCCTAAGGAGCCGGACGCGGGGGTCAGCCCCCTGAACCCTATGGAGCCGACCGCGGGGGTCAGCCCCCTGAACCCTAAGGAGCCGAACGCGGGGGTCAGCCCCCTGAACCCTAAGGAGCCGAACGCGGGGGCCAGCCCCCTGAACCCTGAGGAGCCGAACGCGGGGGCCAGCCCCCTGAACCCTAAGGAGCCGAACGCGGGGGTCAGCCCCCTGAACCCTAAGGAGCCGAACGCGGCACCTGTTAAGTTTCTGACAGTATATTATTCATTCCACCCAACAAAGGCACGACAAAGCAGCGATAAGACATAGCCGACCAATCACGCTCCGCCTTTTATCCTAGGTCATCTATGTCGTCCTGACAAACAAAAAATTTCAACAATCAGGCTGCAGAAGTGCGTACCTCGGAAAATTTGGTTTTCCAGGAGAGTAAAAAAAAACTGTCTACCTACTCTCCTCTTCATCGTTCGTAGAAGGGTATAACTCTTGAGGGTAGCGAGAATAAGGTGATTTTTCGGACTCAATCAGCATTTTGAAGAATTTCTCGAACTGTTAACCATAGGTAAGCAGACAGTGCGTTGTCTCTAGAATATATCGTCCTTGCGTGGACCCTCAAAAAAGTATATAGGTAATACTTTCTTTTCTATTTTTCCCACCACGCTTTAAATACCATTAGAAACCTACAGCCATCTAGTGCCCGTAGAAACCCGGAGGACATCCATCCACGCACTAGGTACGCCTGTCAAATGATTCAGTAGACTAAGTACCTTTTCTTAAATTTTGATTATTCACAATTGGACGTATTTCTGCCAAACGGAACTATGTGTATAACGATGTGAGCCCTGTTATGCATATGTTCTTATGGGTCTCATGGCTCATGTCTAAATGCATATAGTTCCGTTTGGCAGAAATATGTCCAATTCATAGTCGAAAGCTCATTTTATCCATGCGAAACTTATTCAATACACAACCGTTTTGGAGTAGGTTGCGATCTCTCAGTCATGCATAAGAATATGATGACCAAAGAAGGAAGACTTAATAAAAACCAAAATCTGAGCCGATCATTTGGACTCTCCTATTTGAAATATGACTTACAGAAAATAAAAATCTTGGAATGTAAAAAAAAGTTCTTCGGACATTTTTCAAAATTACGGCTCGACTGAAGACTCCAAAATTCTGACCATTTCTGGTAAACATCGTTGTACACTTGCACAGGGCCGCTCAGATACGATACACAAGAGCGCCTTCAAACCACTGCATAATCTCTATGCGAAATTCTGATACCACTATTCGTGCGTTACGACAGTCATTTTGCATAGCCGGCCAACTGAAGGCAAATCATTGACCCAGCTAACAGTGTACGAATTTCAGCAATAAGATACGTGTTTCTTAGGGAGTGTTTATGCAGCAACTCAAAACTGTAAAAAATTGAGGTACGCACTTCTGGACGTTTACCGTGTAAATTGTTTTCCTCGTTGAAAATCGAGAAAAATCGAAGGGTGTTTAGTTATGTGGAGTCTTTGTTTCAAACAGTAAATTAAGTTTAGAAACCCTCATATCATCAAGAGCTGTTCTTCTAGCTGAAGAGTTTTAGAACGAAAGAAATGGTAGCTCTAACCGTGCTGAGAAAACCCCTCGCAGCTAATGTTTGTGCTAGCGGGAGCCATCATTTTTTTTTTTGTGCTCCTCATTTATATATTTCACGACTCAAACTTTTTGTCTATTGCAATGATAGTTTTCTTGAAAATTTTTACAAAAATATTAGGGTGAAGGCAGTTTTCTCTTCGAAAAGAAATAAGAAAATAAGTTGTCAAGATAAGTCTCAAGATGGATAAAGTTCTGATCTCAAAATTAGTGCGTTGAATTGTTTGAAAAGTCATCTGACTTGAAGTGTTGAGAAATGATTTTAAAATTTCTTGCACAGAGATAAAAATTTTGATAATTATTTTGAATTTAATTTTTTTCTTTTTTTTTTCATAACAATAAATTTGAGAGATGTACCAGGTTTATCAGGCACACGCCAAGTCACATTTTGAAAAGAAAAACAACTACATGATAAGTAAATTTTCCCCTGTCAAAATTGTTTGTTTTTTTTTTTTTTTTTTTTTAAAAAAAAAAATAAATATGAACGTAAAATTGAGTCTTACAGAGGCTTCAAAACTTCAAACTTATTTTTTTTCAGTTCCAACTTCAAAAAATGGTGCATTTCTGTTATACTTGCTCCACAGGAACTCTTCATGGTTTTCTCATTTTTTTTTTTTTTTTTTTCAATAAAGTTTTTTTAGTAAAAAATACTACTGCTATGTAGTGAGCTCCTACTTAAGAAAATTCTATTCATCTCATGACAGAAAGGAAATTACTGAGGAAAACTTTAAAATAGGTCATCCTGACAATTACTCAAAAATTCAGGGGAAGTAAAAGATAATCTTTGAGGACATTTCCCCATGCATGTTTAAGGAGGTGAAGAAAGAAACACTGCTAATTTCAACAACGTTAATCAAGTTTATGATCTTAATTTACAACATCATACAACGGAAGAAAAAAAAGATATACTTTTTAGAACCATTGAACATTAGATTTGATTGCTAAAAAGAGATACCAAGAAAAAAATTAAACAAGTTAAAATTAGTTATTTAATGTGCAAGTAAAACTAATGATTAGACAGTCGATTTGATTAATTTAGGAGGTGAGAGAGATTTTGATTAGGTACATACTTGAACTGAAAAAGATAGAAATAGATATAATATTCTAAAATTTGATTGACCCTTTTTAAAAATTGGACTTAAAACTCGAAGATATATTAATTTTCACAGAAATAGTCAGTTGAAAACATAAGTTCCGAGGAAGTAAAAGTTAAAATTATAAAAAACTAGTTTAGTAAAATTACACAAAATAAAAATTGTATACCTATCATTAATCAATAGGTCTACGGCAAGGTCAAATTAGGAAATCAACTTCCATAAATTGAAAATACAAAAATAAAAAAAGGATCGAAATAAATATTATAGGCAAATTGAAAATAGGATTTATAAAAATCACAAACGCTCATTGAATAAAGGTATGGTACTTGAATATTTTCATCAGTTGGATGCAATTACACTCGTAAAAATGGTGAGTGAAATTGAATTCCCAAGAAGTTCTACATGATATGTTCAAATATCAAAGCCTATCTAAAATGATTAAAACTAAAAAAAAAAAGAGTTGAATGCGCTGATGGAGTATTTTCTAAAGTTACTCAGAATGAGATGGATCAAGAAGCATTTTTTGCCTGGTAATCTGTTGGCCTCACTTAAAGAATTCCTAATTTTCACTCTGACTGGTTATCTAGAGGCACTGCGCAATATTATGAGGTACCTTGTTGCCTTTGTAATCATTTGTGTTATGAGCACAATGCAGCATGTGATTAGCAATGGTGCAAATTTATTGATGATCCAGATAAAATCTGCATTTTTAAGAGGTGGATTCAATGGAAATCAGAGTTTTGCTGGAGCCTGATGTTATGAAAGACAGGACACATCAGAGGCAAGTCCATTCTCGACAAGTCGAAAAGGAAATGGGCATTGAAACTCCCAAGCCTTGTATTTAGTTTGCGGTATTCTAAAATCTTCCCTCCAATTTTATTTTTTAAAAGGAGAAAAATTCAACCTCCTGCTTTGAAGTTTTGACAGAATTTTCTTCGTACAGATAAGACAAATCGCAGAGGTTTTTAAGATTTGACGTTGAGTAATCTTTCATTCAAAAAAGAGAGTAATACAGGAAGTCTGTAGAAGTAACAAACAGAGATATATGGTTTGAGAGAATCACAGTCGACACATGCTTTAACTATGAGAGAATAAGTGAAAAAGTATGAAAAAAGAGGATGATCAATTGACTTACAGTGTAATCGTGATAACAAGGACAATAAACCTGAAAATAATCCTTCTAAAGAGGACAAATGGGAGTAAATAACTTGGTAGAGATTTCAAAAGAATGATTTAAGTTGGATTTCAATCAGATCGCATGGGAGTGGCTTTCCCCTGAAGAAATTACAAACACAGAAACAATCAAAACAATTTCAAAACTGGAGAAGAAAGAAAGGAGTACTCCGAATGCATAAAAAGTAAAAAAAAGTTGATGATTGCCAGGGAAAAATTCATCATTCACATTCAGAATTCAGATTAAGATAATGAAACTTCCAATAGGAAGGAAAACATGGAAATACTTCAAAAAATTCTCCAGTTTCAATATAGCTCTCTTTTAATATAGTAATTTACTTTGCCGGAAAAAGCACAATTTGATGGATTTTAAGATGAGAGATTATATTACTGTTTTTTTGAATGCATATAATCAATTTATTCATGAGCTAACACTAGCCCAAAAATATCTGAAGGTAGCATTACATCATGAATAGGTAATATCATTATTTTAATTTACACTATAGAGGATTAAAAAAAAAATATGAATAAGTTAACTGTAAGCAAGAAAAAAGAAAAAAAACTAACTAAAGATTTGAAATCACAGGATTGTAAAAAGAAATTTGTAATTTGTATAAAGTACAAGAGCGCAGAAAAATGTATGGAGCCGCACAGTAGAAAAGACAGAAATAAATACGTATTGTTGTTTATATTAAACCTAAATTTCATCAAAGAGCAGCATTTCTCTTTTTTTCTCAATCACTTTCTCTCTCTTCATGTTCTAAATGACTTACTTAACTTCAGAATGGTATGTCATCGTAGAATTTTTTTGAGCGAAAATTAGATGGCACAAGAAACAGGAATGGACCCATAATGCAGGGAACGATTCAATATTCACTCTATCTAAAAAGTGTAATGTAGACTCTTTTCCTTGCTAAGAAGCAACAAAAAAACATAATAAAAATGGTACTTTTACGACAGAGTTTGTTCTTCAGTAAACACGTGTTAAAAGTCGAAAAATATGTAAAAAAACAATATCGGATTTAGATTCTAAACATTCACTTGATACCTCACACAACAGCAAACAGGTGCATAACAATACTGCAATATTTACGTAGAGCAATAAAAAAAAACTATTTCATCTTGGAATATTGCAAGACACCTTGAGCACAAAGATTGAGTGACCAAAATTATAGAATTTTTTCCCCAGGAAAAAATTCTCAATTTTAGTTTTAGATTGATAAATTCCAATTATTCTATTTTTTTTTTTAATTTTCTATTTTTCAGTTTTTTTTTTTTTTGTTAAATTTTATGTTGTCTGGTACATAACGAATCAGCTTTTAAAAATTTGATAATTCAAATAGGAAAAACGTCATAGAAAGATACACAGATTATGCTCACCAGGTCAAATTAATGCAAGAAATATGTTATTCATCATACACTCTGTAAGTGGCTCACAGCATTTGGAAAAATTAATACCAGCCCTCGTCAAAAGACTGAAAAATAAAACAGGACAAACAAATTTTCCTGAAGCAATGATATCTGAAAAAACCTCACCACTTCATCCGTTTTGTCTTCGATTAAACATCGCATTCACAGCGTATAAAATTTTCTAAATCCATCAGCACTTCAGCTATAAGAAAAAAAATACAATTTACTTAACCACACCTAGAGACCTTTCTTTTCCTTGGTAGGCGAGTGCTGAGGTGTTAGTGCTCGTGACGAGGTTGGTCGTGAGGCACCTGTGTGATTGTAAGCTGGTGTTGCACTTTTTGAACGTTTACCCTTAGCAGCAAAAGGAGATGCTCCTCGCGCAAAGTGTTGTTGGGCATAGAGCACAACACCAATATTCCGGTGGCCTGCATCCATGGCGATATTCAGAGCAGTGCTTCCGTCATGGTCTGTGATTGTCAGATCACAGTCTGGCTGAGCGATGAGAAGATTAACGATATCAATGTAACCAAGCTCGGCCGCACACATGAGTGCGGTTGACCCATCGTTATCCTGCACGTTTACATCAGCACCACACTGGACCAGAAGTTGAGCTGTGACCAGCTTCCCGCGAGCCGCGGCCAGCATCAGAGCAGTTTGACCATTCTGGAAAGAAAAGATGTCAGGTGTAAATTCTTTTTTAAAACTTCTGATGATGCTGAATACAGCGATCCTACGCATAAAATAAACTGCACTTGATTTCCCTTGGGAAAATTTTATATATTAGGTATTAGATGTAACAATGGCAGATGTAAAAAATTACCTTTTTCAAACACACTTAAAAAACTATTATGGTCACACAAAAATTTAATATGTTCGGCTTTGGCATAAAGCACAGATCTCAAAGATCACACCTCAGGTATTTTCTCAAAATGTTTTCGATACCAAAACAGTTTTTTGAACGTGTTTCGAAAAGGTCATTTTTCACAACCGCCATCGTTACATATAAGTAGTCATATATATATAAACTTTGGAATTGAATGCGTCTACTTATCATACATTTCGCGGCTCTTCTGGCATAAGGGTTTGATTTCCGCATAAGCCCCAGAGAGCATGGATTTCCATGTGAAACAGAGTTCAAGTGGAAATTGAGATACACCCTAGCATCAGAGGGTCGACGATTTGAGTAACGTAGCTAATTATATAGAATGCAGAAAGAAAAGATGGACCGCAAAACAGAAGGCATTTTTACCAGATAACATGTAGAGCGCTGATCAAGAGGCCATCATTCAAGCACTACCACTGACTATCAGCTTACCATTAAAAAGGCAAACCAACATAAATGAATTGTTCAGTTAGAGTATGACTCAACTATACCTAGTAGCACATAACGTAAAATCAACAAAAAAAAAGGCAGTCTGACAAACTGACACACAGGGCAACAATGCATTGAGCGCGAGCTCTCAAAACTCCGATAAGGCAGGCTGTTATCGATATCATCGCCACTGTTGGTACTGTCACCAGTTTAGAGACGATAGCGATAGAGTTCCGGCAAGAATTCGTTTGAACACCCCTACTTATATGCGCACTTGCTCAAGAGGTAAGACAGCAGAAAAACCAGAGCTTGGAAAGTAATAGCCTTTATTTTCTCATAGTTGTATCAAACTTACACTTTCCATCTCTATTAACTATTCACAACTTCTATACACACCCATTAACGTACAACTTTCAAACTCATAAAAAATACCAGTTTTACTTTTTTCCCCAGTTATTTTACAGAATGGGCTACTAGGGATGAGATTAAAACCTACAGATTTCAATGATTTGAAATGTTTAAATACAGATATGTTGTTGATACCACACAGCAAAGTTGATAGGCAAAAGAGCCACAATTTTACCTTTTAATCCTTAGAAATATAAGGAAAGAAATGAAAAAATATAGAGAAGGGTCATTCTTGAACTGATAAAGATCGGTTACTTGAAGAGAACTTTACGGGAGGTAAAGAAAAATTTAGTTTAAAAAAAAGGGAATTAAAGTTCAGTATGATCAAAAGAACCATTTTCTGCAATGAAACCAATTCTTGAAATTTCTAAAGTTGAGTCGTATTCAATTTAAGTATTCAATTATGATAGAGAAGAATAAAAATACCTACCCCAGTGGCACGAATATTGATGTCAGCAAGTTGGAAGAGCCGCTTGACAACATGAAGGTGAGTGTCTGATTTGATTTCTGTGAGAGCTACCAGCATCGAACACGTGAAACCGGCATAATTGAACATGTTGATGTTACAAACTTTGGAGTCGAGCAGCGCTGCTACTACATCAAAGTTACCATGTGATACTGCATAGTGCATGGCTGTGTTGCCCTGCAAAATGATGTTGAAAAAAAAATGAACTAACATTGGTTGAAGTTTCAACCTATTGCATGTAAGTAGAAAAGTATATATTTAAGTAAGACGGGATTTCATGGTTTCTACCTTTTCTGCTTTAACAGCAGAGTTCATGAAAGTTCAAAACCAAAATCAAAGGTGGACTTTTCAAAGAGTAAAAATTTAGGGCTTTCTTAGCTCTTTGAAAGATGTCTCAAGGTGGTTTCGCACAATGCTTTCTGGGTGCAATCGACATATTTAACTATTAATACATATTTTAACATATTTAATTATTTAACCATTTGTTGAATTATTTTGGGAAAATCGAAATTTCAGTCTGTAGATTTATCGAGGAGTTAGGTGTAAAACTTGCCTGAGCGGGTTCAGGTCGTTTTTGCGGAGAGCAACTTTTCGGATTATACATACTGTCATTTTATGTAGAAAACTTTCAATTTTTTTATTATTTTTTTTTTAAATCCTTCAACTTTTTCTTTCAATTTTTTCTTCTCTTTTTTCTTAGAGCTTCTACTTGCATCCCTCATAGGTTAAAAGTGATTCTATGCAAAAGCAGCTCAAGTAACAGTCATTTTAACATGAACAGTTCTTCTCGAATCAGATTTTATATGCAAAAATGGCCAGAATACATTTTTTTATTTCTTTTATTACTCATTTCCAACAATATCTTTCTGTATTTCACTCGAGTCAACTTAAACTTGAGGACATGACTGACTTTTTTTTACCTCAGCGAATACTATACTTGATGCTGTAACTAACTGGTGCCATAATGAAATATTCAATTGCTGTTTTGGGGAACCATGATTTTGCCTCTAGGGACGTTTTTGCACCTAACTCCACAATTTTTAAGAATAATCTTGCCAAAAATTATCTTCCGGAATCTAGAAATAAAGTCAAAATCACTGTTTCCATTTTGCAATTGATTTAAATGTATTGATGTCAATAGTTAGTTGAGATCAGGACGTTTGACTTGGTTTTAAGACTTGGGAGGATGAATTTCGGCATGAACATTCTTCAATAATGCATCTACAGACTGACATTTTTACTTTTCCAATAATTTGCCCAAAGGTTAAAATTTGAAATACAGTGATCATACTCAGAATGCATGACACAAAAGATGAGGATTCACCTTATGGACTTTTGAAAAGTTTCCTAAAACTTTCAAGAGTAGACAAACACATTTTAAAAACTTTAAAAAAAAAAAAAAGAAGATGAGCCACTGTTCAGTACCTATGTATTATGCTTTTACCAATGAGTACCTTAAGAATAAAATGTTCACTTACCGATGCATCTCGCAAATTGACAATAAACTCCAGTAAAGCTGTTGAATATTCTTCAATACATTCTAAATAGTCTTCTACAACAAGATGATTCGCTGCAGCTAAACTGGATACCTAAACAGAGAGGGTCACCAAGTATTAAGTTCAAAGAATACATATAAAGCTTCTTGAGAGGGATAAACTAATCAAAATTAATGTAATATTTTTGAAAATAATCATTAGAGGATGAGTTTTGCGAGACAATGAGCTTTGGTTACAAATAAAGAGCAACATTATCAACCTAAATCACCAGGTTCCATTGCCAATTTGACCAAAATCCCAGTAAAAACTAGGCATATTTTTTTTTATGCAAAACTTTTTCCCGACATACCCCAGAACTTTGCAACAAACTGTGCTTAGCTATTTAAAAAAATAATTAGAATGCCTTCTTCATCTAGACAACAGTTACGCAAAAAAAAAAAAAAAAAAAAAAAAAAAAAAAATGCAAAGCTTTGAAGATCCTATTTGATTTGCTAGAAACATTATATGTATTGGGATGAAAACAAATATTTATGTTCTAGGAAAGGATTTCACTGTCAAATGATTCATTGCTTGGACATATAAAATAAATGAAACTTGCCTTCATTGAGAATCAAGCTTGAAAAAAAAAAAACTTTCACTTACTTTGAACCATTCTTGTTGAATAATGTTGATAGCGTTTTTAAGCAGTTGTTGAGGTAACTGGTTAATTGGAACTTTCTTCAGATGATCGTTCAGGACTTTCATGGCTCCTTTCATTTCAGGACTAGGCGAAGCTCTATAATACAAAAAGAGAAAAAAAATACAAATAATTAATGAAATCTTATGTTCCGGAATCATACATTCAAAAATTATTGGGTGGTATTTGCTGTTTGAGTTGGATTGAGAAAAAAGTTTTTCAACTTCTTGTCCATCTGGCACAGTCTTGGACAAATACGAGGGTTGTCCAGAAAGTAAGTTAACCTGTCCAATATAAGTAATATAGTAAGATAGGTAGAGAAAATCTGTAAAAAGCGATGAAAAGGCACTACTCTCTGCTCTATAACGCGCTATAGATTTTTAAATTTGGCTTAATACAACTCTAGAAAAGGCTCTGGCTCTAGAAAAGTGGGTTTTTCTGAACCCACTTCCACCTCCTCTCTGCACGGGTCCAAAATTTTATTGAGCTTTATTCGCTAGTGAGCCGCTGTCTCTATTGCGTATGGCAAACAAGTGGCTTAGAGGTTGTTGAAACACACGTAAAACATAAGTAAGGACATTTTCCAACAAGGGAATGGCAGGATTGACCGTGTTTACTTTGATTATTGGTGGGTTTGGACTGCAATACATGGAAATGTTATGCTACAATTAGTTAACTTGTGGAGTTGTAAAGCTGAATTTGGTTTTGGTGTCTGAATTGAACCCAATTATTCGTTCTTTTGCCAAGAAAGGTGACCCCAGCTGCTCAAATTCAGGTTCAATAATGGTAAAAGAGTTGTAAAAGTTGCATATTTTTCCAAATCATGCATCTTTGACAAAATTTCTACAAGAACGTCCAGACTAATTTGAATTCTTATGGAGGATTCCGTTAGCTGATGAGAATGAACGTTGATAATTTTGTAAACTTCTGCTCGGATGCAACTGATTTTGAAGTAAACACGGCTAATCCTGCTAATTCCTTGTTGGAAAATGCCCTTGTGATTTACATGCGATTCAACCACCTCTAAGCCACTTTTTTGCCATAATCGATAGACACAGCAGCTCACTTGCGAACGAAGCTTCGTAAAATTTTGGACCGGTGCGGAGGAGAGGTGGGTTCAGAAAAACCCTCTTTTCTAGAGTTCTATTAAGCCAAATTTAAAAATCCATAGCGCATTAGAGGGTCGAGAGTAGTTACATTTTAACGCCATTTACAGATTTTCTCTACCTATCTTACTTTAGGAGATATTGAACAGGTAAACTTACTTTCTGGACGACCCTTGTTGTTTATAATCATAGCCAGATGCTTTAAACACTTTATCATGATCCTTCCTTGACTTCATGTTTTTATTATTTTTGTCATCAACTGGAAGGCAATTAAAAATATCAGTTGAAAAAGGTAAGATTTCAAAAGAAAAAAGGAAGAGCCTTGAAAAATGTCATCGATAGAAAATACATGTATGCCTTGTGAAAAGAACTAATCAAAACAGTAAAAAGAGTTACAAATTACTTTTCTCTATTTTCATCAATGGGTTGGAAGAGCAGGTCCTCAGAGTCAAAAGACCTCTCTTGATTGACTGGAGATACGATGTCTGAGCCATCACTGCCAGCATTTAAATTCGGTTCCGAGGCGTTTAATCTGAAAAAATAAAAACGAATGATATTTAACTTTCAAAAAAAGAGCAGAAAACAGTAGACTGTTTAATAATTTAAAGTTTTCGCCTAATCGGTTCTTCTTTTAGAGGAAACCGATAGGGGAAAAAATTACCATTTCATGAGGTGAAGCTAATAAAGCCTCCAGTTTCTGCATAAACTTATTTTATGATAAGTCGACTTCCTTCACCTTTTACCATTTACAGTCTTTTTCTTCATACATACATTATCGCCATGTGGCCAAAGTATCTCAAGCGCTATTGATGAAAAATTTTAATACAGAATGATTTTATGTGGTTCGGGACTTTTCTGGTTTATTTCAGCGGTCAAATATTATGATTTTAAACTTTTCGAAAAACATCTAGGTATCATCTATTGTTTTATTTAAATTTGATAAAGAAATAGAAAAAGTTTATCTTAAGCGCCATTAAGTCTCCAAAACCAAAATAGAGTATTACAAGCGCCATAACAGACACCTAACTTGACTTTTCTCCTTAATTTTCCACATCAAATGTTAAGAGAGATTCTGAACATGTATTCAAAACTTCAAGTCTTTATTACGTTTATAACCGCCGCGATTAAATATTTCCATTTTAAATTAGTCTTATCAGGATTGGCACTTGTGATACTCTGGTCAGAAGGTGATGACATGATACCTCCTTACTAATGTTCAATATATTTGTTTTATTTCAGGGCCTTAAAATTGGAGACAATTAAAATTTCAACTTTTGAGAAGAAGTTTGATATTTTTTTAATTTAGTATACTTCAAAATATTGTAAGACTGCAATGGACTACTTCTGGATAGGTTAAAATCTGCTGATTTCATTGCCACTTTAAAAGCAGCTAACACCTGCAGTCTGTGGAGGAGTTCAGGCCTCTATCCTGATTCTTGACAAGACGATTTTCTACGAATTGAAAAAAGATAAATAGAACTTACTTAAAAGAGTCTGCATGCCAAACAGTTTGCTGCATGCGTAAAAGAAAATGTTTCCATTAACGTCCTGAGCAATACACTGGCGTAAAGAACATCAAATTTTTACTGATAACTCATAATCATGTTCAGACTCAACCTCCTAATGATAGGGTCATCACCAATGTTTGACTCGTTTGGCATGAAGAAAAATGTATTACAAGTTTACATATGGCACCATAAAATCAACTCAAAAGCGCATCAAGCTCTGATGAACTGACTTAAGAATACATTTAGCTTTCAAGAATCAATAGCACCCGACAACAGATGTACACACTTTTTCAAACAAAACATAACCTGTGCTGTTTAGAGTGAACTCGAAGCCCAGCTTGAGGGCACCAATTGATTCAGAGCAAAGAGTAGGGTAGAGAGGGAGAGGGGTTGGAGAAGGGGTTGTCTGAACTTTGAAGAGGGTGGTGTGAAGCAGCTGACTCAAAGAGGGGGAAAAGAGGGGGAAAGAGGGTATTATTCCCAAGCCTCTCCACATGTTGCTTTTTCTACTGAATTATCTCAGGAGTTAATTTTCAGAAAGTTTCATACATGTTCGTTCCATTTTTTTTGTTCCTTTTTGTTCCAGTTTTTCACTCTCTGAAAATGTTCCCCGATTTTCTTGAAAAAGGTTTAATTTATGGAAAAGAATCGTTCTATATTAAGTGTTTGAAGTTATATTTTGAGTTAAACTATGCAAGAAAAAAGGACATAATGATTCATTCTTCATGCTTTGAAACTCAGATTTTCTGCAACATCAACACCATATTGTGCCCACTTACATAACAGGGTGAAAAAAATCAACTGCAACCACCTCCTTTTTTTTCTCTATGCGAAAGAAACCATAATTTTGAGACGAAGAAACATCATAATTGAAACAAAAGGACATACTTTGATTTAAGGTTGGAAGATGAGGAAATACTTGGCAGACTCGATTTCTCAGGTTCCTGAAGGGGAGGTGTTATGCACACTTTAGTGTATGTATCCTGCCTCGTAAGGACTTTCCGTGTTGGTTTTGGTGATGAGGTTGCTGAAGTTGAAGCAGATGCTGCTTTGGGTCTGGGGATTTTCGACACCAACAAAGGAGATTTCTCTGACTTGATGGATTCACTTCTTTCAACCTTTACACACTCTGATCTGTCAACTTTTAGAGACCCTGGCCTCTCAACTTTCACAGCCTCAGATTTGGCTTTAATATTTGTGTTCAACATGTCATTGGCTACCTGTAATAAAGAATTGAAGACATTGTTGGATTATTCATAGCAGGTGAAAAATGGATTTGGATAATGATAATCATTTAAGTTTTCTTAGAAAGCAGGTGAGTCAAATTTGCACTTAATGACTGTTGGATCCTGCTTGATTGAAATTGATGAAAGAATTTACAATCTACAAAATTACTTATGTAGATACTCCTACCTCCAGGGACGCAGGAAGTTCTCAGCGATAATGGTTTTTAAATGCAACGGCCAATTTTAAAAATCCCTTTACACTACAAATTTGCGAAAAATGAACTATATAATTTAGAATAATTCTGATGCTAAAAGGAAAAATTATAGATTAAGAGGAGAATAAAATCAAAATTGAAGAAGAATTGATTCAGAACTTCATATTATAACTTTTCAGAGACAAACAAATTTGCCAAAGGCTGTCCAATGCCCGCATCTTGTTGCACAAAAGCTATCATTTGATAATTAGATACTAGCACATAATGTTGAATGTAATCATAATAATTACCTTACGAATTGTGCAGTTACATTTATCACAAATAGACGGTCCATTTTCAATTTTTGGAGACATCTTCGTCGAGTCACCAACAGAGACATCGGCAAACTTTTTCACTTTTGTATTGACACCAATTTCCCTTCTTTCCAACTTTGGTTGCACAGTATTGACAGCCCTACTTTGTGTTTTGACATCCGTGCCACAGGATACAGTCCGTATCAACCCTAGCATTGCTAGGTTTTCTGTATTTGTTCCTCTAGAATATAATTTTATATCTGTTGAGCAACTAACATTCTTCATTAGATGCCGTCGCTTTAGGTTAGGACTTGTATTACTATAATCAAATGATTTACTCCTCGTCATACCAAGAGCATTCAGAGCGACACCTTGCTTCAAACTTTTACATTTCTCGCACATTATTTCATCAATTGTGCAGTCTGATGAACCGGTATCTTTTAAGAGAGGTCGAATGCCAACTGAAACATCTGACTTGGCAACTTTTACTTGGATGGAGGCATGACTTTTTCGGACTTCTTCTACAACTTGGACACCGATACTTCGTTTTTCAATGATTTGTAATGGTGACAACTTGGAGGAAACTTGTACCCCGACGCTGGGATTGAGTTGCTTGGAGAGCCGGTCTATGATTGATTCTTTCTGCTGGATAGGTAGAATTTCTTCTTGCTGGATCGAACTGACGCTGAATGTTTTAACTGGGGTATTGGTTGAGATAGAGTAAAGTCGAGGACCAGAATGCATCACGCCTACATCTCGCATAATAGATGTGCATGAAACAGCCACTTCCCGGGTGCTAATTTTGTCTGGAATGAAACAAATAAATCTGATGCTGTAAAAACTTCAAATTTTAAATTAGCCTCCATCCCTTGAAGGTCGATATGGTTATACAAGTGAATAAGTGAGAACGGAGCCCACCAATTCCAGTTTATTTCAGTTGTCATTTTTTTACGGTTTAGTATTGCTGATTTATATACACATATATATCGACAGTGTAAGTCGACAATCATACAGGGTGTCCGGAAGTTAACGTACTTAACTTTCAGGATCGCTTTTTCGGCTCAAAATACGACTTTTTTTCCTACACACATATGCCCGAAAACGCTTCATACGTGAGCTATGCGCTTACAAAGTTGCCATTATTTTTCGTTCAAATTAATATAGCTCCTCGTCATTTTTTCATAGGTGGCTGAAACTTTGCATAGGGGGGTATTTTTTAGCGCTCTATTCATTTTTTGTGTTTTCAAGGACGTACGTCTTCAAAAAATGACGTCAGAAGCTTTCGCGAATTTGAAAATTGCGATAACTTTTTTGGTAGATGATATTTCGAAAAACGAATTACGGCACGTGAAAGAGCGTAAAAAATCAAGGGGTCCAAGTACTGCACAAAATTTTCCAGAAACGCGTTATTTCGACGCAAAAGAACTTTGAAAAATTTTAAGATTTGTGAAGCTCCATTTGAAACCATGTTTTCGATAAGCCTCCAAGTATGATTTTTCGGTGGATATTTGATACCAGAAATATCGCCGCCTAACCGCGATTTTCGTAGGATGATGCTCGGGCCAGTCCCAAGCCTGGAAAAAGTGTGAGGGAAAGGTCAAGAGCCGTCTCAATAGCTTCGAGGTTTTCGAAGCCCCTTGCTCTGTAGGCAATTTATCAATCCTTGCAGTAAAAATTGTCTACACTGCAAGGAGCTTCGAAAATCTTAATATTTTTCAAAGTTCTTTTGCGTCGAAATAACGCGTTTCCGGAAAATTTTGTGCAGTACTTGGACCCCTTGATTTTTTACACTCTTTCACGTGCCGTAATCCGTTTTTCGAAATATCATCTACCAAAAAAGTTATCGCAATTTTCAAATTCGCGAAAGCTTCTAACGTCATTTTTCGAAGACGTACGTCCTTGAAAACACAAAAAATGAATGGAGCGCTAAAAAATACCTCCCTATGCAAAGTTTCAGCCACCTATGAAAAAATGACGAGGAGCTATATTAATTTGAACGAAAAATAATGGCAACTTTGTAAGCGCATAGCTCACGTATGAAGCGTTTTCGGGCATATGTGTATAGGAAAAAAAGTCTTATTTTGAGCCGAAAAAGCTATCCTGAAAATTAAGTACGTTAACTTCCGGACACCCTGTATAACTCGTTTGCGGTGTCTGAAAATCTCCTCCTCTATGTTATTTTTTTTAAAGGAGAACAAATTGACATCATTCCTTGAAGTTTTTGTAGAATTTTCTTTGCACAGAGAAGAAAAATTACGGCAGTTTTAAAGAATTGCTGTTGAGTAGTTTTCCGTTTAAAAAATAAAGTAGGACAGGAGGTCTGCGACGTCGCAAACCGAGTTATGTGATTGCCGACTTACACCGTCGATATGTAAGACAGAATTTTGAGATTACAAGCAGCAATGCTTGAAACAGCAGCATCAAAAAGCTTTTTTTCATACTAGCTTCTTAACTAACTGTGCAGTTTTTTTTATCTGTGTCCTGAGAATTTTCATTCTTCCAAGTAGGTGTGTTTCCACACTCACAGATTTAAATTTGTTCTTTTGCTGCCGTACTAAGTATAAACGCCGTATGAGCATTCAAAAGGAGTAATGTTTTCTCTCAGAAAAAATTTATTTGTGAAGAAAGTTATGAACATTTTTTCTTTGAATTTTTAGACTTATTAGATGAAATTACGAACGAAATCCTCTGAAAAATTGGATGAGAGATATTTAAAAATTCTACTGAAAATTCATGATTTGTTGAAGGAAATTTGGTCACACCTGATGGCTCATGCAGCGTTCTTCCCTAGCGTGGCAGTATAGTACTAGGAAAATGGCGAGCAAGAGAAAGACACTCTGATGAGCGATAGAAAAAAAAACTCTATAACCAGGGTGAAAGTAATAATAATAACAAGAGCAACTTCAGCTCAGCTTTTGCACATTGTTAACCCTTTGAACGACACAGGGTAAGGAAGGAACATTACTAGACTGAGAAGGCTGCCTAAACCATCGTAGTACATGATTTGATTCACAGGGACTCTTGTTTTTTTTGCAAGCATTAAATTCAAATTTTCTGTAATTAGTGCAAACTAAAAACATCCTTATTTTAGTTAAATGTTGGTTTTAGTCTACTTTAATTGCGCGAATTGTGTTCTATGTGTTTCATAGAGGAAAAATGTACTCCACTGCTTAAATTCACACTTTGTCTACTGGTCCATTGCATGATGGGACTGAAAAAATCCAAAAGTGATGCTACAGATTGTGATGAAACATTTTGTACCTTTTTTGTCTTTTTCAAAGCTACAATTGTCTTTATTCTTTTTCAGGATTTGATAATAATCTTTGTCAATCTCGTTGAGTTTGGCCAGTTGAAGTTCTTGCTTCCTCATCTCATTGACCTTCGATAGCTGGAGTTCCTGCATTTTCAACTGAGCATATTGAGCATCTTTTTCTTGCAGCTGTTGCAGGAGTTTTTTCTTTTCCTCTTTCAGGTGCGAAAGTTGAATCTGGGAAAAAGAAAATTTATAATAACAAATTTTCCATAAAAGTCATACTACACAAAAAGATTTCATTGTGGTAAAAATTCAATTTTAGTTTGAACAGTTAGTTATTGAGGAAGTTTCTATAGCTGAAGAAGTGTCAAACAAATTATTTTTTCTTCTCAATGAAACATTAAGTTGAGTGACTATTGATTTAATAAAACGATTTTATGAAAATTAAAAAAGTGCTATTCTATATGTTTACATGGTAAATTCCTCCAAACTTCATCCACTTCTTTTGGCTTAATTAATAAATACTTATAGCTGATACTATCGCTAACTTATATACTAATAAATAACTTATAGCTACGGCAAAAAAATGGAATAGGTTTATTTCCTATATACAGGGAGAGTACAGAACTACAGAGGACGAAAATTGTGAAATTTTGTGCAGCCTTTCTTTTAACTAAAAAATAAGAAAGTATGGCCTTATGGCAAAAATAAATGAACAAAAAAAAAAAAAAATTACATAAGACTTGAATGTAAGGGAAAGACAAGAGGCTAAAAACATTTGTACTCATATGGTTAAATTTGGTAGAATTTCATAGTCTTCTCACCTTGAACTGCCGAAAACTTTGTGAGTATAAAATTATGGTACCTTAGCGTAACTTTCCTACAGTTATATGGCTAAAATTCCATTATGACAAACAATATTGTATGGTATTAGTACAGTTGCAAAAGAAATCCTGTTATGATGAAGGCATACTTTGGAAAAAGTTAAGCTGAGTAATTCAGGTAAATGAGCTTAAAGGTCTCAACACTCCACGAAAGCAATTTTAAAGTGATAAAGATTACAACACTTACTTGTAATTTTGGGATGACTTTGACCTGATCTTCAAGTTCTTTCATTTTTTCGAGGCTTGTAGCCATTTGCTCTCGGATATTCTGAGGAAGAAAAATATAGTCAAGGCAACATAATTAGAAAAAAAAGGCATTTCCAGTAAAAATGAAGACATTTGAACAGGATCGACATAAAGAGGAAAGGATGGAGATGAAGGAGAGGAAATTATAATTGGGCGTTATTAGTTATTCATGAATGACTACGTGCTGAAACAATTCAGTATGTACTCCTTACTCTTAAGAGGTTGGCCAATGGCCGTTCATGAGCTCCGTCTCAGCAGGGTAAGTCAATGCAGGTACAGTGGATCGAGTCAATGAGAGTGGTCGGACAAAATTTGGAAACTTTCAAAGCTTATAACTCCGTTAAATCAAAACGTTGAGATTCTAAAAATGCTTCCATTGGTTTACTGGTAGGTAAACTTTTCTTCTTGAAGGACTTCTCAAAATTTAAAATGCGACGAATTAAACGTGAAAATTTACAATTTTAGTGAAAAATTTCATGTCCGAGCTCTCTGATTGACTCGATCCACTGTGCGGTGTTCCTAAGCTTTTGATTAGTGACATGATTTCCTCAAGATTGCCACCTGAATAATCGCCTGCTTAGCGGCCATCATAAGTTGATAATCATAATGACTTGTATCTTGTATTACAAATGCAGAAAAGCCCGGTCGCGTTGTTTCGTGTAAAACTAGTTAGGCAGCAGCCACCCGTCTTTTTTTTTTTTTTTTTTTTTTTTTTTTTTTTTTTTTTTTTTTTTTTTTTTTTTTTTTTTTTTTTTTTT
>NW_017547904.1:470110-518922 GCF_001854935.1 Bemisia tabaci
GGGGGGGGGGGGGGGGTTTGATGAAGGAGGTAAGCTCCTGAAACAACAATTTATATTATAATAGATACAGTTCTTCAAATAAAATTAAAATTGTAATTCGACAGAGGAGTTTACGCACGCCTTAGTTTAGAGGATTTGTCGTTTGTCATTTTGTCATACCTCATCTGGGAATTATTCAATGAAGTCCTTGTGCTCAGTTCTTTCAATACTTTCAATTTGAACATGAAATGATTCCGATTTTAGACACCTGCAAACTATCCGTTATTGGCTATTGCTAAAATAAAAATACTTGATAAAACTCGTAAATAACTACGAATGTGATGGAAAAAGAGAAGTGTAGTAGATGAATACCTGTAAGGTGGCAGAGGTGTTGCTACCAGCGCTTGCATTATCCGAGTCATTGCTTATCGTTGGAGCTGGGTAAAGAGGAATCACCCCGGGTGACATTATGTCCCTCGTACTCTCGTAGTCAAAACACTGACCTGCGAAACAGAAAAATCATTTTCTCTTAGGCCACACAGAAATCAGAGACAACAATTTGAAAATATTTTACGATTTTCTCAGCTAAACACATGTCCTACTTCCTAAAGAAAGTAGGGAACCCCTCTTGCGACGGTTTAAGGATTTTTCAATTGTTTTTACTCCAAATAATCAGCCGTTTACGACACTTTACAGCGTTCAGGACAAGAAAAATGCCCTTCGATCGTATGAAAAGCGCTGAATTCTATACGATTTGGATTTCGGTTTCGTAAGACTTCGAGCGAGGATCTCCGACCTCCGGTCGATCGTGTTACGCTTTTGGCTGACACATTTTCCAAGGGCGAGAAATCCAGCTTGTATTCGGCCGCGCTGGGAAAGAACGCCGTATGGACACTCGAGAGTTGCCAAATTTCCCCAGATAAAACATGTATTTTTCAGGAAAGTTATCGACGGTGAAACTACCAAACCACGTATCTCGTTTGCGGTGTTTAAAAATCTACGCTCACATTTTATTTTTTTGAAGTAGACCAAATCAATATCATTCCTTGAAACTTTCACGGAATTTTCTCCGCACAAAGAGAAAAAATCACAGAAATTTTCAAGACTGGATGTTAAGTAGTTTTTCATTTAAAAAATAAAGTATGACAGGAAGTCTGCGACGTCGCAAACCGAGATACGTGGTTTGGTAGTTTCACCGTCGTTATGCATGTTTTTCCTTGAAATTTTCAGATGATTTGGATTGAATTACGAATAAAACCGTCCGAAAAATTTTAAGATTATCATTCCCAATAGATTCGTTTTGCATTGGAGGAAATATGACAACGTCTGAAGGCTCATACGGCGTTCTCCCTTAGCACGACGGTGTAGATGATCAAGATGACGACTGAACGGCCGGGCCCCGTTAGACCGTTACGCGTCGTCGATTACGAAATCACGCATCATCGCAACCAGTGGCGAAGCGTGAATGATCGATATTTTTCCATTTGAAGCTATGGTAAAGAATCGATAGTTAGGGTGTTCGTCGCGAACACCCTGGTTATCGATCCTTTTCCATGGGTTTAAATAACAGATCAATCGATACATCGCAAAGCACGCCACACACCATCGCGACTATTGCCTCCCACGGGCAGGTTCCAATTTCCAATACGCTGCTTGAGCGTGTAACAGAGCAATGATTACTTTATAACGTATATGTTTCAAGAGACAAGGTAAAAAAACCAGATATGTTCCTCAAAAATTAAGCGAGTATTCCGCAGAAACGGTCCACTAGACAAGGTACGAATTTAAGCATTCTGATTCATGTTACTTAACCATTTCATGTAGATTGCGATTTCAGATTTTGGTGAAATTCCTTGACAATTGAAGATGTGACGGATGGTTAAGAAGGCATAATTGAAAGTAGTTTTCAGGCATTTGTTGTTTGAAACCTCAAACCCTTTCTAGAAAGCAAATGAAGGTGATTTAACAAATTTTCCCTGACATTTTCGTCATTTTCCCTGATTTTTTAAAATTCCCTGACATTTCCCAGTTTTCCCTGACTATGACAACCCTAGCGTTTTTATCAACAGCATAACTGTTATTGTTTAACACTGATGACTGACTTTGACACTGAAAAAGACCGGGGATTCTCGGAAAGTTGGCAATGGGCATGCTGAGGTAAATAGGACGTTGAAAAAGGGCCCACAGCAACTGGAACTGTAGTGCGGGGCAAAGGGGGACGATTTGTGAAGCAGTATGCTAATTACCGGCAATCTATAGGTGAATGCTGTACTACCGCTGTCCTGAAACGCCGCATGGGCATTCAAATGTTGCCAAATTTATTTGGTGAAAAAAATCATTCATGAGAAAAGTTTTACGAATGTCCTTCTTTGAAAAAAGGGATATCCATATGGATTGTTTTTTGGCCCACCCTAGCTGAATATCCTCAACTCTACGATTTTTGGCTGATTGCAGGTCTATCCTCAATGGATTGCATCGTAATTGATCATTTTCTGTCTCGACGGGTCTGATACTGATACTGGCCGCTGGATAGGTCTGAAGGCTGATTTTGGCGAAAAATGCGGGTTTTGCGATCGGATCCCAAATAATCCGCATCTTTCGCCAATACCAGTCTTCAGACCCATGTTTAGGCCGGCATTAGACTCAAAAAGAGACAGAAAATGACCAAATCATGATGCATTCCGTAAAAGATATACCTTCAATTCTGCCATGCTAAGGAAGAACGCCGTATGAACATTCGAGAGTTGCCAGAGTTCCTTCGATGAAATGTTAATATTTGACGAGAGTTATAAATACTTTTCCTTAAAATTTTCAGGAACTTTAGGTGAAATTGCGAACAAAATTATCTGAAAAATTGGAAGAAAAATATTCACAAGTTTACCAGTAAATTCGTGTTTTATAAGTGGAAATTTGGCAACGCCTGAAGGTTCATGCGGCGTTTTTCCATAGCACGGCAGATTTGGCAAAACGATGTAGAGTTGAGGAAAAGCGAGGGTGGGCCCAAAAACGGAGCTTGTCGATATCTCTCCTCTTCAGGAACGCGCTAGAAGAAGTTTCGAGGGTAGCTCTCTGAAAAATTCGACAAGAAGAGTTTATTTTCCCGAAAGATCGTGGTTTATGGCGGGCAGTTCAGCAACGTCTTTTTCATAAGAGGTTTCCGCTAAGCTCGGCAGCGTAGATCTAAGAAATGACATGCAAACGTAGGAGACAGCTAGACCCGACAACGAGCACTACGCTGCCATGCTAAGGAAGAACGCCGTATGAACCTTCAGGCGTTGCCAAGTTTCCTTCGATAAAAACCGAATTTACTGGGAAAATTTCGAATATTATTTACCAAAATTTTCAGACAATTTTGTACGCAATTTAACCTAAAATCTCTGAAAATTTCAAGGAAAAATATGCATGAATGTGGTGAAAAATACATGTTTTATCAAGGGAAATTTGGCAACTCTCGAGTGTTCATACGGCGTTCTTCCTTATCACAGCAGTACGTAAGTGCGTTATGACCCTCGCCTAGGATTTAGAATACGTCAACGCCTTTTTTTAAAAAAATGGCCTTATAATTGGACCGCGTTAAACAGAAAGGAACCAAGCCACATCAGCTATTGCCAAATTTAATAGGGCAATCTAATTTTTTACATGAAAACGGTTGTGCGGATTTTCGTGCAAATTTCAGTGAAAATTCGCCATGGTACGAAGCAAATTCCTGAAAATGTTCAAAGAAATCCGAACGAACGTTCTCTCGTAAAAAAATTAATTGCCCTGTTAAACTTGGCAATAGCTGATGTGGCTTGGTTCCTTTCTGTTAAACTCGGTCCAATTTTACTGTCACCATCAGACGCCCACCCGTCTCCCTTTAGCAGACTATCGGGAGGGGCCAAAATAATCCCATAAGTAGTTGAGATTTAAAAGAGATGGATTGTTGCAACGAGAGTGCATTGAGAACTGCAAATAGCGAACTGCATAATAGCTGAGGATTCACCTGAGGAGGTACTCATGATAGCAGCCGCAAGACATGACGCGTTGAACTTGGAAGTGAGTTCTCTGCTATCTTATCAACTGCCATTGTTACTATCCATTACTTACTCGGGCATCTTGAGCCTTCACATAGACTGCATCTGCACGATTCATTTACAAAAAGATCCAAGCGCCTCGTGCACTCATGAGTCTTGGAAGTTGTTGTGATTAAGCGAGTCAAGGCTCAACAGTTTCTGACGCTTGAGACGTTTCGTAAATTAATATTCGCTGAAACGAAGACGACATGCACAACGTCTCTATTAGGCAACGCGAGATTGACATCAGTGGCGTGGCGTGCTTTGCGATTCATCGATTGTTATGCCATTTAAACGTATGGAAAAGGATCGATAAACAGAGTTTTCGTAGCGGACACCTAAATAATCGATTCTTCACCATAGGTTTGAATGGCAGAGCAATCGATACATCGCAACTCACGCCACGCCACTGATTGACATCAGAGACAAGGAGACGTCCATTCTCCGAACTGCCAGGACGGTCCTTATTGACGGTTAGAAATCGATCGATGGAAGTGGAAGTCCTATCACTAGCCTTGCGCCCTGATCTAGGATTCTACTGGCGTCGTCCTCATATTTCAGCCGTACACACGAATCCGATGATACGAGAGAGGAGAAAAAGTTGCTGCAAAGCCTCTAAGACAGAAACGAGGCGTGTATAATCGATCATCGATATTTCCCCGTTTGAAGCTGTGGTAGAGAATCGATTATTAGGGTCTTCGATGCGAACACACTGTTCATCGATCCTTTACCATAGGTTTAAACGGCAGATCAATCGATATATCGCAAAACGCGCCACGCCACTGATCAAAGAGTAGAGAATATCGATTGCGCGAAACTGACGAGCGTGTATATTCGATCATCGATATTTCCCCGTTTGAAGCTGTGGTAAAGAATCGATTATTAGGGTCTTCGATGCGAACACGCTGTTCATCGATCATCTTCCAAAGGTTTAAACGGCCGATCAATCGATACATCACAATGCGCCAAGCCACTGTTCAAAGATTAGAAGATATCGATTGCGCGAAACTGACGAGCTTATTTTTTCCTCTGCTTTCTACATTAAAATTAAAAAGAAATAGAAATTTTCTACCACCAAGCTGCAATTTCTTTCAATTACAACGCCTGAGACCTTTCGGCATTCAGCGCCATCTTCATTTTTCATCTTTGAGGATGACAATGAGTGCCGCAACACCTTAGGCGTTGTAGATTAAAGAATTTGCAGGACATTGGGAGGACATTTTGATTCCTTTTCATTTTATTATATTCAATATTACTGCTTCTCCAATTATGTTCAGTTTTTTCCACAAGAAAAGAAAAGAGAAGAAAAAAACACTAAACCTGTGATAACACGGTAACAGGATGGTAGAATAGTGCTGGGTCCACACTATTCTACGTGGAAACCAAGGCCATAACTCTTAGAATAAAAAATATGAACTTAAATGAGTTTCAGCATAAGTGCGTAATGACACCTGAGCCATCGCATTTTTCTCCAGGAGTTATTGTTAGAGGCACGTAAAAGAGCGGAATGATCTAGCTTTGCTTGAATACGGAAAAAAACACAAATCGAAAACGAGAACATAAAAGTTTGAATCTTTGTTTAAATATGAGACCAAAACCTGCGACATGGATCGGTGTTACAGGACCGAGGTACATGTTTCTACATAAAGAGAGTGCCCAACACACCGTTGCATATTTGTTTCGAAGTTTTGTGCACTATGCAGGTGCATATTTGTTTCGAAGTCTTGAAATCCAAGTAAAAGAAGATTGCACATCAACGGTTAGGTTTGGTTAGGTCACGCAACTATTCGAGCACGGACGTAGCCATTTTGCATATCCGATCAATTGAAGGTGAACAATTGACGTCTCACCGCTTAGTTTTGGTTAGGTCACGCAACTATTCGAGCATGCACGTAGCCATTTTGCATATCCGATCAATTGAAGGCGAACAATTGACGTCTCGCCGCTTAGTTTTGGTTAGGTCACGCAACTATTCGAGCATGCACGTAGCCATTTTGCATATCCGATCAATTGAAGGCGAGCCATTTACGTCTCACCGCTTATTGCGCAACTGAACGCGCGATGATGATTCCTAAAATTTTTGCTCTCTACGTTCTTTTAATTTGATGATTAAGGCACCTTTGGAACTTCCATCACATATGGTCTAATAATATATGATGAGAAATTCATTGTTCTCGTGCACCATCGGAGGAAAACTTCTCACACATTTTCGGACACGTTTGAGAAAATCGAACTATCGTGAAAGATGTCGAAATCTAATGAAGACACGTTTAAAAAGGCACTCTATCTAGGATTTCAAAACTCATGAGGAGGTTTAACAATAAAAGTACGGTGTTGCGGACTAGCGGCGCCCACAAGTGGAGAGGCGTGAATGATCGATAGTCGATATTTCTCCATTCGAGAGTATGTTAAATAATCGATTATTAACGTGTCCGCTGCGAACACCCTGTCAATCGATCCTTCTCCATAGGTTTAAAGGGCAGATCAATCGATATATCGCAAAGCGCGCCACGCCACTGGCGCCCACTTATTTTTACGGATATCCCGCTATAAATTACGGGCGACACTGACGACAGACAGTAGATCGAGTCAACAGGAGAGGTTGGACAAAATTTGGAAACTTAAACGCTTATAACTCAGTTCGTACAGAGCTTTGAGGTTTAATAGGGGTTCCGTTGGTATCCTTGTGAAATTTTCTTCTAGAGGCACCCCTTAAAATTAAGAATATGACAATATGAACACCAACATTTGCAGTTTTAGTCAAAAATTTCATGTCCGACCTCTCCAATTGACTCGATCCACTGTGCGACAATTTCCTTTCTTCTCAGGAGATTCCTCCTTTGATAAGAGTAGTTTAGCTTTGAGGTGTTTCTAAGAGTGAACGAATAAAAGGTCTCGCGGAGCGAAATATGGCAAATTTCACGAACAGAAAAGAATTTGGAATTTCACGTGGAATTTTACGGAATTTCGAGATTTCAGGTTATTTTTCATGAAACTTGTAGAAAATGGAAATTTCGCGAATAAAATTTAACGTGCAATTTCAAGGGCGATCTCAGCCAGGAAACCAGTGCAGAGGGAGCCCTTTCAGAGTAGACAGAAAATGCGAGTACATAACTCGAGTTTACAAAACATGTTAGCTGCGACCCTTTCGACGTTTGCACTGCGCAGGTATCTGGTCCTCGGTCAGAGTTCGGGTTTCGGGGACAGGAAGTCCGCGAGACAGCAAGCGCGGTTGGCGGACGAGAGCTCCCATAAATTGACTGGCTGCAATCTCACCGGCCTACACGCATTGCCGACCGCTAACCCGTTGTTAAGGTGCATTCTGCCGAGCGAAGAAAAAACGCCGTATGAACATTCAAGAGTTGCCAGATTTCCCCGAATAAAACATGTATTGTTGACACGCATTGGCGACCGCTAACCCGTTGTTAAGGTGCATTCTGCCATGCTGAGAAAAAACACCGTATGAACACTCAAGAGCTGCCGGATTACCCCGAATCAAACATTTATTGTTGAGGAAAGTTATGGATATTTTTCCTTGGAGTTTCCAGATATTTTAGATCAAATCGTGAACAAAATTGACTAAACAATTGGAGGAAAAATTTTCTCATTAAATTCGATTTTTCGTGAAGGAAATATGGCAACGTCTAAAGGCTTATAAGGCGTTCTTCCTTAGCACGGCAACGAGCATTGCAGAGGAGTGCCATTCTCGAGCTCGCTCGCTGCCTCTGAGAGCGAGCTCCGTTTGCGTCCGCAGCTTCGGTTGCCTACACTGCCGTGCTAAGGAAGAACGCTGTATGAACATTCGAATGTTGCCAAATTTCCTCTTTGAAAATATTTATTTTTGAAGAAAGTTATGAATATTTTTCCTTGACATTTTCAGAATTTTTTAATCAAATTACGGACAAAATCCTGTGAAAATTCGGAGGAGAAATATTCACAAATTTTCTTGGAAATTAGTTAATTGTCAAAGGAAATTTGGCAACGTCTGATGGCTTGTACGGCTTTTTTACTTAACATGACAGCACGCACGTTGGCAGGTTCGAAGGCCCGCATTCGTAGAAGTTCCTTAAAGTGCCCGTTTCCTTATGGAGGACCCCTGGCTTCCATTGTGACTGAATAAGGTTTCAGAAGCGCCCTTATCGTAGCATCATTTAAAGGATATTTTTCCATCCATGCAGTAGGTCCCATTCGTTTTTTATTGACTCTCAGAAAAACGTGAAAAATGAGAATATCTGAATTTTCCCGTTTTTCGTTCGATCAACTTTGGCTGAGAAAGTAACTATCCAAGTCGTCCAGGTTTCATTTTAGCCATAAGTCGATAAAATTGGCGAGTTTCCGGAAAAATACTTTTAGCGGCTCTGGTGCTTGCACTAGAGCTGCTATTCCGGACGGTCCCAGCTGGGGAGTATCAACGGACCATGTTACATTGGAGAGACCGCGTGTTGGTTGATGGGAATCGGCGCCATTTTCAGCTGTTTAGGGGGGACTGATTTTATTTTAATTGATATCTTTTTCCTGTGAGCGAATGCTATGTTGTGTAGTGTATTTTTGGAATCATGGTGATACTGTCAATAATTCAAAACGGGTCTGTGCTTTAATCTCGCACTGGAAAAAATGTACTTTACGTTTAAAATTTGAAAATTCAAATCTATAAGTTTTCGCGCTTTTTTCGAAGAATGCCGTGGTGGGAGCTTCCTAGTCATACTACTCCGGTATAGAGTCCGGCTTCCTAGTCATACTTTCCGGAGTTTCCGGAAAAATACTTTTTTTTTTTGGAGAGGTTATCTTTTTAGAACTAACAAATTTTTACAGGTTTTTGTCGGTGAGCTTTTGGTTCTCGGCTGAGAAAATGACTGTCAAAGTCGGCTAAGTTTCATTTCAGCTCTCCGTCGATAAAATTTCCGAGCTACCGGAAAATGAGAGGCTCTTCTGAACACTAACATAGTTCTGCATGTTTTAGACGGAGAGCTTTTGATTTGTCAAAAGTCTGAATGCAAGAATCGATAGGATTACGGGAGTTTCCTGACATTTTTCAATTGACAAGCTTCTTACAAAAAGGCAAAGGATTTGCCACCAAGAATTTTTAGAGTAAGGAAACGGGGCATTTTTTAAACTATCAAGAAGGTTCAAAGGAAAATCGAGATTTTCCGGTACATAGAATTGCTTCCCACTCAGGCAGATGAGTGATTCCACCGTGATATTTTACCGCTAACTTACGGTGTCTACTAAATCTGGCTGGCAAAAAATCAGTACTTTCACAGTTCTTTTTCAGTGCTTCCCCAAAAAATGCAGAACCTCATCGGTAAAAAAAAATCAGTTCTTTTTCCAGAACTTTCATGCGACGGAGTTCGAAAAAAATCGAAATTCACGCGCAAATCGCGACAAAAATGACGTTGGCAGGATATTCCAGGCTCATTGGTAGCCTGAGGATCAGCTGGCTGCAAAATCGTGATTGAGCGGAAATATACAGAACCAAGCATTGATGCGCAAGGGATTGTAAACTTTCCAGGCTGTTATAAAAAACACAAGCGCGGCCTGAAACGAAACGTTCCGGACCTTTCTGCGAAATTCCCATTATTATTCAGTACTTCCGGACCGCCTTAAAAAATAAGTAATATTCCCGGACTTTCCGGACCAGACACCCTGCTGAAGTCTGTAAAAACATAGGGTTGCCACAGAATTTGGAAAATGAAATTCCCTGATTTCCCTGACAAATTTTGGTGAGAATACCTGACAATTGCAGTTATGGTAAATGGTTATGAAGATATAATTTAAAATAGCTTTCAGGCATTTGTAATTCAAAACCTCAAATCCATTTTAGAGCGCAAGTAAAGGAGATTTAACAAGTTTTCCCTGACATTTTCGTCATTTTCCCTGACATTTCCCGGTTTTCCAGGACATTTTAAAATTCCCTGACATTTCCCGGTTTTCAAGGACTTTTTAAAATTCCCTGACATTTCCCGGTTTTCTCGGTATTCCCTGACTGTGGCAACCCTGAATTTACAGTGCACGAAAGATACAATTGACAGACAACTGGCAATTCGCCTGTTTGAAAATCTATGGCCACTGTATTTCGTCGCTCTTCTGACGTAAAGGCGCAACTGGATTTCCGCATGAGCCCCAGAAAGCGTGGAATTACATGTAAAACATATCTCACGTGGAAACTGAGATACGCCTTTACGTCAGAGAGGCGACGAATCGTCACGTGGATCGATGAGGGGAAACGCTGTGTATAGCTTCGTGCTTTGTCCAGTTTGATCCTTTCATCCCGGCAGCGTGTTCGGCCGGTCCGGATGTTTTTCTCGCGAAAATGCCGTTTATTTTCATGTCAATTCTTTGCGTTCTTTATCGCTCGTTCCCGCTTTATTTCTGGGTAATCCGAGTTTTGCCATCTAATCCACGTAGCTCGATTTGTATCCCTGTTTTCGCGTGTTATTTCAGGCTTGCCAATCCTGTTGGGAAAATCGCCATTCGGAAATTTTCTCGATTGGTCCTTACCCAGCCCATAGCGACGCGGCGGTTTTTAAAAATACGTTTACTAGTTGACCTCATTTTTAGATTATCTATTGTCTTGCTTGTAATGCTCTTCTATGATATTACTTAACAATAATGTCAATTGAAAAAAATTGAATTATAAGGCCTTGTTCTTACGAGCAACGGTTCACGGAACTTTGCTGGGACGAGTTTACGGAACTATTTGCTTCGCATCGTTTTTCGCCCATTTCCTGTAAGCAATAGGTATGAGTGGATTACATTTTGCAATAAGGAACCACTATTTCTGGCCCATTTTAGAAACAACATACATGCTAGTGGTTTTCCTGTGCAGATATGCGCTTTTATGGGAGAACCAGAAATAGTGGTTTCTTATTGCAAAATGTAATCCAAGTTATACCTCTGCTATAACATATTCTGTCTTTCTGAGAATTTTGCACGTAAGAACAAAGCTCAGGAGAGAGAGAGAGAGGAAGGAAGACTTTTGGTCTCATACCTACCGTTTCTAAACCCTGAAATCCATTGGAGGGGATTTCAAAATAATTTTCAAAATGAATAAAATTTCAAAATAAGGTTCAAATAAATTCCGTGCAGAACTCTACGGAGAAAAATATATATGGCTTATAAACCAATTAGTGGTTCATGTGGAACACCATTAATAGTAGCGAAGACAACATATAATAATAGTACATATACCTTAGTTATGGTATGTACGGTACACCATACTATGGTGCGAGCTACCACAGTATGGTTCATAGACCGATATTCATTAATTCATATACAACTATTAATATTGTTCCATAAGAACCAATTATTGGTTTATAAGCCATAGCTTTTTCTCAGTGCTGCTGAGCCCATTAAAATGAAATTTAGAGACACATCTTTCAAGTAAAATACTTGAATTTTAATGTTTAGATACGCGCTCTTTCCTCCATAAAAATGTTCCTTTANTGGGGGGGGGGGGAGACATTACGTCAAAAGTTCATAAGAGAGGAAAAGGTCATGAATTTAACACTGACCGTTTCGGATTTCAGTCGAAATAATTGAAAAAAAGTAGGCTCTCTAAAGCCATCTTCCATGGACTGTCTCAAAATCATAAAATACGGAAGGAAAAGAATAAGATGGAAAAGGAATTTGAACACTGAAAAAAATTCTCGGCGTTTTTACCACGGTCCGTTGGTACCATTACCATCTCATCTTTTTCACCAATTATTGGTAATTTTACCAAGACAGACTGGTAAGCTTACCTAAAACTGGTATTTTTACTGGTCTTTTTTCAGGTAAGAATACCACTTTTATTGGTAATCAATTCCCGGTAACTTTTCCATTTTATCTCGGTAATTCTACCGCAGTCGATAAAAGATATTGGCGGTTTTACCAAGGTCTGGTAAAATTACCGAGAAAATTCAATAATTTTACCGAGATTCTCGGTAAAATTACCAATTTCATAAATGGTAATTTTACCAAGAAAAAACTGGGATCAAATATAACCCTGAATTCTTGGTAATTTTACCCTTTTCTTAGTAAATACACCGAGATGTTTTTTTCAGTGAACAACAATTCAGGGAAAAATAAGGCAACAGCGCTTGGCATGGGTCGCTGGAATTTCACGGAGAAGACGCAATGGCGCGGCGGCACAGAACAGCATCCGCGTGATTTCGTCTATTTCCGGTGTCATTTGGAGCTTCTCCCCTTATCTATTGTTTTTTTGGATGCAATTTGGTTAGTTTTTCGGTTTTTCATTTGTATAGATTCGCGCATTTTTTTTTATTCAGCTTATTTCTTTATTTACTTGTTGATTAAGAGAGAATCGAGAGACACAACAAAAGCATTGAGAGTAATGCTCACTGCAGATGTGCACTGTGCAGGTGCATATTTGTTTCGAAGTCTTGAAATCCAAGTAAAAGAAGATTGAACATCAACGGTTAGGTTTGGTTAGGTCACGCAACTATTCGAGCATGGACGTAGCCATTTTGCATATCCGATCAATTGAAGGCGAACAATTTACGTCTCACCGCTTAGTTTTGGTTAGGTCACGCAACTATTCGAGCATGGACGTAGCCATTTTGCATATCCGATCAATTGAAGGCGAACAATTTACGTCTTACCGCTTACTTTTGGTTAGGTCACGCAACTATTCGAGCATGCACGTAGCCATTTTGCATATCCGATAAAATATCAATTCATCATGCGAGAGTTGCCAAATTCCCTCGAATAAAATGTTTATTATTGAGCAGAGGTACGAATATGACTATTTTCTCTTGAAATTTTCAGATGATATAGATCCAATTATGAAAAAAAATTCGCTGAAAAATTGGATGGAAAATATTCACGAGTTTTCTTGAAAATTCGTATTCAATGAAAGGAAATTTGGCAACCGGTGAAGGTTCGTACGGCGTTTTTCCTTAGCATGGCAGTATTGACGTAAGGACTTTTCTCGATTTCCACTGAAACTCTGTTCGCCGTTTAACACTTTGCTTTCCGCGGCTCATGTGGAAATGGAGACACGCGCGCCCTTACGGGACCCTTATCAGGGTGTCAAGTTTTTTTTCATTTTGGGAAATCCTGACGAAATCCTAACATTTCCTGATTTTTGACTTCTAAATCCTGATTTCATAATTTTTCCAAATCCTGGTTTTTTCCGGAGAAAAATTAAAATTTCTGCATAAGCGTATGCAAAAGCAGAACTCTAGAATTTAGTATGGATGTATAAAGCCGCCTTTATAGCGCTCTCTGGCGCTTTGCGACCCCTAGCCGCCGAAGTCCCCTATCCTCCCAAAGCCCTTCACGGAGTTGGCAAACCCTCATTTCTTTTAAAACCCCCTGTCGCCACCCTTTCACTGGGCGTCCCCTTCGTCTCCTCCCGGGAGGAACCCAATCAAGCAACTTCTTTGGCAGCCTTTCGTCCGTCATTCTATTGACATGACCATACCGGACAAGCTGTCTAGTCATGACGTCGAATAATTTAGTTCTGAGTATTGAAAACAAGAGATTTTTTTAAATCCTGATTTTACGGCCGAGTTTCCCTCAAATCCTGATGAAGTCGGGTATAATCCTGAGGGACCTCAAATCCTGGTAGAATCGGGAAAATCCTGATTCTAGACCGCCTGCTTACGAGACCAAAAAGTGAAACCATCCATCCCCAATGCATGGAGGAGATCCATCTTTCTCCGCTCTCTTATATTTCCTAGAGTCCCTTTATACTGAGTGTTAAGACAACACCCCCTCATGGAGTCACAAACGGGAATAAAGATTACACAAATTGAAAGTTTTTCGTAATCTTTGATCGGCTTATTCTCAAATTCCTGTCTCCGTTCCTTCTCTCATTCCGTTTGTTCCTTGTCGAACCCGTTATTCCCCGGTCCATTCTACATTATAATCTTGGCAATCGGTGAAAATGTAATCTTTATTCCCGTTTGTGACACTGTGGAGGCCTAAAATACGGGAACCAATCAGAAATGGATTCACCTTGTCTTGACTCTCAGTATAAAGGGACTCTTGGATTTCCATGCCCCTAAGTCCTTGCCTTGGAGGGTCGTCCCACACGGGGAGCCGCGAGGACTCCGCGATGGCGAGCGCCCGGGATTCCGGGAGAATCAGAAGCGCCACTGCGCATAACTCGCCGGGCCTGGAGCTATAGCCAATAACTGGGACTCGCCAGTGCGAAACTGTCAGCTGGATCAAATATAGAACCGAGTAACCTTTACTCTGCCGTGCTCAGGAACAACGCCGTATGAGCCTTCAGACGTTGCCAAACTTCCCCAGATAAAAACCGAATTTACTGGGAAAATTCTTGATATTAGTTTCCAAAATTTTCAGACAATTAAGTACGCAATCCCATCTAAAATATCTAACAATTTCATGGGGAAATATGCTTAAATTGCGTCGAAAATATATGTTTTATCGAGGGAAATTTGGCAACTCTCGAATGTCCATACAGCGTTTTTCCTCAGCACGGCAGTACTGAGGAGCCGCTCCATGCTCAGGTGGAAGTGTGGCATTTCGAGCCCCCCCCCTCCTCCTCCTCCTCACCTGCGCCGGCCCCGGGAGGGACGAATTATGCACGAGTTGCATGCTTCGAATCGTTCGAGGATAACTTAAGGCATGTTTGTTTTCCAGAAGACTTTCCTCACTTGAGAGCTTCACCATGCCCGGATTTTACTTTTCGCTCCCTCCCCCGGGTTGACCAGGATTTTGACGCCCCCACTTGCAGGTCCTAGCGAAGAAAATCACGCATTGGGGAGCTTTCTACTGAATATTGTCAGGAAATGATGTCCTTTTTGAGTGAATTTGACCTATTTTGTCCAATGAGCACTCCATTGAGCCTACACTGAGGAAAAATTATGATTTGAGTGACAGTTATATCAATGGCAAAGCTTGGATGATCGATTCTCGATATCTCCCCATTTGAAGCTATGGTAAAGAATCGATTTTAAGGTGTTCGATGCGAGCTCCCTGTTCGTCGATCCTCTTCCATAGGTTTATATGGCAGATCAATCGATACATCGCAAAACACGCCATACTGAGTGATACGAATAACCATACTCATATCACTCACAGTCTCCAATTACCAACAGTCTCTATGGTAGTGAATACCATAACTCTAATCGCATTCACCGAAGATTTCTGATTATTACTGTGTCAAAAATCAAATATAACTGAAATTCACCATACTTCTGGTCAAACGTGCCAATTTTTTATTTATTTTTTCAGTAAAGGGTGACTGACACGATCAGGGATAGATCTTCCAGTAGTCATACTCTCATTAAACAGACACCCTATTCCCTATGGACTGTTACAAATTTAAGGGAGCAAAATCAGCCGTTTACGTCTTGTTCGTTGCACATTCATTTTCAGACAGAGATCCTAAAATTTCCACTTGGATTCCACTCGCTGCGCCGTCGCGTCGTGACTCGGTTAATTTTCCTTCATTTTCCGCCCAGAACGAGATAGAAAACTAATAAAACCATGGCTGAACATAGAGAGGCTGCGGGGAGGAAGAGTGTGGGGAGGGGAGAAGAAAATTGCCTCTACATCTCACCGGCGCACGGTGGATCGAGTCAATAGGAGAGGTCGGACAAAATTTGGAAACTTCAAACGCTCATAACTCCGTTTAAACAAAACTTTGAGATTTTGAAAGCGGTTCCAGTGGTTTCCTCGTGAAATTACCTTCTAGAATCAGCCCTTAAAATTCAATATGTGACGAATTAAACATCAACATTTGCGGTTTTAGTGAAAAATTTCAAGTGCGACCACTCTGATCGATTCCGTCCACTGTGCGGCGGCGGACCGACAGGAACGTCGGAAATGGAAAGGAAACTCCGGGAGAGGAAATGAGACTGGAATCATCAAAGCAGCCTCCTGCCTCCCGCAGCACGGCACTGCCCTGCTTATTACAGGAAGAACCACGTACGCGTATAGTGGAAACCTTGCTTTTCTGATATTTTCCCGCACACTGAAAAAAAAATCTCGGTGTATTTACTAAGAAAAGGATAAAATTACCGAGAATTCAGGGTTCTATTTGATCCCAGTTTTTTCATAGTAAAATTACCATTTATGGAATTGGTAATTTTACCGAGAAATCTCGGTAAAATTATTGGACTTTCTCGGTAATTTTACTGGACCTTGGTAAGAACGCCAATATTTTTTATCTACTGTGGTAGAATTACCGAGATAAAATGGCAAAGTTACCGGGAATTGATTACCAATAAAAGTGGTATTCTTACCTGGAAAAAACAGTGAAAATACCGGTTTTAAGGTAAACTTACGAGTCTCTCTTGGTAAAATTACCAAAAATTGGTAAAAAAAAGTGAGATGGTAAAGGTACCAACGGACCTTGGTAAAAACGCCGAGAATTTTTTTTCAGTGCAGCACAGCAAAGCTTCTTTCTGCTTATCCGACCCGATGTGACTGAGTTTGAACATTGCGTTTTGCATCACTACGCAATGAGACGCAAAAAGAAGCAGAAGAAAAAAAAAAAAAAAAAAACTTTACATTGCAGGGGATTATCTGACCCTCAGACCTCTACTCTAAGGCGAATAAACGTCGTTCCTCCCCAAACAGAGAATCGATCCATCCATCAGCCATCGAGTGAAAATTATTCGTTGATGAGGAATTTCGTCGGATCCCAAACGAGGGAATCTTACTTTATTCTAAGGTCGCAATTGAATCGGTTAGAATGGAACCACACCAGCTCGGAAACTTGAAAATACCCAAATGTCATTAAAGATGCGCCATATTTGCATATAAGCCATCGGAGATGACGCATTTATTTCAGCTCAATTCTTCAATATGAACAGGGAGTCTAGTTTTTTTTTTTTCATTTTGAGATATCCTAATGAAATCCTCATTTTTCCTGATTTTTGATTGCTAAATCCTTAGTTCGAGGTATTTTCAAATCCTCATCAAATCCTGATTTTTCGTGGAGAAAAAATTGGGGAAAGGAACTGCACAAAAATAGCTCGATAAAAAAATCCAATCGGACGGCCGACTTTTCTCAAATCCTGATTTTACGATCGATTTTTCCTCGAATCCTGATGAAATCGGGATTGAATCCTGCCAATTCCTACTTAGCATTCCTGGCCATTGGAGAATACGTGTGAGAGTGTGTGAGTAATATCTCCCAAGAACAAAGGGAAGCCGCCGGGCTACGTTTGGCGGGTTGCATACGTTTCCCGGTTACCTCCCATACATTTAGTACAGTGACATACATTTAATACTTTTTTTCCACAATTTAAAATGTGATTCTGCCGAACAAAGAGCCTCGCCAAGTTTAGCCCCTTTTTTTTATACCCGAGTTGGTCAACCGGACAGCGCTCAAATGAAAGCCTATGGTAAGGCAAACTTCCATGCAAAGTTTCAACTTGAAGTGACCCCTGGTTTAGGCTGTACAGCGTTGCCAATTTTCCAGTTTCATGTGCTAAAATCAAGGATATTGGACTATTAGTCCGGTGCATAAGTAGACTATTATACCCAAGTTAGTCAACGGGACAGGGCTCCAACGAAAGCTTATGGTAAGGCAAACTTCCAGGAAAAGTTTCANTAGTCCAATATCCTTGATTTTAGCACATGAAACTGGAAAATTGGCAACGCTGTACAGCCTAAACCAGGGGTCACTTCAAGTTGAAACTTTGCATGGAAGTTTGCCTTACCATAGGCTTTCATTTAAGCGCTGTCCGGTTGACCAACTCGGGTATAAAAAAAGGGGCTAAAAAACACCACTTTTTGGCGAGGCTCTTTGTTTCTTTCGATAAAACTAGCCGAAATATTTAACTGAAAATTCCACGCCCGGAATACATTCACTTTCTCAAGTAAAAAAATCAACTTTTTAAGTCCTCCGCTATACGATCCCGTGTGTTTTCGGGAGTTACGAACATTTAACCTCAAACCCATGGCCAGGAATGCTAAGTAGGAATTGGTCCTGCTTGACCTCAAATCCTGATAGAATCGGGATAATCGCGATGTTGGACACCCTAGAAATCATAAAAGTAAAAAAATATTGTATTAGTCAATCTAATTTTATTGTTTATGTTAGTAAAAGATAATTCACTTTTATCACGTTCAATGTACGTATTTGATTGTTGAAGATAAATACTGCCCGCAGGATGATTTTTTTTTCTGACTTTTTCGGATGTCTCATATGCCAAATCCTAATATGCTTAGATCTTCCCTCTCAAACATCTACATCGTTGCATCCATTAGTATTCTTCGTGCAGGTCGGAGTTTGTTGACCTTGTTGCATTAGGTTCCTATCCACTATCCAGCTGACGCAAGCCTCGTCGGTGCTGCACTGTCAGTTTATTGCCCTCGCTAAAATGTTGCACCAGCAAAATTTCGCTTGATGAAGGTGCCAAATACTGCGCAACTGCGAAGCCTCTCATTTCCACTTCATTTAAACTAAAGTATCTACTCGAATTTTGAAGGCAATTGTATTTCGAAAGTTTCGGTATTACCACGCCCACGAGGATAAGTATCGCTGGATTTCAAAATTTTCAGACTTTTTACGGATTGTGAATCCACAATGCAAGGGTGCAGAATTTTCCAACATTTCACGTATTCATACGCCCGCTTGCCGGCTTTCAAAATTTTTCGAATCAGCTTTCCGAAAATGTCCCACCAATTAAAAAAGTGCGCTCATTTTTCCTCCTTATTCCTTGGATTCTCGACTTCTGGCCCATAAAAATGTTCCCTCTTTCCTTTGTAAGGGCCAATCCACATTTCCACACGCTTGAGCGGGTGCGAGATGGAGCATTTTCCGCACCCCGGTGAGAACGTGCATTCCCAGAATTTTGCCTGACTTCAATTCTTAATTTTTTGGGGGAGAGGGGTGCGATTCTTCATAAAAATTAATTTCAAATTTTAAAACTTCAAATGTGAGGTCTCTTGAAATTGATTGAGAAATTCAGTGCTTTGGCTGGAGGAAAAAATGTCAAGGTTCCGCAGCAAGATTCACGGACTTTTTGATCCCTTTCTAGGGTTCAATGAAATTCCTTGACTTTTCCACGTTTTACCTGACTATTCAAGAGCGTTTAACACTTCATTCGATAACACAGCAGTGGTGGCGGATCCAGCAAATTGGCAACATTGTTTTTCTTCATTTAAACCTATGGAAATGTATCGATTCTCGGAGGGGCCAGTTGCTCCGACAAGAATCGATTATTTAACATTGATTAAATGTAGGCTCCCCGGTGTTGCCAAATTGCTGGATCCGTCTCTAGTGGTTTAGTTTTCCTCAGTATGTTTTTACTCGGACGAAAGCCGTGGAGTCCTTGTCAGTTGGCTGCTTGAGAGACCGACGGGAAATTTAATATGCTCGACTTGGGGACGTTTGATCAGGTCGAGTTGGAGAAACTAGATCAGCCGCTAGAACTGGTCGTGTATCAGTTGCCTCCCGTTAAAATCAATCAAATTAAAAAGATAAGGAAATCGCAGGTGCTCTGAATCTTAAGAACCGAGGACTCGCTGTAGTTTGATGGAACCAAATTTTTGGGCAACTTTCACGGATGATGACGGCACGATGGCCAAAGTGCAAAACGACGTATCTCCGTTTGCAACGTTGCAGACTTCCTGTCATACTATACTCCTTCTCTAAGAATCTACAGTTAACGTAATTTCTTGAAAACTTCCTTCATTTTCCTTCTCTGTTGGCGGAATATTCTGTACACATTTCAAGCTCGAAAGTTGGCTTACTTCTTCACGACAAAAATAAATTAGGAGCGGGAATTTTGAAACACTGTAATCAAGATACGTGGTTTCGTACTTGGTCCATCTATATATTTCATTGATTTTCCAGTATAAATAAGTGAATCCACAAACTGTTCGTGTAATTTATTTCCTTCCACTAAACTCAGCACGATTATTACCCATTATTTTTCACTAAGAATTTCGAGAGCCACCCTCGGACTAAATATTAGTGGTTTCAATTTCCTCTTTTGTAGGACATCGATTGGGAACCTTCGAAGTTGTAAACCTTGATTTATGTCACTAGATAGGAAAGATAACAAATGGAAGCATTAGCAGATCCGGCAACGCTGCCGCTTTGGTTTCGGAAACTATGTAACTACGAAAGATTTTAATAATAATTAGGAGAGTTTGGAGCACTTTCCTCCACATTTCAGGGGGAGAGGGCACCGCGGGAAGAAAAAAATTACTAGTTCAATTACTGCACTGAGAAAAACAAAACTTCGGGAAAGTTGTGTTATCGTTTGATGCTACCGGCTACCCCCTCTTATTTCTACATTCCAGTGCTGAGGCGTGAGTGATCGATGATCCATTATCGATACCTCCCATTTGAAGCTGTAGTAAATAATCGATTAATAAGGTGTTCCTTGCGAACACCCTGTTCATCGATCTTTTCCCAAAAGTTTAAATGGAAAATCAATCGATATATCGTGAAGCGCGGCACGCCACTGCTACATTCCTCTCTCATAACATACTCGTAAGATAACGAAAGGAGGAATTCGAATCTTGGACATCCCATGATCTAGGGGATTTTGGAAAATTTTTACACCCCCCTCCCCCATTTTATCTTCTAAATGATATTTTTTAACTTACATCCTGACCTTTACAAAAACATTTAAAACCATTGTGTAACGCGAACAGAGGCTATGGAATCCTCTCCCCACTCCCATATGAATAACGTAAGATAACGGACGTGTAACAGAAATAAAAAGGAAGAATATGAAACTTACGAGTCAAATAATCTGATAAAAGCCAAAAATCGTCCGTTTGGACGAGGTCATTGACAAAATCGTAGTTTTTGGTCGTGCGGAGCTGTCTTGCCGTAATCCAATGCCACGAATCAAGTCCGCATAAGATATATCACCGATCTTTTACAGAAACACCGGTTCTAATTTTGTACCGATTTAAAACTTCGAATAAAGAATTTGCGTTAAAAGTCGACGGTATAAAAGCCTCAAACCGAAAAGGGCGACGCTCAGAGAAAGAGGACCACGTGTTCCAAAAAACAGAAGGTCAGTTTGTTAGCAACTTGAAAAAAAATTATCCGTAACACGATGGTTTTGGACTCGAGCAGCAAAAGGTACAGTTTCAGAAATTGAGTTCCTCTTTACGACAATCACAAGGGAAACAACTGATCACTTTGCTTCATTTCCTGATAAAGTTTCGCTCATCCATCCGTACACAGAAAAGAGTCCAGTTACGACGAGACACGCCGAATAAATACTCGTTTATTCGACTAAATCCGGAAAAAACTGAAATAACTCTATTCACATTATTGACACTAAACATGTCCTCTTCATGAACATTAATGAAGGATTCTGCCGACCAATTTTAACGAGCAGACTTCTTCCTTCCTTTTAACACTGGTTCTCTTTCAGTAAACACTTCCCAAATAAAGAGCGTTTAAATTGTCTACAGTGCTTCGTAAGACTCCTTTAACTGGGTGAAAATGGGAAGAGAGCGATTAGTATTACAAAATGTCTTCCTCGACATAAAATAACCGACTTGGATTTCTTATCTAAGTGTAAATAATCTCATCGACGGTGGGTTTTCGCACTTGAAAGATTTGCAGAATCGACGGCGTCACGTGGAAAAATTACCGACCCGGAAGAAATGAAGTTCGAGACGTCGCTCCGAAAACGAGAAACTTCAACACTGGAACCGAATGCCCACGAACATGACACAATAGCAATGTGAGGAATCCATCTAGGACTGGTGTGGACGCGAAGAGGTTAGGTGAAACCGGCGAAACGCGAGCGTGGCGATGCGGCCATCCCAAGTGTGGTGTCGCGGAGAACTGTAAGTAAACATCTGATGAGGTGATAGTGGCGAGGAGGGTCCGGCTCCCCCGACCCCCGCGCGCCACGACCCGCAACGTCCGCCTTGCCGTGCTGAGGAAAAACGCCGTATGAACTTTCACGCGTTGCCAAATTTACTTTGATAAAACACGAATTGCCTGGTAAACTTATGATTATTTTTCTTCTCATTTTTCAGATTATTTTGTTCGCAATTTCACCTAAAGTTCCTGAAAATTTCAAGAAAAAATTTTCATTTATTTCCTCAAAAATGAACGCTTCATCGAAGGAAATTTGGCAACTCTCGAATGTACATACGGCGTTCTTCCTTAGCACGACAGCGCTGTTCGCCGCTCGCGGTCCGCCGTCATACCCAGGAGGGCAGTGACGCCCAAGTTTTCCAAAGTTTCGGTCCAAATGCGTTCAATCTAGTTTAAATAGATGTAAACTCCTTAATTCGGTTAGAACAGCAGAAGTCATATGATTTACGGGGTGATCCGGAAGTACCGCACCATCTCTGTAACCCCTAGGGTTCTTGTCCCTTTTTAGGGTGGTCCCTTTGAATTCTGTGGATTCCCAATAGTGGTTTCCTTTGACCTTAGAGCACTCATAAAATTTAAAGTCTCTACCTTGATTTATTTAGAAGTTGCACTGCTGTGCTAAAGAAAAACGCCGTATGAACATTCAAGTATTACCAAATTTCCCGATTTGGACTACTTATTTTTAGGGAAAATTCGGCACATTTTTCCTTGAAATTTTCGCATGTATTCGATAAAATTGCGAAAAAATTTGTTGATAAAACGGAAGAAAAATATTCATAATTTTCCCGATGAATCGTTCGTTTTACATCGAAGGAAATATGGGAACGCCGGAAGACTCTTACGGCGTTTCTCCTGAGCACAGCAGTAGAAGGGTGATGCCGGTTGCTAGTGGTGTGGGAATTTTAGATCACCCTTTATACAAAAACGAGATTCATGAGGAATCAGGGAGGGGGAGGGGCTGTCCATAAATTACGCAAGGCACCAGGAAGGAGTGGGGTCGAGAGGTGCTTTACGCGGGAGTGGAGGAAGAGAAAGAGGGTGTCAATCCCTGCCATAAATGGGAAAAAACGCCTGCTTGAAAAAAGAAGGAATTGAAATTTGAAAATTAATTTCTCCTGAAAAGTGTCCAACATTTGTATTTTTCTCTCTCTTTTGTTTATTTCTTTTTTTTTAAGCACTTGCATCTATTCACGATTATTATCAACTGAAATAACTTTCCCTACAATACACTAGATGCCTCGAACGGTACCGATTTGATTCAACACTATTTTTCACTAAATTGTGTGATTTATCCCATTTAATGAGGGGAGTTGTTGACGTATCTGTGACAGCATGGAGCCGCGTAGTATGTACAAATGGATCCTCCGAGTAAATTGGCTCTTACCGCTACTCTCCCAAGAATTGATATATAATTTGAAAATATTCACGAGATGTGAGTATGAAGATAAATTGAAAAAACTTACCAGCATTAAAGCCGTCAGGTGGAGGAATAGTGGTGTCAGTCCATTGACTACTGCCGCTCAGTCGATTTGAGGATTTTTCTAACGCCTCCTCAAAGTCCAGCACAGCTTTTTGAAGCGAGTCGCTGACATGCGGTGATGCTAAAGGCCTCTGATTTGAAACTAGATTAGGACTAGAAAGCACACCCTAAAACAAAGATTAAAGCCAAGGATTAGTATAGGTACTGGCCGAGAAACAGTGGCGTGGCGTGAATTGCGATGTATCGATTGTTCTGCCATTTAAATCTATGGTAAAGAATTGATTAGTAAGGTGTTCGCTGCAAACACCCAGTGAATCGATCCTTTTCCATAGGTTTAAATGGCATCAAAATCGATATATTGCAAAGCACTCCACGCCTTTGCTGAGAAACTGAGAAGAGCACAAGCTAAGGAGGGAGAAAAACGTACGGATGTACTACATGATATTCTAAAAGTCCATGCGCAAAAAGAAAAAAGTACATCTCTTCCAAAAGGTTTTGTATAAAATTGGAGAGAGATTTAAAATCAAAGAACTATAATGATATTGGGAACTGCCATGGTGTTAAAGTGACTCCTTCAGTTCAGTAAAAGGATATTTTTTGTGAGTTCTGAATGCATGTGCGTTGCATTTTTGGTGATCTAGAATCCCTTTATAGAGAGAGTTAAGACAACGCGGCTCAAGGATGTCACAAACGGGAATGAAGATTACACAATTGAACGTTTTTTGTTATCTTTGATCAACTCAATCGATACCATTATTTGACCACGTAAAACTGAAGGCGAACTGGCGTGACTTTAAGGTAGCCTCTTCTACTTCTGTAAAATGTTACTTTTTGTGCGTTGTGAGGAAATGTGTCATTTCACGACGATACCAGTATTTGACTAATTGTAAGTGGGAGCTCGCGTTGCCTACACCAAAAATTGCAGGCGAACTGCCGATGCGTTAGATTCAAATAATTTTACCCAACCCTGATAAATCGAGAGAAGTTAGGTAATTTCTCTGCGGAAATTGTTTCCTCCATCCGAAACTTTGCATTTCTCACAAGATGCTTCGTGCTCAGAATTTTCATAAAAAAACTACTGAAAGAGCCTTGGGGAAGCTGTTTTATCTTCAAAATATTTGAAAAGTCAAGGAATCTTTAATATCCAAGGATACTTGTCGTCTTGCAATCAACGTTGATCAAGATATCCAGAGATTCCCATCGATAAGCCCAAAACGGTCCTGCAAACTGCACCATTTGACAACGCTGCCACGCGCAGAAGATAGTAAAAAATTAATAGGTTACAATTTCAACATATTTCCAAGTAACTGAAATGAGGAGGTGCAGAAGAAGATTAAGTTTGTACTTTCCGATGAAATCAGGTCAAGGTAAGTGAAACGTAGGTTATGTTCTTCCCGACCCATTCGGTCAGAACTTGGCCCCCGCTGGTAGACCAGTGGCGCGAAATGTGAATTTCAACAACTTTGCAGTCTTGGCCGAGAACAAATGGACTGCATTTTGCAAAAAGGGACCAATAGCATTGCAATGTTGCTAAGATTGTGCAACTTATCTTGTCTTGGAAGAAAAACCTGGTCATCTATAAACATTTTCTATTTCACACGCTAAAAACTGTAAATTTAAGACCAAAATTACCATGTACATTTCATATTTTTGCACGATTCCAGTAATTTTATTGCAAAGGGTGAAGTCGCACAATCTTAGCAACATGTCAATGCTTCTGGTTCCTTTTTGCAAAATGCAATCCAAATATGACCGTCTGCTGTTGATAAAATGAAAAAAAAAAACCGCCGCAACGCTAAAAGCAAATAAGTTTTCATTTTGAAAGAATTCCCTTGCATTGAATTTATTCGTTTTCATCAACGGCAGACGGTTATATTTGTTTTCAGCCATGACTGCAAACTTGTTATAATTCACACTTCGCACCACAGCTATAGCGGCGGAAGCTGAAAGCCGAGTTCTGGCCGAAAGGGTCGGGAAGAGCATACCTACGTCTCACATATCGACGGTGAAACTACCAAACCACGTATCTCGTTTGCGGTGTTTAAAAATCTACGCTCACATTTTATTTTTTTGAAGTAGACCAAATCAATATCATTCCTTGAAATTTTCACGGAATTTTCTCCGCACAAAGAGGAAAAATCACACTTTCCAAGACTGGACATTAAGTAGTATTTCATTTAAAAAATAAAGTATGACAGGAAGTCTGCGACGTCGCAAACCGAGATACGTGGTTTGGTAGTTTCACCGTCGATATGTACCTTGAAATCAGGCGACTAATCGCAGCATGAATTGTCGCCGTTTTATTTAAATACATCTATCAATAAATTACTTATTCCTTTTTTTTTTCGATTTGATTAATTACAAAAACCACCCTATTTTTGGGCAACGACAACACATGAGTGCAATGAGTCACGCATTTTGTCATCACAAGCTGAAAAAATTGAAGGCGATAGGTACGGCTTTATCAATAGCTAGGTCTGGATGCAACTATTCGTTTTCTTGGGATGTCCATGTTGCATACCGTTATTTTTAAAAAAAAGACCGCGTTGCTTTCAGTTTTTTCAGCTTGAGATGACAAAATGTGTCACTCAATGTCGTCGTTGCATAAAAGTAAGGTGTTTACAGTATTTAATCAAATCGAAAAAAAGGAAGAAGTAAATTAAAATAAATGTATGTAAATAAAACGGCGACTATTCACTCTGCAATTAGTCGCCTGACTTCATTACCCAGATAGCACAAAACTATTTTTAAAATATTGTCACAATATTTTTAAAATATTTTTAAAATATTTTGGAGTAACTGGGTCGCAAGAACATACTTAACCTCCTTCTGTACTTTCTCAGTTAAGTTACTTGGAAATATGTTAAAATCGTAACCTATTATAATTATTTACTGTCTTCTGCATGTGGCAGCGTTGCCAAATAAATCGATTTGCGGGACCGTTTTGGGCACATCGAAGGTAATCACTAAATATCGTGATCATAGCTGTTTCGCAAAATCACCAAATTCTTTTGGAGACAACAAATTCCTTGACTTTTCAAATATTTTAGAGATGAAAATCGCCAACTTTTCCTTGGCCAATGTTCTTTTTTGTTTTACTTGGTAGTTTTTTTAAAAACATAGTTCGGCTTACGTGGTTTCAATTTTTTTCGGAAAAAAATGGGCCAACTTTGTAGCTGGAAATTTTTACAGCATATTATGCCGACAGAGAAAAAAAAATCAAGGAAGTTTTCAAGAGATTACGTAGATACCACACATAAGTCTCTTTTTAAAACGACCATAGTAGTTATGAATGGTTTGCTTGACGCTACGCATGTATCATTGCAATGCGTCAAGGAGGAGGCGAAAAAGCATCGAACAAGAAAATGTAGATGCGGCGCCAATAAATCGCCTTCAAACTGACTGGATACCGTAAGCAGGTCTTTGCAAGTTGTGTTGCCATGCCTTTATTTACAGGCGCTTTCAAATAAGGAACGAAGCGCGAAGGAAGGATCGCGTTTCCCATTGGATTAAAGCACATTGAATTTACAGCTATTATTTTGGTTCCTTTTGAGAATATAGGAGTCTAATTTTGCAATTTTGACAAAAAAAAATTTAAAAAAAACAACTATAGGCATACCTCGCTTTAATGTTTTCGAAGAATTAAAAGTAAAACTTTGTTTCCGAAAAGACATTTATTCCAATCTCTAACTCGAGAGCCAACTGGCCAAACATGAAAAAGTGAATGTTGTTTCTAGAAAAAAGCGCTACGGCGAACTATAAGACTGTATACCTAAGGAGAAAATGCTGACTAGACCCGTTATTTCAGTTTTGAGTTATCAGTATGAAGATCATTTTTTCTGTGTGCACCTGCAAGGTCACATTAATAGTGAACATTGAGTCTAGGATAACAGAATTTTTTTGGCATTTTGTGGTATTATACTGATTTTGGAGCACTGGAAAAAAAGTCGCTTGGATCTAGAAAACACACTCTTAAAAACACTGACAAGAAAAAATACTCTTGATTCAATTGGACTTGTTGCTTGAATCAAAAGGAAATCCGCCTAAATCAAGGGGCTCGGCTCTTCGATTCAAGGAAAAATCGGCTTGAATCAAGAGTATTTTTTCTTACCAATGTTATTAAGAGTCTGGACTCTAGATCTAAGCGACTTTTTTTTCCAGTGAGAGGAAAATCTGAATGAATACCCAAGGTAATTTCCTCATCGGGTTTTCGACAGTTCTTGCCGGCAGGTTTTCCATAGTTTGGGTGATTTTACAATTAAATTTACCGAATTTTGTAAACTATCAAAATTTGACTATCTGCCTAGGAATTTGATAATTGCCGAATTTTGAGTAAATGCACAGCTAGGATAAAAGGAGAAACTTACAGATCCTTCGGCTATTCCTAGTAGGACTTCCATTGACTGTCGGTTCCGCCTCCGCTCTCTCCGACGCTGTTTGCTCGGCGAGTCGAAGGATTGTTTGGAGTAGGTCTCGCAGAATCTGACGAAATCCAAGTCTATGTGGTAACCATAGGGACAGCAGTCACAGAAATATCTGCTTTGCCCCATGTCGATTCGACTTTTCCGCGAGGAAACCCCTGCAAAAGAAACAAAGATAGAAAAACATAATGTAATATGAGAAAATTACATTCAAAATAACAACCGTATTCAACTGAAATCGCAGCGTAATTACGTTAAACAGGGTTGCCACAGAATTCAGAAAATGAAATTCCCTGATTTCCCTGACATATTTTGGTGAAATTCCATGACAATTGAAGATCCGACGGATGGTTAAGAAGGCATAATTGAAAATAGTTTTCAGGCATAACTTCTTGTTCAAAATCACAAACCCGTTCTAGAAAGCAAATGAAGGTGATTTATCTTTCCCCTGACATTTTCGTCATTTTCATAGTTTTCCCTGATATTTCCCGGTAGTTCCCGACTGTAGCAACCCTGGTTAAACTGACAAAAAATATTACTTGGCTCAAGCACGATCAGAGACAGCATAATGCATTCTTGAATTTGCCGCAGTTTATTTTTTTCTTCTCCTTCTTGATTCAGCATGAATTTCTCTGGAAACAAGGCGAGAAAATTCTTTGGTGAAGCAAAAAAGTGGCCGGAGCAACATCATTCTTGATTCAAGAAAAAAATTGTCTTTACTGCGAATAGACGAGTTTTAATTTCTTCCGGGACTCGTTCACTAAAATCCTCTTGCCTCTTATTTTCTCATTAGAAAAACTAAAAAAAAAACAAAAATAAAAAAATAATCAATCGTGAAATTTTTAAACCATTATTCACAGAAAGATTCCCGGCACTATCTAACTTGCTTTTCGGTTTAGTAGAAGAAAACAAAGAAGAAATAAAACGACGTTGAATGTAGTTAGGCTAATTCTAGTTAAAGGCCTCCAAAGACACTGGCTGTTTCCTCGTTTGAACTGCACAAGAAAAAAATAAAAAATTGAAATAGGCGCTTCTAGGAAGAGCACTGCGGGGATGCATTTCTTAACTGATGAGGGGTCCGAGGGTCAACATGCAGGAGGGCGGAATTTGCTGCGTACAGGAGAGTTGTAAGGCTTTAGTGCCGGTAAAATGTACTTTAACTATCCAAAAATGGATGGTACAATCCGAGACTGCATGCTATTTTGAACATACATTCTCCACCAAACGAAGAAAAATTACTCTACAGTCCGTGAAAATTTCAAATTTCGACAATTTCTTGAAACATAAGGAAGTTGACGCACTTTGTAAGTCAGTCTATTCATAATGACTTCAGCGTTACGTAAATCCCACTCAAATATCAACATATATAATAATAATATTATATAATATAATATCTATAATATATCAATAAATATGATAAGTCTTTACCGTTTTCATTGAAGAGGGGCTTCATCGTCAGGACCGGAGAGGTCATATTGTCAGTTAATGTCACCGGTGCATTTGCTTCCTTTAGAAAGTTTCCTTCTCAATCTGAAACAAAACAAAATATATTCAAAATTAGAACCTTCGGAATATCAGTAAAATTCAAGTTCATACATGCCAATAAAATCTCATTATCTGCACTTGGGAATGGTCTGCATGTGATGTCGGCCATTTTTTGGATTCTAGAAGCTCCATAAAAGGCCTAAAATTTCGAAGACAATCACGTGGAACCTTCAGTGGTCATGCTCTGTCTATAAAGGTACTCTAGACAGCAGATGTTACGCATGAAGAACGGATACGCATGCGTCACGTTGCTGCTGCGGCCAAAAGGCGCGACTCGGGAGGCGGCGCACGGTGGATCGAGTCAACGGGAGAGGTCGGACAAAATATTGGAAACTTTAAACGCCTGTAACTCCGTTTACCCAAGACTTTGAGGTTCTAAAGGTGGATCCATTGGTTTCCTCGTGAAATTTTCGTCAAGAGGCACCCCTTGAAATTTAAGATAAGACGAAATAAACGTAACAATTCGCACTTTTAGTCAAGAATTTCATGGCCAACCGCTCTGATTGGCTTGATCCACTGTGCGGCGGTGGTTGCGCAAAGCTGGTCCACTAACAGTCCGGCTCACACCTACCGTTGTGCCGCGCCCGCCCGCCCGCACACAGAGACCAATGGACCACTAGACAAGGTACGAATTTCAGCATTCTGATGCATGTTTCTTACCTAAAATTTTGCAACGCGCACAACGAAAATTACCGAAATCAACTCCTTCCAAAGATATTTAATGATTCTTGATGTGTGAATTCAAACCACGCGCTCATGAAAACTCAATGCTCTGCGTGATTCACATCGTGCGCTGAACGTTATCATGACAGTCTCTGCGATATAAAAATCTGGCAACCTCAATCTTGACGCTTTGGCTCAGCTGTAGCAAATTGCTTATAGTTTGAACAACATATAATGGGAAATGAACATTACTCGATTGAGAAACTTGTTGAAACCGTTGTAGTGCGGGATTTGACTCACGTAGAACTTTGAGTTTCTTGTGAGCGGGCAGTTCAAATTCCTCGTAACCAATGTGAAATAAAAACGTTAATATCCTCGTTTGGAGTTTGTTTCATTAGTTTTCGTTGCGCGAATCGTGCTCTGCGTGAAATTCTGGTTAAGAAACATGTATCAGAATGCTTAGATTCGTACCTTGTCTAGTGGTCTATTCTCAAGTTTCTTTGCCCTCTTCCCGTTGAAAATGAACCTTTGGCCTTATTTTTACACCTGGAACACATTAATTTTTGGTAGGCGCGAGGATATGTTTATTCTTGTGGCGGTGGCGTAGCGTGATTCGCGATGTATCGATTGATCTGTCATTTAAACCAATGGAAAAGGATCGATAAACTGAGTGTTCGCAACAAACACCTCAGTAATTTTTTCAGTTTTAATAATCGATTATTTACGACAACTTCAAACAGAGAAATATCGATAATCGATAGTGCACGCCTCGCCCCTGTCTCGTGGAGTCCAGGGCTCACACAAAAATAGACATGTCGGTTCAAAATGTGATTGTGCACAGTGACTGATTAGGTGAAAGAAAACGAGGCGCTATGTGTATAGGTATGTACATGGAAAAACCCGGTAATCCAGGATAGCGCGAAAGTCAAAGAAAATATACGAGGATAGCACAAAAAAGGCACAAGAAATGCGCGAAACCTTGACACCTGCTATAGGAATGCGCGAATTTAAAATAAAGTTAATTTAAGGTAGAAGTTTGGCAAAACAGGAAACAGTTGGAAAATAAACGCGCATTTTTATGTTAACTTTGGTTTAGGTAGTTTCTTTACAAGTCATCGAAGTCTTACCTTCTGATGATAAATGAAGTGAAAAGATTGAATAATGGTCGTGGGTATAAAGAACTTTCCTAACTTTTCTCGGGAAAAAATATTTAATCGGAGAAACGAGGCAACGTCGGAATGCTTGTACGGCGTCGGAACAGAGCATGGGCATATTAAGCTCTATCATTCGATGCCGCGATTATTCTAACGCCAGTTCGAATAATCGAGCCAAACACAGTGCGGCTGGCGTCAAACGTATATTAGCGCCTGCAAGACTGCAGGAATACTTCACGCGTTGCGCGAAACAGTGCAGTCAGCGTAAGGCCCATATTAGCGCCTACAAGACTGCATGAATACTTCTCGCATTGCACCAAACGCAGTGCACTTGGTCGTTGGCGTGGTGAAACGCATATTAGTGCCTACAAGACGATAGGAATGCTGTAGGACTGCGTGTCATCATTCTTGACTTTCTACTCCAGTTTTTACCATAATTAAAGGTATGATATATGTATCCTCATTGTAACGATTCAGAAACTCGGATGATATTTATTTTTTTTTTTTGGTTACGTTAAAAGAAAATAGAAGAAACTAAAAATTGCGTCGAAATTATGGATACTTTTATTTGATACCATTTAGGTAAATTCGTGGAAACTTTCCAGAAAAACAGTGTGTAGCTTTTTAAAAACATTTATTAAAATAAAAGTTTAAAGTAGTGCATAACGTTGCAATCTGAGATAAATATACGCTTTCTTTCGGGAACACCCGTCGGGTTTTGAATCCAGCCATCTCTAAGAAAACTCGAACATGGTTGTTCTACGATTTTTGACGTGTAGTTTTTTCAATGGTTGGTGGCTGCGTAGCGGCCACAGGCCTTTAGTTCGGTTTTTAAATTTCTATTAAAGCTCTCTGGGCCATTCTTGCTGCGACGGCTATCTATCGAAGTAGACATGCTTGTAAGTAAGGAGGGGATGAACAGTCTTCTGCGATATAGTTGGACTGCATTTTGCAATTTGGAACTATACATTCTGGCTCATCTGAAAAAAACACTTATGTGCATAGGGAAACTAATGGCACATGCGTTGTTTTTAAACCGGGCCAGAATTTATAGTTCCAAATTGCAAAATGCAGTCCAGTTATCCACCACAAACTACCAGGGTTACGAGATTAAAGATTAAAGCTTCCTCGTCGAATATTGAATATTCGCGCAAACATGTGAGTTTTCAGTACCAGAAAAATTCGCGCAATCCTATGCATCTCCAAAAAGTAAAAAGGGGCCATTCACGCAATCCTATCGCAGCCGAAAAACCAACTTAACATTGAGCCCTAACATTTCAGGTAAAATAGCGCCAACTACAGGCAGCAACACTGAGCTCTACTGCCTGTATAGCTGGCGCTATTTTGCCCTAAGTGTTAGGGCTTACTTAGCGCTGAGATGTTTTTTTCGTGAAACGAGTCGTATTTTACTATGAATCAATAACTGATCCGTCATTTGCACCTTTAGAAAATGATCGATGTTCTGAGAGTTCGCACCGACCATAGCCGCACAGAGGAACGAGATAATAGAGGGGCTAGCACATGAAATTTTTGGCTAAAATGTCAAATGTTTACGTTTATTTTGTCACAGATTCAATTTCAAAGGGTGTTTCCGAGAGGAAATTTTACGAGAGATCCAGTGGCACCGCTCGTAAACTTTTTTATTATATATTTTCGAAAATTAAGCTTTAAAAGTTTCCTGATTTCGTCCGCATTTTCCAATTAACTTGGTCCAGTGTGAGCCGGTGGGGTAGGCAGTTTCCGGAATTCGCACATATGCTAAATACGTGAATGAGTCAGTCAGTGAGTTAGTACTATGCTCATAGATAGATATAAAGTTTATGCACACCTCCACTTGAGCCGACCGGAGCTCCAGACTACCAAATCTGCGGTAAAATACGCTCATTTCACGCCACATTGAGTGTTGAAAGCAAAATAATATTTGACCATTTGATAACAGCGAGCCTCATTATAAGGCGTCGTCTCCTATCCATAAGTTCGCGGTGGGTAAACACAGACAGACGGTAATTAGGCTTATCTTTGACGAGGTCGCCTCTCTTTCCCTCCCGCACTCGAACTATATATGTATGTAGAATTTGGTTACCTCGTTTCGCACTGCAGCTACATTCAAAGGATCGATATTCGCGATATTCACTCTACGTCCTGAAAAATCTCTGGCATGATGATTTACGATGCGATTGGGTCTACTGAGGTTTCTGAGTTATGAACGTTATCGAATATTTGGCATTGGGCTGCATTTAGCAGAAAGGAACCAAGCCACATCAGTCATCGCCAATTTTAACTGAGCAATTTAGTTTTTTTACAAGAGAAAGTTCGAGCGGATTCCCATGAAAATTTCGAGGAATTCGCTTCCCACTATGCAGAAAGTTCACTGAAATTTGAACAAAAATCCACACAACCATTTTCATGTAAAAAATTTAACTGCCCGCAAGCCACACTGGAAAAAAGTCGCTTGGATCTAAGTTCAGACTCTTGAAAACATTGACAAGAAAAAAAATATTATTTCAATCGGACTTTGCTTGAATCAAAAGGAAATCTGCATAAATCAAGAGACTTGGCTCTTCGATTAAAGGAAAAATCGGATTGAATCAAGAGTATTTTTTCTTGTCAATGTTACTAAGAATCTGGACTCTAGATCCAAGCGACTTTTTTTCCAGTGCATCAGCTTGGTTCATTTCTGCTTAACGCGGTCCAATTTATCCAGATGAGAAAGAACAGCCACTAGGTTGTTGCAGAGATGTCGCACTTACAAAATGCTGCCACATTTTTTCATTTACAAATAATCAATGAAAAAATGCACGGAGAGGGCAAAAAAAAACCTGCCAATAAGAAGACGCCGCCGGCATACGCGGCGAAAGATACGCTTAAATGAATGGGTATTGGCATTGGCAAGCTGCGTTATTTGGCATTCAACGTGGCACGTTTGCGAGAGAATGAATGAACCAAGTCGGTTATGCCATTGACAGAGCGGTTACACGATACTTCCTACATAGAATACGTAGTATCATATCGCATGGGTGCCGGGTTGAGCATAGTGAAGGAGCGTTTCACTTCACCTTTTCTTCGTCATACGCCCAAAAATCTATCAAACGTGGTGCTGCCCGAAAATTTGGGACATTTGAAAGATAACAGGATCAATTTGAAAGAATGGACCACTAGACAAGGTAAGAATTTAAACGATCTGATACATGTTTCTTAACCAGAATTTCACGTAAAAAACGATTCACACAACGAAAATTACTGGAACCAACTCCTAACGAAGATATTAACGTTTTTATTTCACATTGGTTACGAGGAATTTGAACTGCCCGCTCACAAGAAACTCAAAGCTCTACTTGAGTCAAATCGCCCACTACAACGGTTTCAGCAAGCTTCTCAATCAAGCAATGTTCATTTCCCACCATGTGTTGTTCAAACTATTAGCAATTCGCTATAACTGAGCCAAAGCGTCAAGATTGAGGTTGCCAGATTTTTATATCGCAGAGACTGTCATGATAACGTTTAGCGCGCGATGTGAATCACGTAGAGCATTGAGTTTTCATGAGCGGATGGTTTGAATTCACGCATCAAGAATCATTAAATATCTTCGTAAGGAGTTGATTTTGGTAATTTTTGCTGTGCGCATCGTGTTCTACGTGAAATTTTGGTCATGAAACATAAATCAGAATGCTAAAATTCGTACTTTGTCTAGTGGTCCATTTCGAGATTTCATAATTCGAGAGGAACCGATATACAAGTAAATTCCACGCGAAATCTTGACAAGTTCTCTGCGTGTTATCCTCAGGGTTCACAAAATCATTATATTGGACGTTTTCATGCTAAAAGGAACTAGAAGCAGAGGATTTGCGTGTAACATAGTTTCTTTTAGCATAAATACGTCCACTTATGGATAACTAAACCAGGAACGGATTTTGACTCGAAGATACATTTTTAAAAGGTAAATGACGCGTAGATCACGATGCCCGCGTCAAAAACGCGAAAAAGTAACTCAGGAACCGAGAATGTGTAGTTAAAAAATCGCAACTTTTCCGCAACTTAAAAACCCGCAGGTTTCGCGCCGAACCGAATGATGTCATCCGGCACCAAACAGAAGCGGGCACGAGTTTCTATGACTTCCATCAAATGTCTCTCTACTCCTCGTACATGGAAAGAATAGGAAAGCCGAAACTATATCTTCGGAATCAAAGAATCAAACCACACCTATGGTATCTGTAGTAACCAAGAAAAATTACCACATTAAAATAGGTTTCATTATAGCAAACAGTAAGTTATTTCAAAACGCTCCTCGGCCAAATTTTTAGTGCAAATATCACATGAGCGACAAAGTGATATGAAATTTGAGAATTTTCATACGAATTCCTAAAATCGGAATCGTTCACCTCAAGACTGAAGATCCACGTTGATGCCTTGAATGACAGCCTCGACTGGCCCGCGTTAAGCAGAAAGGAACCAAGCCATATCAGCTATTGCCAAAAACTGGGCAATTAGGTACATTTTTTACATGAAAACGGTTGTGCGGATTTTTTTATGAACTCCTGTAAATTTCCTACATTATACGAAGCTGATTCCTTAAAATTTACAAAGGAATTCCCACAAACGTTTCCTTGTGAAAAATTAAATGACCTAGTTAAATTTAGCAACATGTGAAAGCGGCTTGGTTCCTTTCTGCTAGACGCGGTCCGAATGAGACCAGTAGCTCCAAAAAACAAAACAAAAATCTTTAAAAATTGACAACGGTGTATAAATATCATTTTGGACGGGTGCGGCCTGTGCCTGCGCGACGCTACACCGTCCTGCCACCTACACGCGCACCCAAGCACACAGCACAGCATCACACATGTTCCATTACTGCTGGATCTCGGCGGTCAAATCGTTTACTATTCATACCGCAGCCAGTTTTTCCCCCTCTTTTTTATCATGCGCATGCCGATTTGATTCTCAACTTCGGACGTCCTTCAAGACGACCATTAAAGCCAACATGGAAAAGAAAACGGCCATTTCATTTTCGGGCTAGGGCCAGAACATCGCGCCGCTATACATTTTTAGGTTTATCACGGCCAGGGAATATTTGTGCTCGGAAAATGCAATTATTGTACGCAGGGACCTCAACTATTTTTTCTTCCTTTTTCATCTTTTAGTACATCTGTAGTACCGAGTTGACGTGGACCGCCAAATGTGTAAACGAAAATTATCTCGGAACGCAAAAAAGAGGAGATTTCTGGAATGTCAGACACAATTTTTCAATTTAAAAACCAAGGATGTCAGTCAGTACCTAAATCTTAATCATGAAATTAATCAAAATCCAGACACCTGCAAAGTCTTCATTCAAAGTTATTCCAGGTTTCAGGAACTGTAAGTGAGGCAGTGGCGTGGCGAGCTTTGCGATACATAGATTTGATCTGTCATTTAAACCTATGGAAAAGGATCGAAAAACAGGGCGTTCGAAAAGAACACCTTAATAATTGGACGTATTTCTACCAAACAGACCTATGTGGAGGTGAGAAATATGGGGTGTGCTCGTTAGTTCTCTTTGCGTAAGAGTGAATGAGAATAATAAAGCGCCAGTGACGTCAGCGGCAATGATCGATCGCGAGCGCGAGGAGCGATCGTCGTCGGGGCGCTGTAACTCATGAGCCCTGTCCACAACGCTCTCTTGCCATGCCCGCGGCTCATGAGTTCCGCATTCAGTTGGCACATAGGTCTGTTTGATAGAATGGAAAATCCCGCTTTTCCAATTCTTCAAAAGGAATCACGCCCACTTTTACATTGCTTCTTATGCAGCTTCGACGAGCACACCCCATATTTCTCACCTCCACATAGGTCTGTTTGGTGGAAATACGTCCAATTTATTCTTTTCCATAGCATCAGATGGAGAAATATCGAGGGTCGATCATTGATGCCTCGACACTGAAGTGAGGGGCTCAGAGGGCAAGGCGCATAGCGCGGACTTGCTATTTCGAGAAATACGTGTTTGAAGTTCCGAAATTACATGGATCCTTACGACGGCAAGAGAGTTCAAACTGACTTTTTGACACTTAAAAATCCGAATTTGGCAGCAACTTTTTCACAGAATATCCATTAAGACTAGTTTTACTTGAAATCACGAATGTTTCATTTCTTTAAAAACCCCACTTATGCGTCTTGTCCTCCAAGCCCCTAAAGTGAGCCAAACAGAAAGCAATAAGAGAAAATGAAAAAACAAGTACAAAATCCACTGTAAGTAATATAAGAGATGCAACTCATTATACAAAAATTCCCACGTTCCTCTCTCTTCATCCCCCTCTAATTTTCCAAAACCTCAAAAAAATTCCATTCAGCTAGGTACATCGAACAGTTCAGCTACCATCATCGGCAGTTGGTTGGTTCGATCCCTGATCGATTGCTCCAAGCGCGAGGGAGCGGAGGAAAGAGCGACCTCATCTGCGGTCAGCCTCGACCCCCTTCCCCCGCCANGGGGGCCTACCGAAGGGGGGGGGAGGAACATGACATGCACGGTGTCATCGTATATCCGTCGTTTCACCGAGCATGACGGTGTCGGATGTCGCCGGCCGCAGAGGCGAGACGTGAATAATCGACTATCGATATTTTTCCTACTTAAACCATGATAAAGAATCGACCGTTGGGGTACGCCCGTAATCGATTATTTTCCGTGGATTGAATGAGAGATTAATCGATTCATCGCACCATTTCAGCTTCGTTTTTCCAAAACCGCGTAACTCCCATACGATGGCCATATAGAGAAATGCTGTAGGAGAGATAATACTAGAGAAAGAGCAGATTCCACCTTTTAGGAGAGTATGGATTCCGCTGCGCTTTTACATCCCACCAGTTTTTTGGGGGCATAATAGTTTCTGGGATGAAATACATTCCGAATTCCACTTCGAGATTTCCAAATGATTCAGGCTTCGCTACAGTGCAGCAAGCTTTCTGCGAGCTCAAACTAGGGTTTTTTTTTACTAAATAAGGTTGTCTTTTTAATAAGGTGGTGAAATGGTGCTGGGTCCACACCATTTCGCGGGGAAATGAAAGCCAAGAAGTTCCAAAAATTATAATTTGAGTAAAGAATGTATATTTTTTTTTTTTAAAAAAAAAATACTTTTGACTCAAATTAAAAAAAAAATTATCTTTGACTCTAATTATGCTTTTTGGAACTTCTTGGCTTTGTTTTCCCCGCAAAATGGTGTGGGCCCAGCACCATTTCTCCACCTTGTTACATACTTACGGTTCGGGTCACCCCTCAGTGTTTTTTTTCTTTTTCTCAGTTTTCTTTTCATTTGGTTTTATTACGACCTTTCGATGAAATTCCAGGCTCGAAGAAATGAGACCCTTTTCGGGAAGGCTGCCACGCATGGGCTGAGCTGAAACATGCTATGTATCGGTGCGTATGGCGTTGCGTTTTAAGGCCGTGTGGGAGCGACACTTTCTCCACTCCGAGTCTCAGTTCCCGAGGAGTGAAGCCTGAAGCTACTGTCCCACACGTCGCTGCCGACGCGAAATAATCCGCGCGGCTTTTTTGCGCATTTTAAACCTGCTTGCTGCCAAACTCGCGCGACGAACTTGGCGTCGCGAGCTGCCTGTGGAATTATTATAGGCAGAGATCAGCTTGGACTCGGGGATCAGAGGCTTCGGCCGGCACCACAATTACGGGGGCGACCTCGCGTGGAAGCCCCCCCCACCCAGTACCCATGCTATAAAACCGCCGATCGAAGAATTGAATCATTTTGGCCCAGCGCAACGGCAAACAGCCCACGCACGTACGGCCAGCGCAGCGCTAAAAGGACTAATTGATCGAAACGGAGAGGATAATTATTGACAACGAGGTTTTCAAAGCGGCAACCTGTGGGCTGATTATTGAAATTGATGGACAAAGCTATAGACGACGAAGACTTAGACATTACGGAGCGATCCTATTGGTTGAAACGGGTGGTTCCTATAGACAGAGGGAGAAAATGATAGACTAACTGTCGGGTCTCTTGTGGGTTGCCGTTAGTTCGTCTATTACCTACCTCCTCTGTCCATTGCAACCACCCGCTTCCACCAATAGGATCTCTCCATATCTCTTTTGTCTCCTTTATCTATAGCTTTGTCTATCAATTTCAATAATCAGCCCGCTGGTAAATATTTGCTTGTGTAGCCCTGCGGGCTGATTATTGAAATGATAGGCAAAACTATAGACAAAGAGAGTAAGGAGCGATACCATTGGTTACAACGGGTGGTTCTTATAGACTAAGAGGGAAAATAATGGGCTTCTTGTTGGGTGCCATAAGTTAGGCTATTACTTACTTTTTTTATCTATTGCAGCCACCCGCTTCCACCAATAGACACGCATCATTTTCCCTTATTCTTCTTTGTCTATTTATTTATTTATCTATCAATTTAAATAACCAGCCCGCAGACATGGAATCCGTAATTTTCTACTAAAAAGCTTACCGCAACTGGTTGTCATAAACATCGTCGCTCCTCTGACGTAAGGGCGTATCTCGATTTCGGGATGAGCCCCGGAAAGCATAGAATCATATGTGAAACAGTTCTCACGTTCATACTGAGATACGCCCTTACGTCAGAGGAGCGTCGATATATGCTATGTAAAACATTGGGCTGTGCCGTCCGAAGTTTTGAGTCTCGGTAATCAGGCCAATAGTTGTGCGGGTAAAGTGTGTTCTCAGGGATCGACACAATTTCAAGGAAGTGGTCCTAGGCATTTTCCTGATCAATGGGTGAATTTTGCCAAGTCAGCCGAGACAGTAATTAGCACTGTCGGATCACCAAGAGTTCTGAGAGCGTGTTTGCATCATGCCAATTTTTGAGAAAAATCAACACGAAAATGGACGTATTACTTAGTTTCCTGATTCCTACAATTATCATAAAGATGGAGTTCTGATTAATTTTGAATCAGTTTTTTCGAATTTTGATGACGAAACTTTATCGCATACCGAGGGACCGAGTGTAAATTGAGTTTTAAAAAAAAGAGGGGCTGAAAAAATTAGCTAGAAAATAGAAATATACCGTGCACGTAGTTGGAGTCGTTTTTTGGGCTAGCGAAATGAAAAATCGGAAAATACATTATTCAGTGTTGAATTTTTTCACTAATCGCTCTTCCGAAGGGTATACCAAAAATTAACCTCAAACGGGTGGAATTTGGATTATTTGGACGCATTTACGCTAAAAAGAACTATGTTCCACGCAAACCCTATGCACATAGTTCCTTTTAGCAGAAATACGTCCATTTTTAAAAAGCAACAGATTAAATGAGTGCGAAGGAGATTTCTTGATTAGTCTTGAAATGTATAAAGTATTTAAGTAATGTGCAATGCAACCGTACGATAATGAATCGACTAAAACTCAAGTTTAAAAAATGTTCACATCATTTCACTGAGATGTGACAACTATCTAGAAGAGTGCTGACCAACATTTTCGGAGAGAACGCTGTTCATCAAGTGGGTTTCATCTGTCAATTTCACAGAAATGAAACAAATGAGGGGAAAAAATCACACATTTCTATGCGTCATGCGACATCGGAGAGACGATGTGCGCTACAGCTAAACCTTCAAGGCGCGCATAACCTCCAAGTATACTCCTTAATGTTCGATTAACGCGCATGTGTTGGTGTAAACGCGTGCAAGTGATGCTCACCCCGCGAGCGAATGTTAAGCCACAATTCGTTCGTCTTCATTCATTAAGAACCTCCAAATGGACGTATTTCTGCCAAACGGAACTATCTGAATAAAGACATGAGCCCTGAGACCCTAGTACATGCTTAACAGGGCTCACTTCATAATGCACATAGTTCCGTTCGACAGAAATACGTCTAAATGGTAGTAAAACCTCCAATGGCGAGGCGTGTTTCGCAAAGAATCTATTGATCTACCATTTAAACCTATGTAAGAGGATCGATTATCACAGTGTTAGCAACGAGCACGTTGATAATCGATTCTTTAACATAGCTTCAAATGGGATAATAACGATGATCGAAACCTCGTAAACGAATTGGCGTCTAATTTATTCACCACGAGGATTCGTTTGCTGAATTCGATGCGATGTTGGAAGGAATGTAGACTGTTGAAACTTTAGTCGATCTGCGGCTCGATCAATGAAATTACGTCGGCCCGACACGACAAGACATAGCCATAGCCATATCTTAACCATGCAATACACGGAAAAAAAAAGTGTCAGAGGTTGTCCCCTAAAATTGTGGTACTACCCCAATTTGTTGGATGATACGGACATTTCTAATTAATTGTAATAGTACCGCAACTCAAGTTAGGGGAGTACCGCAACATTTGGGTTAGTTACCTAATTTATTGGGGTACTACCATAATTATTTGGGGTACTACCACAATTAATTGGAAATGTCCATATCATCCGACAACCTCGTGTTTTTTTCCCCCAAGTATATCGCAATTCTAAGTCTTATCGGGCTGTTTTAAAATTTCAATAATCGGCCCGCTGTTTGGTAAAAAGTCACTATGGAAAGCTCTTGCGTTGAAATTGAGTTATTAAAAAAGGAAAAGAAAGAGAAAATCGGATCCATAGGAAGAAGAGATTCTTCCTCCACAATCCGTATTTTCCTACACAAAAGAACTGAATTAAAATCCAATGTTACCAGATTTCCCCACGTAAATTTTATTTTCGTCGGGAGAATCTTGGGAGTCCCTATCTGGACATTTCTCAGCTTCTTTTTCTGATCTCATGCAAAAATTAGAAACACTTTCAACAAAAATTGGGCACATACATTATTGTAAAAAATTAAATTTTTTGAGTAAATCGCACAACCTTGGAATAGAAGTACGCTTCTTCGTCCGGAAAACAACGTATTGAGCGATTATCGGTAATTCGAACTACATCTCTGAAATATTGAAGGGAATGTCAAGAAGATCCACTTCCTACAGCACGTATTCACCGAGATGGAAGGCTTCTCGGGGGGAGGGGGGGGGGAAGGTCTTCACTTCCAACTTTTTTCTCCTTGTTTTTGGGAGTATTGAGCCCCCGAGCCCCCCCCCTCATTACCCCAGCTACATACCTATACCTTAGTGCTTTTTTCGTCTAACTTGTACATTTTATTCTGAGATGTGAATTATCCGTATTCCCGTGCTAAGGAAAAACGTCGTATGAACATTCGAGAGTTGCCAAATTGCTCCAGATTAAACATGTATTTTTGAGAACGATTATGAGTATGTTTCCTTTGAATTTTCAGACATTTCATAAGTAGATTATTGCCAACAAAATTGTCTGCAAAAATGAAAGAAAAAAAATTCACGATTTTCCCAGTTAATTTAGGCTTTATTGAAGGCAATGTGGCAACGTCTGAAGGCTCATACGGCGTTCTTCCTTAGCACGGCAGTGTAGTTGATCGCTTGATACAGCCAAGTCGCGTCGTTTGGCTGTTGACTGGAGTGACGCTAATTACAAGAAAGGAAGAGGTGTCAGGCGTAGTATAGTACGTGAAGGTAAATACGGAACAGTAGACTAGTAACACGCACAAGTTGCCAAAAGCGATTGTCTGAGGTGAGAGTTTACGAATAGCCAGTGCCGAACACGCTAGAAAATCAGACTGAGTTACACTTGCCAGAAGGTCATTTAGGTAGCCAACTCTGCCAAGTTCACGCGAATGTCGATTGCGGACTGTAAAAAACGGACTCGTGGGCCTATTTCCGACTGATTAAGTCCTCAGGTGAGGATCGCTTTGAAGTGGGATTAAATGCTCGGTTCTTTTTTGTAAGAACTTTTCGTGAAAAAGTCTCACCGATCAAAGCGCTGGGTGCAGAAAGGGCATTTGTTGGTGGCGGTGTATCAGAATCATCATTGACGTGGTATTAAAATTAAAGCAAATCGACGGTATAAGTCGGCAACCACACAACTCGGTTTGCGACGTCGCAGACTTCCTGTCATACTTTATTTTTTAAACGGACAACTGCGGCAATTCTTTAAAACTGCCGTGATTTTTCTTCTCTGTGCCAAGAAAATTCTGCATAAACTTCAAGGATTGATGTCAATTTGTTCTCCTTTAAAAAAATAACGTAGAGGTGGACATTTTCAGACACCGCAAACGAGATATGCGATTGCGGACTTACGCCGCGCCGTCGAGATGTATGGAATTCGATGAAACTTTTACTGAATTTTCTTTATAATTTTACAATGCAGAATCTGAACAGTTTCAGAAAATTCAACCACTAGTTTCCTCTCTAAATTAATAATCAGCAGTATGAACATTCCTAAACATCGCAACCAAGAAATGCCCTTTCTGCGTCCAACGCTTCTATTGATTACCGTTTTGTTAAGAAAAGCTGATGATTAATGAAAAAACTCCCGAGTGTCCACGACCATCGGTCTCGTTGGGGGATTCCGTGCTTTCTGCAGGCGGCATTTTATAACGAAGTACCCTATTTTTCTTATTTTTTCCAGGAACTTGAACGAAAGGGTCGTTACAAATTTTTGCGTCGGATCGTCATCCCTTAAAAATACGACAACAAGTTCACAAGGGTCCATCATCCATCGAAGTGAATGTTCAAGCACGGTCAAGGTTCGTATCGTTGCGTGACGTCACTTGAGGATGGTCCCGGCGGCGCGGCGCGGCGGCTCCCATCTCGCCCATAACGCTTTATTAACGTCTACGGAAGCGCCAAGGCTGGACGTTGCCACGCTAAGGAATAACGCCGTATGAACATTCGAGAGTTGCCAAATATCCTCCGATTAAACGTTCAATATCGAGGAGAGTTGTGGGGATTTTCTCTTGCCATTTTCGGATAGTTTAGATTTGACAGCGAATAAAATTAAGTAAAAAAAATTCAAAGAAATATATTGGCAGATTTCTCTGAAAATTCATGTTTTATCAAAGAAATTTAGACAACTTCCGAAGGCTTGTACGACGTTTTTCTATAGTACAGCAGAAGGAGGGATTCGCACACGAGAGACATTCTGTCGAAGAAACTGCGATTGCATGCAAAGACTATATCGAGTCCTCCCATACTGCCGTGCTACGGAAAAAAGCCGTATGAACTTTCGCGAGTTGCCAAATTTCCTCAAATAAAAGGTTTCTTTTAGAGGAGATTTATGAATATTTTCTCTTGAAATGGTCAGATAAGTTACATCTGATTGCGAGTCAAATTCTCTGAGAATTAAAAGAAAAAAATTCACAGATTTCCCTAAAAATTCGCGTTCTATCAAAATAAATTTGGCAACATAGGGAAGTTGATACGGAATTCTTCCTCAGTACGACAGTGTACAGAAAAGTACAAAAAGGGCTTTGAGTACTCAGCACCGGTTTACAACACCACCGCACCAGCCGCGGAAGCGTTCCGACTTAGGATCAAGTACAAATAAGGACAGGCGGACCACTTTCTTCGAAGGATATTCGAACTTCAGTTGGCTGATGCGTTCGGGAGTTTTGAATTCACTAAGAGGTGGGTCATGCCGTCATTGCGAGGTGGGGTCCTGCTTGGATCCATCTTGGATTTTGGAAGTATGCAAATTTTATTGAAAATCCGAAGTTTACGTCAAAAAATACCACCTGACACCAAGTTTTACAGAAATCGATCGAACAGGAGCCGGAATAGCATGATAGGCCACATCCGTCATCTTGGATTTTCGAATTTTGTAAATTTGAGTTAAATTTTAAGTTACCCGTCAAAAAGTGCCGGCCTGATTTTTAAAATTGATTGACAAAGCGGTAGACAAAAAGGATATGGTGGGATCCTAACGGTGGAAGCGGGTGGTCGCAATGGGTAAAGGACGTAGGTGATAGACTAACTAACGGCAGCTCACGAGAGACCCGATAGTTAGTCCATCATTTAAACCAATAGGATCGCCCTTTACTCCTTATGTCTTCTTTTTCTATAGTTTTGTCTATAAATTTCAATAATCGGTCCGCTGGTACACGTTCCGCAAAAATCGATTGAACAGGAGCCGCACATACATGGTAGGATCAGTGGGACTGTACACAGTAGTAGACGGTGCCAGTCAATTTATTTGTACATTCGGCAGTGCGCCTTCAATTTCGCATGATACTGTGCAATACTTCTGTGGTGGAATAGTTGCTCAGAGCGCCTTCAAGAGTATCGCTTCGACTCGGTGGCAGAGGATCACGATTATCGCTGAGATTACACTCTAGCGCATGTGATGTTAAACACTTTCTCATCGCGACAATACGGCAGAAAAAATTCTTACCTCAATTCGGGACGTTGCAAGTTTTGCACTGCCTATTTCATCCATATAGTACACTATATCACCCCTGTCAATGGACCACTAGACAAGGTACGAACTTACGCATTCTGATATATGTTCCTCAACCAGAATTTCACGAAGAACACGATTCTGACAGCGAAAATTACGGAACTCTACTCTTAATTTAGATATTAACGATTCTATTTTACATTGGTTACGGGAAATTCTAATTGCCTGGTCCCAAGAAACGCAATACTCCAACGGAGTCAAATCGCTCACTACAACGGTTTTGGCAGGCTACTCAATCGAGCGTTGTTTCTTTACCACCCTTTGTTGTTCAAAAAGTAAACAATTTGCTGTGGCTGAGCCAAAGTGTCAAGACTGAGGTTGCCATATCTTCGTACATCGCAGAAACTGACGCACGGTAACGTGTAGAGTGCGATTTGACGCACGTAGACCATTGCGTTTTCATGAGCGGGAGGTTTGAATTCACGCTTTAGGAAACATTTAATGTCTAGCTTAGGATTTTATTTCAGTAATTTTTGTGACGCGAATCGTGTTTTACACGAAATTTTGGTATCAGAACGCTTAACTTCGTGCCTCGTCTGGTGATCCATAATCCAAATGGATCATATTCGATAGTGGTTCGATGTATAGTTTGCTTCAAAACAATAGAAAGTAACTTTAAACAACAATTTTAAGGGTCTAGAATGGAAAAGCTGAAAATGAGAGAATTAAGTTGGAAAAGCTGAAAATGAGAACTTTAAGTTGAAAAAGCTTGGGCCTTGTCCACACGAGCGCGGTTCGCGGAACTTATTCCGAGGAACTTGTTCCCGGAACAAGTTTTAGCTGAGCTAAAAACTTATTCCTCCAAAACCCGGAACTTCCGCCGTACTCCGAGCTTCTATATTATGTTTCTTTCGATGTGAACTTATTTGTTTTTGTTTACTACGTCCTTTACACGTCTTGACATTTATTTGCGTTACTTTGGCGGCCGTATTAATCTATTATTTTGCAATAATTGTATAATTTTATTGAAGTTCCGGTTCCAGTTCGGGCGAACTCGTGTGGACAGCATGCCTCGTTTCAAGGAATAAGTTCCGGGAACTGAGCAGTTCGAGGAATAAGTTCCGCGAACTGCGCTCGTGTGGACAAAGCCTTGAAATGAGAAAATTCCTGACAAACTCACTTTTCAATGGCATTTGGTACTCAAAAGCATAAAAAACCAACCGCAAATAACCCGTTCCCTCTTCTTTCTCAATTGACTCTTGAGGCTATGCTTACATTTTGAACCGATCGATATCGACACAATGAGGGATCCTATCGGTGGAAGCGGGGGGTGGCAATGGACATAGGAGGTAGGAAATGGACTAACTAACGGCAACCCACCGAGGACCCTACAGTTAGTCCATCATATTCTTCCTTAGTCTATAAGAACCAACCATGGCAACCAATAGGATCGCTCTATACTCCCTAGGTCTTCTTTGTCTATCGCTTTGTTTATCAAGTTCAATAATCGGCCAACTGTTTGATGTATCGAATACAATCCATTACACGTGGACTGAAATGGGCCAGTAGACACGGCACGAATTTCAGCATTCTGATACATGTTTCATAACTAAAATTTCACGATGCGCACAACGAAAATTACCGGAATCAACTCCTTACGAAGATATTTAATGATTCTTGATGCGTGAATTCAAACCACCCGCTCATGAAAACTCAATGCTCTACGTGACTCACATCGCGCTCAAAACGTTATCATGACAGTCTCTGAGATATAAAAATCTGGCAACCTCAATCTTGATGCTTTGGCTCTGCGATAGCAAGTTGTTTATAGTTTGAACAACACATGGTGGGAAATGAACATTGCTAGATCGAGAAGCTTGCTGAAATCTTTGTAGTGCACGATTTGACTTACGTAGAGCTTTGAGTTTCTTATGAGCGGGCAGTTCAAATTCCTCGTAACCAATGTGAAATAAAAACGTTGATATCTTTGTTAGGAGTTGATTTTGGTAATTTTCGTTGCGCGAATCGTGTTTTACGTGAAATTTTGGTCAAGAAACATGTATCAGAATGCTTAAATTCGTACCTTGTCTAGTGGTCCATTAACGCTGAGTTGCGTGATTGAACGGCTTATCCTGGGTGCTTCCAGGAGGTTGATGAAGCTCTGGGTGGGGGCGTTGGAGGTTGGAGGTCGGAAGTGGGTCAGCGCGGTGGCTCTGGAGCGCAGGCGCAGGCGCCGCGCCGGCCCGGGCGGGCGCTTGTGGCTCGCGTGAGGAAACGCGGCATTTTTCAGCAGGATATTGGTCACTCGTACTCATTGTCGGACGCCATTCCCCGCGAGTCCAATGGAATCGCTTCCATTCCTCGCGCGACAACGCCAGCAACACTGTTGCCGCATCCAGAAAACCCCGACCGTCTGTGTAATGAGAATGTGAACTGTCACCCATTCTGCCGTGCTAAGGAAGAATGCCGTTTAAACATTCGAGAGATGCCAAATTTCCCCCGATAAAATGTTTATTTTCGAGAAACGCTATGAATATTTTGCCTTTGAATTTTCAGAAACTTTTGGTAAGACTGTGAACAAAATCATCTGAAAAATTGGAAGGAAAATATCCACAAGTTTACCAGGAAATTCGTGTTTTAGCAAAGGAAATTTGGCAACGCCTAAAGGTTCATACGCCGCTTTTCCTTGGCACGGCAGTATTCCCAATGCAAGTGAAACGTAGGTCTGTTTTTGCCGAATTCTTTGACCCAAACGCAGCATTTTATTGATAACACGCACCATTCCCATGTTCTTCAGGGCCCTTGCCCATTTTTAAGGGTGATACCCCTAAAATTTTTGAACGCCCAAAAGGAGTCCACTGGAAACAAAAACACATTGGATCTCGAGTCCAGACTCCTAAAAACATCGACAAGAAAAAATACTGTTGATTCAATCGGAGTTTTGCTTAAATCAAGAACCAAGCCTCTTAATTTGAGCGGATTTCCTTTTGATTTGAGCAAAAATCTGATTGAATCAAGAGTATTTTTTCTTGTCAATGTTTTCAAGAGTCTGGACTCTAGACCTAATGTGTTTTTTCCAGTGTTTTCTTTGACCAGGGAGCACATACCTACACAATTCCAAATCTCTATCACGATTTGATCAAGAGTCACAGGGGTATTGCCTGCCACTGGTGGTACGGGACTTTAATATCACCCTGTACATGTACAACACGACCAGCGTGACACACATACCTTTCCCCCGGCAGAGGCCCCATTCCCTTTACTTTTCCTCATCAAACGCGAATTTCCTGACATTTTACGGTTTCCCCTCGGCTTGGACACCCTCTTAGCTCTCTGCCCGGCGAGTTGCTCAGGAAAATCAATCTATGGTGCACAGTTGTTAGGAGAGGATTGTAGCTCCATTGCACACTGGGCCGCGGCTTCCAACGCAGCAACTGCGAGGCCGTGACATGCCGCAGAATGGAGCGGAGTAGAGCGGGGGGGCTCAAGTTTCCATGTTTGGAGCAGCCGAGACGACGACCTGAGCCGGAGACAGGGATCCGCCGCCGCGTGCCGCGCCGC